>CM052702.1:139867773-139898518 GCA_028551405.1 Uromys caudimaculatus
AAACTTTAATGCCTATCAAATACTCTGTGTGTGTTCTTAGTGGAGGAGCTGAAGGCCTCCTGGTGGGGCCAGTGCTGTAAACCTCCAGTGGGCTAAGTGGGCTGGCTGGTAGCAGCTGTAGGTGGGAGGACTGGATTAGGAGAGGACTGGCTTGGTCTCATTGTAAAACTGCTTGAGTGAGAGAAAAGACCCACACAAAGTGCTAAGTCTGTTTTTTGTTAAGGTAGAAGAATCAACTTGCTCTCTGACCACAAAGTGTTATTAGAACAGTGGCTAAGGGCTGCAGTGAAGGCTTGGGGGGTTGACCCAGGTATTGCTGTCAACCTTAGTACCTCTCTGTCCTTTCAGCTCCTTTGAGTGATGGAGAAGTAGGAACCCTTGTTGCCTCTGGCCTTTTCTCTGAATTCCTTATGTCTAGTCGGCCAGAAACCAACCTCCTATGTTGGCAAATAGTGGAGAACTCAACACCCAGTGGACTGGGTCTGTGTATTTTGATGCTTCTCCAAGTTCTTTCATTTATCTTAAGGTAGGCTACACCATCCTTTCCAGGTGACCTATGTTAGATGTTGGTTTCTAGATCATGGAAAGGGAAACTGCCCAGAAAACACACCAGGTTTAAGTAAGCTGGCAAGCTCTCAACTTTTAGTCACCTGACTCCCTTATGGCCATCATCTCTTTGGCATTGTGCAGTAGTTGTTTGGGAAAGCTGACATCTGTAAGGCACCAGGTAGAGGCAGTGGCATTGTTTGTGTTGGGTATCAGTCATCACCAGGGGCTCCAAAAAGGCCCAGCTGAGATCTTAACAGCCCAGAATGAAAGAGAAAAAAGCTAAGTGCCTGTTCTTAGGGTAGAAGTGAAAAGCAACCCCCTCTCTGACCACAAGGTGTCGCGCTTAGCGTGCGACTGAAGAGTGCTGTGAAGGCTTGGCCGGTTAGCCCCAACACTTCTCCCCTCTTCCAGTGTTTTCGAGTGCCACAGGACCCTAGAGTATCCACAGTGTGTTGCGTGCACTGACCCCAAATCAAAGGTGACCTTTTTCCCCATTGGCTCAAGCATGTCTGACTTTGCTGCCTTTATGGGAGAAGTCACTGACAGGGTCGGTTGACACCCTGTACTGCCCTCTATTAGATCTTCCTTGTACAGGTGAAAAGCCTCTCCCAAAGCTCTCACAGTCTATTGTTACTTAAAGAGGGGGGTACCTTGGCAGGAAACTTCCCTACTTGGCCACCTCTGTTCTCCCCTGAGGAAAGGAACTCTCTGGTAGCCTTTGGGAATTTCTTTTCTTTTTTTCTTTTTTTTGGGGGGGTGTTTTCGAGACAGGGTTTCTCTGTGCAGCCCTGGCTGTCCTGGAACTCACTCTATAGACCAGGCTGGCCTCGAACTCAGAAATCCGCCTGCCTCTGCCTCCCAAGTGCTGGGATTAAAGGCGTGCGCCGCCACTGCCCGCCTGGGCCTGGGAATTTCTTAACAGGGCCTCATGTAGCCCAGGCTGGCTTGAATTTATTATGTAGCTGAGGCTGACCTTTTAATTCTTCATCTGCCTCCTAGGTGCTATTATTTTAGCCCTAAGTGGCCTGTGGGAATTTCATTATGGATTGGGTGAGAAGGAGGAGCATTTGTGTGTAGTGAGCCAGGAGGTTCCTGTTGAGCTGTTTTCTCCAGGGCTTGGAGGATGAGAGCCAATTCCTGATCCTCCTGGGGGCCACCTTGGTCAGGGTTTTTATGAACCGAAGTCGGATCCTTTTGATTATTTTCCAAGTTGTTTGTGGCAGGGAGATGTTGAAGCTGGAAAACTGGAAATTCAAAACAAGGGCCACACTGTGGTATCCCTGTGACAGGGCAAGTCTAGCCTACGCGCTTATAAACTGCCTGAAAGACAGAGCTGGGGAATCCCGTTACCAGGAACACTTAAGAAAGGCTAGGCCAC
Source organism: Uromys caudimaculatus (assembly GCA_028551405.1). NCBI lineage: Eukaryota > Metazoa > Chordata > Mammalia > Rodentia > Muridae > Uromys > Uromys caudimaculatus. The sequence goes on from CM052702.1 coordinate 139,869,701, forward strand.
CAAGATATAAGTGGACCAGAAGAGCAGGGTGCTGCATCTTTGAAGAGGAGGTCACTGGACTGAGGCCCTCCCTTAACTCTGAGCCTTGAACTTGGGGCATAGAGGTTGTCTATCTTGGCATACATACATAAAACACACACACACACACACAGTACAGGTTACCTCAGGGATTAAATGATGCCTGGTACTCCCTCATCCAAAGTGGTCTCACCAGTAAACATAAGGACCAAAGACACTTTTGAGGGCATGAAGCATTGACAGTATGTGTGAAACACTCCCAAGATTAGCTTCAGCTGTTCCTGGAGGTGACAATTTATCTGGGAGCCAGGAGTTTGAGGGATGGACACTTCCCTTACATTTTCTCCTACTTTGTTAGGCTTCTCTGACTGGGTGTGGCCTGGAGCTGGGATGGCTTGCTTGATCACCTTTTATTTTTTGGTGTGAGAATTGTGGGGGCTCTATTCTAGAACATTCTGTTCAGTTTACCAGGACCCATACCCACTAGGACCAACTAGTATATATTGGGGATGCAGCTCCAGTTACTTTGTAGAGGAGTTGGAACCACCTCCTGGCTGTTCTTAGCCTCAGCTTTTACCAGTTGGAGGTCATCTGGCTATTGGGAATCCTGGCCCAGTCTCGAAAGGGCCACTACCTCATAATCACTGAGCCCAAGGTACTCATTGGCTTGGTTTGGCTTTAGCTAACCAACTTGCAACTTGAAGGTGATTCAGAAGGACCTTACTCTGGGGACCTGACACTGTATCACTCATGAGTACTGGAGGGGGAAATTGCATTGGTCAGAGATGGACAGGGACCAGTTCCCCCTTACAGTGTAGCCTGGGCCTGTGCTAACCTCTTAGAAGACAGGCCTGGGGGACTGACAGTGGAGTGAGACTGTAGAAGTTGGCCCTGTGTCTGTTGAAGAGTCAAGATAGATCACTAGCCTCTCCATGCTGTGCCTTTTCACAGAGGTCAGCCTGATAGGCCTCATGTAAGTAGAGGTAAACCAGGTAATGAAAATGTCCTTTTCCAGGGACCTTTATTATGATTTAGGATAGGGGCTGAATGAAGTATGTAAGGGAAAGTCTGGGAGATTTGTACACAGCTTCCTAAAGTAAAGGAATCACTTGGATTCACTTCCCTGGAGGTGTGGGTATGAAAGATGTCACAGAGAGTTGACAGCCTCCCTCACACACACACACCCTTGCCAGCTTAACTAAGTAGAAATCCTGCTGAGAAGAGACCAGAGACTGGGCTGGGGAGATGCAGCCCAGCTCCTCCCAACTCCTTAGAAAGGGGTGATGGAATTACTGGTCATAGGGGTCCCGCCCCCGCCCCGCCTTGCCCTATCCTGCCCCGCCCCGCCCCGCCCCGCCCCGCCTTCCAAGCAGTGGAAGTGCCCTGTGTGAATCCTCCCCTTGGAGCCTGAGAGGCCTAGAAAGGAAGGTCTCTTTGGTGGCAGGGTTGCCGGCAAGGGCACTGAACAGGAAGATAGGTCGGCAAAGACGAAGAGTTCTGGCTCCTCCTGCAGACATGCACCAGCGACTGCTGGGCTCGTTCCTGGGCCTCGCCCCCGCGCAGGGGCTCTGAATGCCTGCCGCCGCCCCCATGAGAACACTGGCCGGGGCTCCTATCCCTAAACCTCTGCTTGCGGAGACTGAGCCATGTGGGCCTGGGGCTGGGCCGCTGCAGCCCTCCTCTGGCTACAGACTGTAGGAGTCGGGGCACAGCAGGAACTCAAGAAGCCTCGGCAGCTGGTTGTGCGTGTGGATTCCCCCAATATTACCACATCCAACCATGAGGGATTCCCAGGCTCCATCAAGGTAGGCAGAGGCTGGGAGCATGTAGGTGTGCAGCTCTAGGGCACAGCATCAAAACTCAGACTGTCCCCTACCTCGACAGCTCTGCTCTCCTGTTTCCAGGTTATGCTGCATGAGATCTTGATCACTGGTCCTGGCTTAGAGTTTGCTGCAGCCAGGACAGGGCCTGGCCTGTGGGGGAACTTCCCTCTGCCATGCCTGGTGGGGCAACGGTTAACCCTTTGAAGCCTCAGTGTGCTTTTCAGCAGTCTGATGCCATTAGGTATAATTGCTGTCTCAGGTGAGGGTGGAAAAGGGCTTCCGGCATCCTGGTAAATGAATGGGTCACTCTATGTAGCATAACTCCTAAATAGGCAGTAGCCTGACTAGCCTGTCCCTTGTGCTTTCCAGGGGTCCTGTGGTAGTCTCAGGAATCTCCAGAGCACTAGTCTCAGAGTCCCTACTGCTTCTGTCCTATGTGCCCCCAGGACAGGAAGGAAAATAGCTCCTCCTAAACAGGATTCTCCTGTCTCTGAATCTTTGACCCTTGCATCTCTCCTTCCTAGGGTGTCTCTGTGTTGGCCATCTTGGCTGCCTCTCAGCCCACATCAAAGGACCTCAAGCCTGGGGCCCCATTTTCCTGATGGGCAGAGCGAGCAGAACTGAGGGAGCATAAGACATGGGCTGGTTCCTGGGCAGGCAGAAGGGAGATTATGACCACTCCTAGTAGGAGCTCCTGCAGGTGTTGGGTCCTGACTAACCCTCCTTGGAGATACTAGGAAAAAGGTTGTGTTCATCCAGTTGAGTGGTGGCAGTTTTTTCGGACCTGCCCTGGGTTGTCTTTCCAAAGATAGGACAGGAGACAGTTTGAGAAGATGCTGGCAGGGGTGGAGCCTCAGTGAACTCACTCATTGTGCTTGGATGCCCCTGCTCTTTGTGCTGGGTTGGGGCTTCTTCTACGTCTCCTTGCAGCTTTTGCCCGTGGCTCAGCTCTGATGATGTTCTCAGTGCCAACGGGGGTCAAACAGATACCTGATAGAGAATTGTGGTGCATTCATATGTCCTTGCATCTGTCCCTGGGTGGGACCCAAGGGGGAAGCAGTGTTTGCAAGTTCTTTCTAGCCTAACCTATCTGGAAGAGAACATCTTTATTTCTGATTAATCTCCAGTAGCCACCCTGGTCTTACTCAGGAATGACCTTGTTCTGTGCCAGAACCCTTGGCTTACTCTGATCAATGGAGGCAGGAACATCTTGGAACAACCAGTCTGTCACAGCTAGGCTAGTGGCTGCTACACTCCTGTGCATTCCACACACTGCTGGCCTGACATACAGATCTCCTCTACATCTTAATTGTCCCCAGAGACAGGCTTGGTCCTTACCAGACATACTCTCCCCAGCTATATCCATGTGTCTGTAGCTACCTTACCTCATTTAAGGCCAACTTCTTGTTAGAGACACATCAAGCATAGCCCCATATGAGTCCATTATGCCCTTCTTCATGAGAGCAGGGCCAGAGGAGTCATTGTCATTTTCACAAAGGCCCAAGGTGCTTTAGTGTCAGGTTCTTGCTTTCACAGAGGCCCAGACCTCACCTTGCCTGTTCCCTTCTCCCACCTCCTCACACTCATGGGGACATCTAGGTTCTGATCACGGAGAGTCCCTTTGGGCCATGACCTGAATTATTCCAGTGACATCTTCCTGTGTGCCTGAATCCCCCACTGACTTGAAGTTCACAGATATCTGTAGGGTCTAGTAGGATAGAGGCCAGAGACCTGGTGGTCAATACACTAGCCTTGCTTCTCTGGCTTTTCAGCCACCAGAAGCTTCTGGACCTGAGCTCTCAGATGCCCACATGACATGGTTGAACTTTGTCCGCCGGCCAGATGATGGGGCCTCTAGAAAACGGTGCCGTGGCCGAGACAAGAAGTCGGTAAGGCCCTGAGCTATGTGAGACCAGCCCTTATGGGTTCCTTTCAGGTTCTCAGCATAGGGAAGGGGGTTGGAGGGAAGGGGACTCCTACAGATTCACTTTCTTTTACCCCTTCTAGCGAGGCCTCTCGGGTCTCCCAGGGCCCCCAGGACCCCCTGGCCCTCCTGGTCCCCCTGGTTCCCCTGGTGTGGAAGTTACCCCAGAGGCCTTGCTGCAGGAATTTCAGGAGATGCTGAAAGGTAAGATTGCCCTGTACCCAGCCTCTTTCAGAAGCCCAGGAAGCTCTTACAGGGCTAGAAGAGACCTGACCCAAAGTGGCCCTCTCTACAGAGGCCGCAGAACTTCGATTCTCAGGGCTACCAGACACATTGTTACCCCAGGAACCCAGCCAGCGGCTGGTGGTTGAAGCCTTCCACTGCCGTTTGAAAGGCCCTGTGCTAGTGGACAAGAAGACTCTGATGGAACTGCAAGGATTCCAGGCTGTGAGTGGGGACACAAGCCAAAATAATACTTATATCTTTGGGGATTATATACCAAGAGGGCAGGATGTAGGAGTAATCCCTTATTGGCAAGCTGGGCCCACAGGTACCCCTAGACAACTATTGCTGGACACATGCCTGTATTGTGCCCTAGAGATTATAGAGGGTAAGAGCCAGCCTTTGTAAAAGTGTGCCTCACCTTGTACTAAGACAAAAGTGGAGCCTAGAATTGCCATCCTCTATGATAGCCTTTGGGGTCCTATCTACCTACTGGAGCCTGGAGCTTTTGCTCTAAGTCCCACATGGGGGTAGACATACAGGTCAGCCTTGTCCTTTCCACAAAGAGAACGAGGCACGGGAAAGACCTGTTTGGGGTTGGGCTATATAGGTGCCTCGCTTGACTAAAGTGTACATGGTGAGGATCCAGGCCCCGAATGCAGCCAGTCACTTCCTAATTTCCACAGCCTACTACCCAGGGTGCCTTCCTGAGGGGATCTGGCCTGAGCCTGTCCTTGGGCCGATTCACAGCCCCAGTCTCTGCCATCTACCAGTTTTCTGCCAGCCTGCACGTGGGTGAGCCAGTCTATATATGCAGTATGGGTGGTGGGTAGGTTATCCCTTGAGGGTGGGTACCTCAGAGATGCCATCTACTCTGTTTGGGACCAACCACCCTCAACCCTGGCAGACACTTGAGCCTGTTCTGGGCAGTGTCCTAAAGGTCCCCCCCCCCCACTCTCTTCATAGACCACAGTGAACTGCAGGGCAGAGGCCGGTTGCGTACCCGGGACATGGTCCGTGTCCTCATCTGTATTGAGTCCTTGTGTCATCGTCATACGTGAGTCCCACCACAGTCCTCTGGGGTCTGTCCTTGGACTGAGATTACAAGTAGCCACCTTGAGGGGTGTCTGGGCACCATGGGCCAGTGGCCTCAACACTGTTGTCCTGTGGTGCTATGCCCAGGTCCCTAGAGGCTGTATCAGGTCTGGAGAGCAACAGCAGGGTCTTCACAGTGCAGGTTCAGGGGCTGCTGCATCTACAGGTAAGCAACAGGTGGATGGGCTTCTCTGGCCTGGGAGGGCTTTACAGCTTAGTGCTTTACAGCAGAGGTCGTTGCTCCAGACCTCTGAACCCTTGTGCCAAGGAGGGTGCTGCCTGGTCAAGATGATTTTAGATCTGTTTGGCTAGTGCTTCAACTGTTGGAGAGTATTGGCTCCAAATGCTATCCCTATGGGTGGGTAGGCTTCTAGGTTGGGGCCACCCACTAATGATGACACCCACCATGATGTCTTCAGTCTGGACAGTATGTCTCTGTGTTCGTGGACAACAGTTCTGGGGCAGTCCTCACCATCCAGAACAGTTCCAGCTTCTCCGGAATGCTTTTGGGTACATAGAGGAGCTGAAGAGATGATTGACACCTTGCTTCTTAGAGGAGCTGAAAAGGACTACTCCCTTTTAATAGTTTTCATAGCAATAAAGGACTCCAAACTTCTTCATCACTCTTGGGTGCTCTCTGGTTATTGTATTGGTAGAAATGGCAACTGAGTGGCCAAGATATGAACAGGAGATACAACAAGCAGAAGATTGTCCACATGTGATCCCAGAGCAGAGTGTAGCCCCAAAGAGGGACCAGAATAAAGTCCTCTCACATGGTCTCCAGATAGACTTCCAGCCAGTGGTGGGAGCAAAGCTTCCTGGCAGCTTCTCTACCTGCTGGGGATTGAGTTGATCCTGAGGCAGAGGCAGGCAGATGTCTGAGTTTGAGGCCAGCCTTGTCTACAGAGTGAGTTTCAGGACAGCCAGCAGAAACCCTGTCTCGAAAAACAAAACAAAACAAAAATCCAAGGTCTCTTTTAAAGTACAAAATTTCTCTAAGATAGCCAAAACCTCGTAACCGAATTTCTATAAAATCAACAAAACAAAGCAACAACACACCGCCCAAGTTCAATGCTTTATTGTTTCAAGAGAAAAGAACCAAGGTACAGTCACAGCCAAGAGTATAAAAATCAGTGCTTCATGTCTGGGATCCACTCACAATCTTCTCCAAAGGGTCTTGGCAGTTCTACTTTGATTTTGCTGTCCACAGCACACTCAGCCTGTGTTTCACAGGCTCGGGATGGCTCCCATACCTGTTGCTGTCCTTGGTGATCATCCCATGATGCTGGCATATCCAAAATGCTGGGTTCTCCACTGCAACTGGGCTCTCTTTAGGGAGCCACATGTTCCAGACCTCAACTTCTCTCCATGACCCCTTCAGTCCTTGAGCTTTTTATTGCAACTGAATCCTTACCTTTATTAGTGGCCTCTGAAAAGTGCCAGGTCTCTGCTGCTTTCTATGACCTTTCATGCCTTCAAAACCAGTATCCCCTGGGGAAACTCTTACATGTTACCAAGTTTAGCTGCTAGCATGAGGTACAGCCTTGGCTGATGTGTTTATAAAAATATATATAGAGAGATATGTTATATGGGTGTATGGGGAGGGAGGTGTGGGGGAAGGGTGTGCCTCAGCAGGCCCAAGCCCAGGCATCCCTTCCCCCTGAGGGACCAGACACAAGCAAAGGTATAGTATAGAAATAGAGTTTATTGCTGGGCGGTGGTGGTGCACGCCTTTAATCCCAACACTTGGGAGGCAGAGGCAGGTGGATTTCTGAGTTCGAGGCCAGCCTGGTCTACAGAGTGAGTTCCAGGACAGCCAGGGCTACACAGAGAAACCCTGTCTTGAAAAACAAAAAAACAAAAACAAAAAACAAAAAAACAAAACAAAAAAAAAGAGGGTAGTAGAGGCAGAGAAAGGCAGAGAGAGGGAGAGAGTAGAGAAGTAGAGAGATGGAGGCCGGCCATGACCACGTGGAGAGAGAGGGGAAGGGAATGGGGAGAGGTAAGAGAAGTAAGAGAAGCAAGAGAAAGAGATAAGAGAGGAGGGGGCAAGCAGCCCCTTTTATAGTAGGCTAGGCCCACCTGGCTGTTGCCAGGCAACTCTGGGGAGGAGCATACCTGTCTGTTGCCAGGTAACTGTGGGGTGGAGTTTAGACAATGCCAACATTCCCCCATTTTGGTTTAATTAAAAAAAAGAAAAATTAGAAAGAGGCAATGGTAAAGCAGGAATAGAGTTGTCGTAATATCTGACTGCTTCATGCTGGCATTGGGGGCGACGTGTCATTGGGGAACCTAGAAGAATGGGGGTGGGGGATGTTTGTCCAGTTGTAGGAGAGATGGTTGTTTCCTTGCTGTCCAGAGTCTGTGGAGCAATCTGAGGGTAGGTCAGAAGGAACAGGTCCAGTAGAAGCATCTGTTTCTGAGAGGAGATTGGAGCATCTGACGGTTGCTTCTCTGGAGCTGTCCTGGGTGTAGTAAACGCCTGGACTTGACAAGATATTGAAACACATTATTATAGGTAGAAAAATAAGGTTAAGTACATTTTGGAGAAAGAAAATTTTTTAAGATGTCCATTTTAAACTCAGAGGAATCCCACCCTTTGGAATAGATAGTAAGTGGGAACTTTGGGCAGATGTACTTATCTGGATTTCAAGCGCAGAAGACGCAGGATTTTTTCTGTGTGGAATGGATACACGTGACATGGGAAGTAAGCTTACCTTGGTTTAGTAGCCAATCCCCTTGACCCAAAGTATCCGGTTTTGTCCATGCATCTTTAGTGATTGTCATATCACAATCTAGGCAGAATCCTGTAGCTGTGTCTACATCTTCTGAGACCATCGACCATCGCCAACTGTCAAGGACTTTGGGAATTCTCTCTGCCATAACTTAAGAATTAACAAACTTCTGACAGGATTGAGAACTGTATACATTGGTTATAACTGAATAGAATTTAATAGCAGTAGCAAAGAGACATATAGCTAGGACCAGAATAAGGAAGCAGGCAGCAGTAGTATGGAAAGAGAGGGAGAGAGGGAGAAAGTCTCTTGTGTGTGCTGGAAGGTGGAAACGGGATCAGGGATCAGGGACTGGCTGAGCAGGAGGGAGAGGGGAGGCAGCAGAGTCCCTGGCAGAGGACGGAGACAGAAAGGGCTCGCCTGCATATATATCTCTCTCCTCCCTCCCTTCCTCCCTCCTTCCTTCCTTCCTTCCTTCCTTCCTTCCTTCCTTCCTTCCTTCCTTCCTTCCTTCCTTCTTTCCTTCCTTCTTTCCTTCTTCCTTCCCTTTTTTGTGAGCAGGATCTCTCTATATAGCTTTGACTGTCCTAGAACTCTATGTAGACCAATCTGGCTTTGAACTCAGAGATCTGCCTGCTTCTGCCTCGTTTAAGTGTTGGGATTAAAGGCATGTGCCACCACACATGGCCAGGCCAGTCTTTTTTTTGTTTTCGAGACAGGGTTTCTCTGTGTAGCCTTGGCTGTCCTGGAACTCACTCTGTAGACCAGGCTGGCCTCAAACTCAGAAGTCCGCCTGCCTCTGCCTCCCAAGTGCTGGGATTAAAGGCGTGCACCACCACTGCCTGGCCAGGCCAGTTTTATGGAAGCATCTTTTCAATTGAGTTTCTCTACTCTCAGATGACTCTAGCTGGGTCAAACTGACAAAACAAACAAAAAACTAATCAGCACAGGGCCCCAGTGGGGCCCATACCCTAGAAGAAGGGGTTCACACACTGTCTGGGGAGCAGACGGGAGCTCAAGTGTATATAAGCAATATACAAGGCTGCCCACTTCTTAGGCAACTATGCCACACTGGAGAGCACCTGCAGGCTCAAGTGTGGGAAGACAAAATTTGGGCTAGGGAAAACCTGACCAGTTGAGGCAGGAGTTCTCCTTCTTCCCTCCTTCCCCAGTAGTGGCAACCACTGTTCAACAATCAGAGGGTGTACAGGGTAGACCTAGCAGCCCATCCACTGGTCTTCAAGGTAGGATCAGTGACTAATGTGAGGCCCTTCTAGCCCTGCACTATTTTGGCTCTGGCAAACTCCAGTCAAAGAATATAAATTAACTTCAGGATGTCCCAGCTGACTGAGCTTCCAAGATACTATCTCTAGTTGGCACCTAGGCCATCAAGAGGTAGTGGTAAGTTTTCAGCCTCTGACTTCTCTCAAGATAAAACCATAGCAGGCCATCAGAATTCTGTCTTTGAAACTGAGCAGGGGAGAGTCTCCCTTGCTCTGAAGTGATCTCCCAAAGGGAAATATACAGCAGAGGAGAGGAGTCGGCTCATAGGCCTGTGGGCAGCATGTAAGGTGAGGCAGTAGAAACTGGAAGAGGCCAAAGTGTGTAGGCTGTTATCTCTCACCCAAGACCTTGACCCTCCTTGAGGTACTATAGGAGGGCCCCTCCCTAGGGTCTTGCTGGGCAGTGAGGTAGGTCAACCAATCCAGGCACTGAGGTGGTGTGGATGGCGCCAGTCTTTGTGGTAGTAAGCTTGGCCACTGACCCATCTCCACCTTTCTTCTGGACCCCCACTCCCAACCGCCATTGTGGCGTCGGGCTGGGGCTGTCTGGAGAGATCTATGTTTCACTTGACTGCAGCTTCAATGCCAGCTATTTTGATGGGGGATGGTGCAAAGCTTACTAGGGTCCTTACCCTAGTAGGAGCATACCAAGGTCACTAAATAGAAAGGGGCCCAAGAAAGGACTAACTGTCCTCCCACTTGCCAATTACTGAGGTCCTGACAGACCTGGGAGCCCGAGCCAGATTTAAAAATCCATTCTTAGGGAATCCTCTTCCCTTTCTGCTCTCAGCACCCTTGTTGGGCAGTCTACCTGCTGGACCAAGGTCTGGAGCTCTCAGGTTTCCCTTCTAGAGGTCCAGCCCCTTGGGCTGTGGCTCAATGAATCCTCACTCCCAGGGGAGCAGGGCCCCCACCCATACTATAGCAGGGAAAATAGTTTACATACAGAGTGACTTTTCAGGGCCCATTGGTGGGAGAAACTAAGGGTCAAGATTCTATGAGAAGGCAGAGCAGGGACTAGAAAGGGGGTGGCACAGGAGTATTGTTTGAATATCTACACCTGCAGATCCATAGCCACCGTGTTTTCAGGGGCTGCTTCTCTGCATGGCCAGGTCTGTAATTCCTCTGTTCCCTAGTAGTTGCATTACTCTGTGCAGATCAGACTGAGGCTGGAAGCCAGCTTTCCAGTATGGAGAACAGCACCAGGCAGACTCTCCTGAGCCATATAGAGGGCCTCCCTGACCAGGGTAATGGTCTCTCAGCTTTGTTCTTTGGTCTTGTTGGCTGCTGTAGGGGCTGTAATCCCCTAGATGGAGACTCAGAGAATGGGGCTTAGGGCTCCACAAAGAGACAGATGGAGATGAGGAGATGAGAGATGAGGAGACACAGTGATCAGGGCCCAGCTTTGCAGAGCAATGCCTGGGCAGGTGGCCAGGATCGGGGTGGGCCTTGTCTGGGCGCCTGACTCCACCTGCGTCTGTCTGTCTGCTCTTCCTCCCCATTTCTGCCCCTAATCGGAGGTCATTAGCCACTTAGCTGTAATTTCCTTGGAATGTGCTATCTCCAGATGAGCCCTTAGTGGCTGGGGGCCCAGGAGCAAGGAAGTGGTGTTTAGGGTGGAGTAGAAGGCTCCTACCGAGGGTCCAGGTAACAGATACAGAAAAACACATGTAACCTACCCAGAAGACACAGCAGCCAGTTTTTTTTTTCTTTACCCAGCTGTACCATATGGTTTTCTCAATTCTCACATGGTCCTAGGCTCTGATATTCCAGAGTTTCATAGAAGACACCTAGCATGTCTACCCAGTCAGGGGCTGTGTGGAGCAGAGGAATTATAGGCCTGGCCTTGCACCCAGCATGTGCATGGCATGCTATAGGAGGCAGACAGACTGGAGCTGCTAATATTCAGGTGGGAGCTAGCTTGGGGGTCCCAAGAGTGGGGAGACATCAGGGGAAGATAATTTTCTTCTACATTCTCCCATTTTGAAACTGGTTTGTGAAGTGGCCCAAGTATGTAGATAATTGGCTGGGGACAGAGAAAGCATGACCAGGGCTGTGCTGGACAGCCTTGGTTTGGCTCTTGCCCTTGTTTTAGAGCAGCCGGAGGTGCTGGCTGGCCTTGGTAACCCCTTTGCTAGGCTGACTTCCCACAACCTCAGTCTGACCCTTCTGCCTGCCAGGCTAGGGCTTGGGGGTGGGGTATAACCACTGCCAAGAGCTCCTGACTGTCCTGGGAGGCCATACCCACCCCGGAAATATTAGATCAGAAACCCTTCTTGAGTCTGGTTTTGGTCCATAGCTTAGTTAGACCTGGCCAGCCCCTCCTTGGAGCAATGTCCACCCAGGTTTTGTAGTGTTGTTAGAGCCGTTCCCTTAGTATCCTTGCCACGGTGTCCTGGGCTTGAGCACAAACAAGAACATGGTCCTCATGCCCAGTATGGCTGGAGGATGCATCTCAAGCTGGGAGTTGAAAGGGGCAGGCAGGGTCAGGGCCTTCTGGTCATGAACAAGGCTAAGCCTCCAAGACCTACATTTTAGGTGTTATGTGGCTTTACCAGTGCCAGTCCCCACACATACCCACCTGTACTCCCCTTTGGGAGTTCAACATAAGGAAGAGGACTGCTCATATCAGCCTATACATGGGGCCTTAGAATATAGCTAGGCAGTCTTGACTTTTGGTTGGGTCTTCTCTAAAGGTCCCTTGGGTTATTTGCCCTCTATTGGGCCCCCTGAGTTTGGAAGCAGTGTATTATCCTTGGGCCCAGATCCAGACTACATATTCTGCAGAAAACCAAGTGTACCTGGTTGGCATTGTGGGTGCTCTCTTTGGAGGTGTCCCCTCTCACATCTGTGTATACTTGAGAACCTATATAGGCAACTTAATGTCTATAAAAGTGATGTCAAGAGTGTGTGGGTATGTCTTGGTATGTTCCTACAGAAGCACCCTCGATGTACACGTTGCAGTGGAGGGAAAAGGGTATCTGTGTCTCCAGGGATCTCTGCTCTGGATCCAGGAAGAAGCAAGCGGTCAAACTCAGGAGTGGACATAGTTCTTGGTGCTGGAATGACCCAGTGGCATTAGTCCTGTTGAAGTCAGCTAGGAACTCCAGCATAGGGTGTGTGGCTGCTCAGGACCTTGTACTAGCTTACTGAGTACATCCTTGGTATCTGAGGTTCCCTGGGTGGAAAAAGTGGGTAAAGAGGTCAAGGGAGAGGGGCTTCCCAGCCCAAAAGAGGATCTTAGGTTACAGTGCTGTCCCCAGAACACTGACTTCAGGCAAGCTGAAAAATTCAAGGCTGACTGTAGCTTAGAGCAAAACACACAAAGTTCTGGGTTTGGGGGCACTGCTTACTGACTGGGCTTGGCCAATCTGACCCTGGACTCCCAACTGAGGACACTATGGGTTCTAAGACCTCATGGCTCTAGCCTCCTGCAGGCAGCCCCAGATCTTCCATGCTTAGTTCTGAGAGTTGAGGCAGGTAGGCTGAGAAAATTACTCAGGTATGGAAAATAGCCTTGATTGTACTTGTGCTGGCTGCCTCCATTGGCACGTCTGTCTGCCTGTGTGTCTGGCCGTTGCTCACGTGGGCCTGGATGAGTGGGTTTGGGAACAAAGGGTCTTTGTTTGGGAGGATTTGGGGCACAGCCCCTTGCTCTGGGGCAGTGATTCACAGGCTCTTCCAGGAGATAACATCAGTTTTGCAACAGCCAGCATGCACACATGTAGCCCAGCCCCAGCAAGACTCCAGCTTCATCCGCACCCACATCCCTGAGACAACCCTGCTGAAACCTGGTGATATGAGGTGGCAGCCAGAACCGGAGTCAATGGGAGCCACGTGTTGGAGCCACGCAAACTCCATTCTGGCCACTGAAGTATCACTCCCAAATAGCTGATCAATCCCAAGCCCCAGCCACTTCTTGGCCTTTCCAGGTACCTCCATAGTGGCTCAGAAGTAATGGAATTTGCATTCCTAGGCCTGTCCCTGCCACTGCCACTGCCACAGGAACATCTCTCAGGAACAGAACACTGATGTCCTACTCTCCCAAGCATTTACAGGGGATTATAGAGGATTCTTCCTCTAGTGCAGGCCTGACAAGGCTAGGTAGGGCCCATCTGGTATGCCAGAGGGCAAGACTGACCTCCACCACCACAGGGACTTGAGCTGACACTGACCTCATTTCCTCTCATGATCATAAGTGGGAGACTGTGAGGATGGCCCATAGTAAAGGCTGGGTCAGCCAAGACCAGACGCCACAGGAGGGAGTAGCTGGGTATTAAGTTTCCTTCTTCTTGGGTCACTGAGCTTGATGCAGGCTCACATGGCCTGCTGTCATTCCAGGCCTGGCTTCGAAGAGGCAGTTGCTACCTAGGGTGTTTATAGTATGAAGCTGATGTGGTCATACACCATGACTCCTGGCTTCTCCCCAACTGGAGCTGCATTAATCACCAATGCCAGCTTGGCCGAGATGAGCTACATACACAGTGTTGTTGGAAAGCCCCCAAACAGTATTCTTCTTCTGTAGCCCTGTCAGAGAAGGGTGCTACAGTCCATTGGGAATACTGTTGAGGGCACATTACAAGTCTTGGTGGTCACACCTCATGCAGGGGCTTGAGTCTAACTAGGAGATGAGACACAGATGAGGCTCAGCTAGGCCACGTCTTCTAGGCACTTGCCACCTCTCCCTTCTTTCCTCCAAAGTCTCTTTGGTTCTCATCACTCATTTTCACGCCTCCCTTAATCTGCCATGAGAAATATCAAGGAGTGAAGCAAACCCCAGAGCATGGCAGGAGATAAGTATGTCAGTGATGGGACACTGTGCTGACTAGTTTTAGGTTAGCTTGACACAAACTAGAGTCACTGGAAAGGAGTGAGCCTCTGGAACCATTTGGGCTTTTCCATGCCTGCCCCAGTTCCTAAGTAATAATTAATAAGTGAATTTATTATTTATTAATAAGTGAATGCCTACGTCTTTTTTTTTTTTTTTTTTTTTTGGTTTCTCGAGACAGGGTTTCTCTGTGTAGCCCTGGCTGTCCTGGAACTCACTCTGTAGACCAGGCTGGCCTCGAACTCAGAAATCCACCTGCCTCTGCCTCCCAAGTTCTGGGATTAAAGGTGTGTGCCACCACTGCCCGGCAAATGCCTAGGTCTTAAGGTAGGATTGTTCCCAACTAGCTTGTAACTCAATTATCCCATTTACACTAATCTAAGTTCTGCCGCATGGCTGGTTACCTCTTCTCAGTTTCATATGACCGACTTCCTCCATGTCTCTATGGTAAATCTTCCAGCACCTGAATCTTTCCCAGAGTTCCTACTCTTCTTGGAATTCCCACCTTCTACTTCCTGCCTTTGCTATAGGTCATCAGATTTGTAATAAACCAATCAGAAGATGAGAGAGGGAGTGTTTACAAAACACTGAGACAAGTGATGCTAAACAATACCAAAGTCCACTTGTAATCAGATCTCTGCCAGTTCAGAAATCAGCGTTTGTATAATACAGAGACAATCTTTACACAGTGGATAAAAACATCATTCCAACAAACCACAATTGAGAAAATGCTTCTGTACTATCTGGTTGTAAGGCATCTTCTTAATTAGTGATTGATAAAGGGCCCAGCCTCTTGTGGGTGGTGCCATCCTTGGGCTGATAATAACTTTAATTTTTTTTCAAATCCCATTTTTTTTTAAAGATTTATTTATTTATTACATGTAAGTACACTGTAGCTGTCTTCAAACACTTTTTCTCTCTCCAGCCCCACTCGCTCTGGCCCCACTCGCTGTAGCTGTCTTCAGACACCCAGAAGAGGGCATCAGCTCTCATTATAGATGGTTGTGAGCCACCATGTGGTTGCTGGGATTTGAACTCAGGACCTTCGGAAGAGCGGTCAGTGCCCTTAACCGCTAAGCCATCTTTCCAGCCCCTCAAATCCCATTTTTAATGATGGTTCTTAAACGCTTTAACCTTCCTTGTAACCAACAGAGGTAATGGAAAAGAAACGATACAGGGGAAGTGGACCTGTTTAGAAAGGTTCTTTGGAGCAACTTCCATCTGTTGTCTGGAAATCAGCAGTTCACAGGTTAACAGGCAGCAGCAGTTCCATCCACTCACAAACACCTCATGGATACACCCACAGTCCAGTTTGGTAGAGTTGGGTTAGCAACAGCAGTGACAGGACCTAGCAGAAATAGCCAGGCCTCAGCCTCAGCCTCAGCCTCAGCCTCAGCCTCAGCCTCAGCACAAGTCAGCAGGAGGAATCAACAGAAACACCAGAAGTTCTCAACTGTGCCTCTCTCAGGGAAGCAAAAATCAGCAAAGACGTGAGACTCACAAAAGTGTTGCACAGCTAGCTGTACCAGCAAGCCAAACTCTGACTCCATCACTCTGTGGAGTCCTATTTATACCCTGCAAACATTACGTGTCCTCCACATGCTTTGCCTCAGCATGGCTCTTACCTTCACACATGCATCCAATCAGCCCGAGTCCTTGGAAGTGGCAATAGACTGCAGCACACCACCAGAAGTTTTTTTGGTGCATTTCTCTCTATGGCATCCTGCCAAATGCAGCTCAGCTACGCAGTGTAAGGTGGACCAGTATATGTGTGTCATTAGCAAAGAATCTTTCATCCCGTGTCCTTTCACGTGCTTGCTTTAGCAGAACATCTCTCCTGAGTCTGCTTCAGTGAAACAGTCCTTCATGAGTTGGCCTTAGCCTTTTACATCTGTGTCCACTCTAACGAAATGTTCCTTCGTGTGTTTGCCCCAGCAAAACACCATCCAACCGACTTTCCAAAGGACCCTTAAGTTTCCACTTCAGCTGATTATCCTGGATTCTATAAGGAAGCAAGTTGAGCAAGTCATGAGGAGCAAGCCAGTAAGCAGCATTCTTCCAATGGCCCCTGGACCAGCTCCTGCTTCCAGGTTCCTGCCCTGTTTGAGTTACTGTCCTGACTTCCGTTGATGATGAACAGTGATACGGAAATGTAAGCCTGATTAACCCTTTCCTTCCCAGCTTGCTTTTCATCATTGCTTTTTCTTCACATCAATTAGTAACCCTTAGTATCCCTAAGACAGTCAGGGATCCTGTAAAAGTAACTTTTATTCACCTGTCGTAATTATCATCTCCAAGGAAAACTACTGAATAAGCTCACCCTTTCTAGCCCTTTCTGAATTCTGGCTGGCTGGTTCAACTCAACTGTTCTGGTTCAAATTCTTCTCCAGGCTGACTGATTCAAACTGGCTTCTCCCAGCTTCTGACTGAATTGCTCTGAATGGCCTCAAACTAACTCTAGCAATCTGTCCTAATCTTCTGGCTCCTTCTCATTCTCTGGCTCATTCTGTCTTCACCTGTGTCTAGCTTGTTCTCTGCAACCTGTCTGTAAAACTGTCCCCATAAGCCGGGCAGTGGTGGCGCAAGCCTTTAATCCCAGCACTTGGGAGGCAGAGGCAGGCAGATTTCTGAGTTCGAGGCCAGCCTGGTCTACAGAGTGAGTTCTAGGACAGCCAGGGCTACACAGAGAAACCCTGTCTTGAAAAAAAAAAAAAAAACAAAAAACAAAAAAAACCCCAAAACTTGTCCCCATAAAACTGTCTAAACTCCAGGAACTGAACAGCCACCAACCAAACTGCCACACTCAACTCCACTATACTCCTCTCCACTGATTGCTGAGTGCCAGGATTAAAGTTGTGTACCACTATACCTGGACCTCAGTTTTTCTGTACCTGGAACTTGCTCTGTACCAGGCTGGCCTTGACCTCAGAGGTCTACTTGCTCCTGGGAACGTGTCTGTATTCCAGCCAGAGTTGCTAGATTAAATTCCCCGCTCTCCCTTCCCATTTAAGCTAAAAATTGTACACTCTTTAACTATTACAACAGAAGCAATTATCAAACCCATAAACTTAACAGTCCAAATGTCCTTGTGAGGATGAGTTGATGTGATGATTTTTCATAATGGCAGTCCTGATCATCTGTCCTTCAGTCAATGTCCATTTCAGCATCAAGGCTTTCCAGTCTGCCAGTCTGATGAACAATCTGTCCTTCTTCCACCAGTTTGTTGAGTTGTTCCCATGCAGGAGTATCAGCTTTCTGCTTCATCAGTCTTTTTGTGTCTCTTCATTCCTTGAGTCATCATGCCTTTCATGTGGAAGTTTCTCTTATTTAGATAAAATCTTTATCACCTGTGGAAATATTGACACAATCTCTTCCCCAACATAACACATTCCCTGACTTCCATTTTGATATTGAAACATATTTAAAGTATACGGGTTGATCTAATTCAGGAGTTTTTCTACAATCCAGTGTCTTTTATTAGCTGTTGTTCCTGCCTAATTAGCATTCAAAAAATTAACATTAATAAGACATTATTCAGTCTATTTCTGGGAGTTCTTATTCCTCTTTCTGTTTATTAAACATCTCCTTTAAGGTACGATTAGATTTCTCTATAACCGCTAGACCTGTTGGATTGTATGATATACTTGTAATATATTTTATGTTATAATAAATGAAAAATTTCAGTTTACTAAACATATGCAGGGACATTATAAATCATAATTCATAAAGGTATCCACATGATAGTCATCACGTCTAACAAATGTGCAATTACAGAATCAGCCTTATTCAGAACTCAAAGCAGAAGCCCACTGAAATCCTGAATATGTATAAATTTTATGATTTACAAATTTTATTTCCCCAAATTCTGCAGAGTGAAGCACACCCATCTGCCAAATTTCATTTCTTTGGGTACCCTTAGGGTTAGTAATGGAACTTGATCATACAAAGAATAGGTAGGACTTTTTTTCATTTATTTTTTACAGTTTCTTTGGCTTGTTGCCAAGTAATGGAAAATTTCTCTTTAAACCTTTGCTCTTAATATAATGTTTAAAATGAAATTCTGAAGTTTCTAGTACATTTCCTATTAATAATTGGTCAATCTCTGCATTTCCTTGTGTCATTGGACCAGGCAATCCCATTTGAGATTTCAATCATGGGTGATATATTATGGATAATTTTTGTTCCGAATTGTCTGTTGCATTTGTATAAATAGTGATGTCAATTCTGAATTATCAGGAATAAATTTCACAGTCTATATGTAACACAACCCTCTCTGCATATCGTGAGTCATTAATTATATTGTTAGGTTCAGAAAAATCTAATAAAACCATAAGAATTGCATATAGCTTTGATTTTTGAACTGAAGCATATGGCTTAAAATTGCTTTATAGTTCCAGACTTATAACCTGCCATTCAGTATAAAACTTGGGGCTTCAGAAATTGGTGTTCCTTTTACTATATGAGGAGAATTTAATTAGTTCTTTTTATGAACTGTATTTGCTTATTTTGGGATATTTGTTGTTAATTTCTCCCGAATAATTGCTACAAACTTTTTGACAGTCCTCATTAATTACCCATAATGAGGTAATTTTAGCATTAGTGTAAGGTACTATGATTTCTGCTGGGTCTGTCTTGTTCCTGATAATTGACAAAGTCTTATTCTTCCTTTTACAATTATATCAGAAGGGGCTGGAGAGATGGCTCAGCGGTTAAGAGCACTGACTGCTCTTCCGAAGGTCCTGGGTTCAATTCCCAGCAACCACATGGTGGCTCACAACCATCCTTAATGAGATCTGCTGCCCTCTTCTGGGGTATCTGAAGACAACTACAGTGAGCGGGGCCAAGAGAGAAGAAAAAGTGTCTGAAGATAGCTACAGTGTACTTACATATGATAAATAAATAAATCTTTAAAAAAAAAAAACCAATTATATCAGAAAACTTTCCAACATGTTTTTAGTTTTTTGCTCTGTTAATGTGCTAAAGAGATCCATTCTGAAATACTGTCTTATTTCTAAATAATGAGTCCCATAGGGGAATGAGTAAAAGGCAAGATAACTAGAATATAGTCAAGTTTGGAATCTTGGTGGTCCACTCGTACATCCTGCAATTTTTGCTCTACCTGAGTCAACTTTTCTCCACTTTAGCTGTTAATTGTCAAGGATTGTTTAAGTCTGAATAACCTTGTAAAGTTTGAAACAAATTACTCAAATCTTGAGTACTTAATAGTAGGCTATAACCTGTTGTAATGATGTATATGTTTTCCCTAGGGAATGTAGCCTTGTTGGAGTAGGTGTGTCACTGTGGGGTGGGCTTTAATACCCTTCTCTTAGCTGCCTTCAAATGAAGATGTGGAATGCTCAGCTCCTTCTGCACCATGCTCCCACCTTGATGAAAACCAGCTGAACCTTTGAACCTGTAAGCCAGCCCAAATTAAATGTCCTTATAAGAGTTGCCTTGGTCGTGATCTCTGTTCACAGCAGTAAAACCCTAAAACACCTGTTAATATCTTCCAATAGATTTTGAAAGTCATTTAGAGTTTGTAACTGGGCTGGAGAGATGGCTCAGAGCTTAAGAGCACTGACTGCTCTTCCAGGAGTCCTGAGTTCAATTCCCAGCAGCCGCATGGTAGCTCATAATCATCTATAATGAGATCTGGTGCCCTCTTCTGGCCTGTAGACATACATGCAGGCAGAACGCTGTATACATAATAAATAAACCCATTATTTAAAAAAAAAAAGAGTTTGTAACTGATCTCTTCTGATCTATATCTTTTGCGGTTGAATCTTTTGTTGACTTAATTTAAATCCCAGATAGTTGGTAGAATCTCCTCTCTGTATTTTTTCAGGGGTAATCTGTAAACTCCAACAGGTAAAGTCCTTTTTGCTTCATTAAACATTCTAATGTATTTGCATTAGACTCAGCCAACAAGGTTTCACCCATATAATGGCAAATTATGGATCCTAGAAATTGTTTATGAATTATCTCTTAGCAGCTGTTGTATAAAATATTGACATAGAGTTGGACTATTTAACATTCTTTTAGGAAGAACTTTCCATTGGTATCTTTTCACAGGTTAAACATTGTTATAAGTACTGC
Organism: Uromys caudimaculatus; assembly: GCA_028551405.1. Classification (NCBI taxonomy): domain Eukaryota; kingdom Metazoa; phylum Chordata; class Mammalia; order Rodentia; family Muridae; genus Uromys; species Uromys caudimaculatus. Next base: position 139,889,725 of record CM052702.1, read on the forward strand.
AAAAGCAAATTTTTCTCTATCTTGCTTCTGTAGGGGAATAGTAAGGAAGAAGTCTCTTAATTATTATTATAGCCCATACTTTTAGTAATAAAGAAGATAAGGGAATTCCGGTTTGTAATGGACCTATAGGTTGGATCAATTTATTTCTAGCCCTTAGGTCAGTCAACATCCTCAAATTTCCAGATTTCATTTTAATTACAAACATAGGAGAATTCCAAGGACTAGTAAACTGTTCTATATGCTGAGCTCCCATCTGCTCTTGTACCAGCTGCTCAAGAGCTTCTAATTTTTCTTTATTCAAGGGCCATTGCTCGACATACACAGGCTTGTCAGTCAACCATTTTAAATTAGGGCTTTTGGTTTCCCAATATATCCAGAATTTCTTATTCTATCTAGTAGAACTACTCTGCCCTTGATTGATAGACTATTGTGACTAAGTCCAGAGCAATGTTGCCTTCTGTAGCAGGCCTTAGTTCTCCAATACTGGGTTTAAATTAGCTATTTCATTGCTGACAGGAAATGCCTGGCTTGTGTTGTTTGTTGCCAGGTATAAGCTAACCCCCCTTAGGGAGTTTCCCCTATTTACAGGATTATCTTGTAAGGATTTTCCCATCTGTAAGGGATTTTCTTGCATATCTCTTGCTGATCTGCATTCATTAGTCTAATGCCTACCTTTACCACAGCTTCTACAAACTCAGAAGGGTGAAGATTTCTAGAGAAGTCTCTTGGAACCCCTTGCCTACAATCCCTTTCTAAATGACCTCATCTCCCACAGAAAAAAACAATGGACATTTTTATATCCAGGATTATTGGATATTGCTTGTCCAATTATATAGTTATTGTAGTCAGTATCAGCAATAGTTCTAATCCATTCAGCCATGGGCTTTGCTCTAGCTTTTAAAGGGCTTTAAGATCTTTTTTTACACTCTGCATGTGCATTTTGAAAGCTAAAGTTTCAATTAATAACGGTTTCGTATTTGGATCTGTTTACAGTGGATGTTAATATATGTAAGAAGTCAGTAAAGGGGCTGGAGAGATGGCTCAGCGGGTAAGAGCACTGACTGCTCTTCCGAAGGTCCTGAGTTCAAATCCCAGCAACCACATGGTGGCTCATAACCATCCATAATGAGATCTGGTGCCCTCTGCTGGGGTGTCTGAAGACAGCTACAGTGTACTTACATATAATAAATAAATAAATCTTAAAAAAAAAAAAAAAAAAAAAGTCAGTAAAATTTGCTTCAGGGTTTTCTCCTCTGCAAAGTTTCTGCCAGATGTCCTCTGCTTTCTGCAATGTTATTGGGCTTTCTACTTTGAAAACATATAAATTAACTAAACTAGTACTTAACATGACTACTAAGATTATTTATAGGTGACTAACTACTAACTTGCTGTTGGACCTACGATCTGGGTCGGGGCACAGCTGCTCTCGATTGCGGAACAGTTCTGGGGCCGTGGCCATCTCCATGGTGATGGCCCTCGGTGCCGCATGGGGGGGGGGGGCGGCTGCGGAGCCCTAGGCAGCCTGTCCGCTGGTGCCAGGTTGTGAGCACTGCGCTGGCACAGGGAGGAGAGAGCTCTGGCTTCCTCTTTAGAGCGGACCCTGCTCTGCAGGGGACGCTGGTGGTCACGGGGTGTGCCTCCCTGGCACACGGATAGGGAGCACTGTGCGCAGCCTGGGGCAGTCCCGGCAGTAGGGGCGGGGGTACAGGGGCCCTGGGTTCACAGCAGCGACTGCGGCATGAGAGCAGTGCCCTGATTCCTTGTTGACTTGCCCATCCGCCCTCCTGTACTGGGCACCAGGTTGCGAGCCAAGCTGGGGCTGCGGCAGCTCTGGGCTGGGGCTCGGAACTGGACCCCGACAGCGAGACACTGGGGGTGTTCTTGCCCTCCCGCTGTCCCGAGGGCAAGAGGATGGGGTCCCCGGAAGTAGTAGTCTTGGGCCCCATTTTGACCCTGTTTTGGGCCTTGTTGGACAAACCTGAGCCTGGCTCGAGTTCTGAGACCTGTCTCAGTCACTTCTGTATAGGTGTGACTCAGGAAGACCTGTTTGGCCCTCCCTCTGCCCTGCTATTGTTGATGTGGAGCTTTGCTATTGGCCCTGTCAGTTACCCCTTACCCTTCCCCGCCTTCTATGTCATCTCTCCCCATACCTAAGTGCCCACCCCCTTTGCCTTCTCTATATAAGCAAGGTGCTGATACAATAAAGTTGAGTTCCTGTTTCGACAAGACTCCTGCCCTGGTGTGTTTCTTTTGGGCTGCGGACACTCACTATTCTGCTCAGCCCTGGATAGACTCGGCTGGACCTGGTTCTCTCCTCTTGCCTGGACCTGCTGGCAAGGAGCCGACAACTTGCAGTTCTTAATTACCCTAAACAGTTTACAATAGCAGTTTTCATGGGACTAGGACTTTACAGTTTTAAATGAATTGCATTCAATTTATATGTACATATACCTTAAACAAGAGTTGTAACATTAATACAGTATGTTATAGCAAATATAACCTTAAATTTCTATCAATATACAATAATTCATACCAATTAAAAAATGTGAGAATTGTTGTTGCTTTCTTAGTCTAAAAGGAGATACAATAAATGTCAGTGTTTATTTGTCAGCAATACTTAGTTGTGGATTTTCTGCCTGCTTGTTATCTCCTGGCTTACCAGGGGCGACTGGCTCTTTTTTTTTTTTTTTTTGCTTCAGATCCTCAAGCTGGCAGGTCTCCCATTTCCATTCCAGATGGCAAGAAATTACCTTGTATGTCCCTCCTGGACTTGCACTCATACTCCAATGACTATCTTGCCACAGAGTCTGCAAATTGTGGGAAGCCTAGGTGTTCTTTGTTTATTTTTTGTTTTTTTGAGACAGGGTTTCTCTGTATAGCTCTGGCTGTCCTGGAGCTCACTCTGTAGACTAGGTGGCCTTGAACTCAGAAATCTACCTGCCTCTGCCTCCCAAGTGCTGGGATTAAAGGCGTGTGCCACTACTGCCCGGCTGCTTAGGTGTTCTTTAGGAGACCTCATTGCCACCTGAAAGGCTTGTTTGCTTCTCTGGTAGAAAGTACCATATTTCTCACAGTAAACGCACTGACCTTTTTGAGATCTGAGATTTTTAGTGGCTTGGTCACAATTTCCTTGAAAATGGCCGAATTCATCACAGAAATTAAAGCACCAGGTATCTGGTGACCTCTAACTCTAGCTTGTCCTATGATATTGGCATGATACGCATATTTCTTATACACTCAACCACTGGTGCTGCTCATGCCTTTACAGTCTAATAACTCTTTTACATTCCGTATGCACATTCTCCAACACTAAGATCTCTGTCAACACGTGTCACATCAGGGTCTGATATGGCTTTGTTTACAGCTGAAACAGTCTTTGCAAGAAATCTGTGAAGCTTTCCCCCAGAGCCTTATACAATCATAGTGAACGAGTGGGATCTTTTCCTCAACCTTGTCCCAAGCTCTTAAAAACAACATTGCTCTAGAAAGGCATCATCAAATGAAATCTGTTCTTGTAGGTCAGAATACCACCCTTCCCTAAGCGATTGATCTTTAACAATCTTCATTCCCCTTGCTCTATTTCGTTGTTCAATATTCGTGATTCCTCCTTCCACCGTGTTAAACATTGTATCTGCTGAGCAGCCTCTAGCACAGCTGTTATCAAACCTTTCCCATCTTGGGGAATAACTCTATTTTGGGTAGCCTAGTTACTTAATAGTTGTTTAACATAAGGATAACACATTCTGTAGGAAATAATAGCCTATTTAAATACCTCAGATCTATCATTTCTATAGGATGCCTCTTTATCTCATCATAATCATGATCAGCACTGTATTAGTCAGGGTTCTCTAGAGTCACAGAACTTATATGTAGTCTATATAGTAAGGGAATTTGTTGATGACTTACAGTCTGTAGTCAAACTCCCCAACAATGGTCAGCAGTAGCTGTGAATGAAAACCCGAGGATTGGGGGCTGGAGAGATGGCTCAGCGGTTAAGAGCATCGACTGCTCTTCCGAAGGTCCTGAGTTCAAATCCCAGCAATCACATGGTGGCTCACAACCATCCATAATGAGATCTGACGCCCTCTTCTGGTGTGTCTGAAGACAGCTACAGTGTACTTACATATAATAATAAATAAATCTTTTAAAAAAAAAAAAAAAAAAAGAAAACCTGAGGATCTAGCAGTAGCTTAGTCCCACAAGGCTCACAGGTGAAGAAGACTGAATCTTCCTCCTTCCAATGTCCTTATGTAGATCTCCAGCAGCAGGTGTGGCCCAGATTAGAGGTGTGCGTACCACCACACCTGAAACTTGTGTCTTCCAGACTCACGATCCAGATCACAGGTGAGCCTTCTAATTCTGGATTGTAATTCACTCCAGATATAGTCAAGTTGACAATCAGAAATAGCCACTACAAGTACCATTAGCAGGAATGTGCTACACAATAACTGGGAAAACCTCTGGTGATTTTTTTAATCCCAGGCCCCTCCTCTGGCAATGCACTTGGTTTAAGATTAAGATCTCTTAAACCAGGCTGTTTTTCTTTAACTCTGTCACCCTGCACGGATCCTACTCCTTCTGACTTCCCATCCCAGCCAGGAGCTCTGAGGACTTGAAACCGAAAGTGCAGCATAGGGCAGGAGCATGATCTGCCTTCTAGCCCAGTTTGCTCCCCTCTTTGATCCTGTGGGAAGTTCACCAGGTCCGAACCTCTTTCTGGCACTATTCTCTTCCCAAGAACTTCCATCTCTACCCCAAATCTCTCCAGTTCCACAGTCAATTCTGCAACCCTTTCAAAAGTGAAGAGATAGAGTGATCCATTTCATGCATTTTTTTTTATTTGTTTCTAAGACCCCTCCATATCTACTCACAAATTTTCCAGTTGCTTAGCCATTCTCCCAACCTTTTTTGGGGACAGAATAGAGGAGGAGGAGGAGGAGAAGGAGGAGGGGGGGAGGGGGAGGAGGAAGAAGAAAAAGAAGGAAGAAGAAAGAAGAAGAAGAAAAGAAGAAGATGACGAAGAAGAAGAAGAAGAAGAAAGAAAGAAAGAAAAAAAGAAAGAAAGAAAGAAAGAAAGAAAGAAAGAAAGAAAGAAAGAAAGAAAGATAGATATAGAAAATCCCCTCTAGAAGAAAACCAAGAGATAGGCCAGAGGCAGCAGCTGCAATAAACTTTTTGTTGACGTCCTATGTAAAAATAATTACTAATAATTCCCAGTGGCAGGTTGGTTTGCTACCTGCCCCAAGGTCTAGGTTCCCGAAAGACACACATCCAGCCTTTATATTTTTATATGCCTTAGACAGCACAATAACTGTGCCACTGCCTGACCTCCATGCAGTTAATCCGGAGTTCTATCTCGGCTGCCCTGGACCCAGCTGGCAGCCTTCCAGGCAGCACTCTCCTGGCTCCTTCACATGGCAGCTAGGCCTCTCTGCCCTGCACTCTTCTCAGACATGGTGTCTCTCCTCTCTTCCACCCACTCTTGCATGGCAGATCTCCTCCTTCTCCTCCTCCCAGTCCCAAGCCTGGGAATCCTAAAATCCTGCCTCTGTCTGCCCTTTCCAACTATTGGCTGTTGGCGTCTTTATTTACCACTCAGAACCAATTGGGGGCAGGTTCCCAGAAGCTACATGCAGATGTTCTAGTGCATAAAGATTTTTTGGGGAAACATAATTAGCATTAGACTACAAGCAGCTAAAGTTCTGAAACAGAATATCCATTCCTTTGTACCCTGCTGTCTCCTCTATGGCATTAGAAACACAGTTTCTCATTCTGCCTAGCTCCTTGTCTGGGTGCCACTTATAAGTGTATTTAAAAAAATTTTTAAATTTATTTTATGTATATGAGTACACTGTAGATGTCTTCAGACACACCAGAAAAGGGCATTGGATCCCATTACAGATGGTTGTGAGCCACCATGTGGTTGCTGGGAATTGAACTCAGGACCTCTGGAAGAGCATCCAGTGCTCTTAACTGCTGAGCCTTTCTCCAGCCCCAAGGTGTATTTTTTTTTTTTTTTTTGGCTACTTATATCTACCACCTTTCTCTTTCCAACACCTTCCAACCTTCCAACATTAGGTGGGAGAGAAAGAAGATTAGAGCAGAAGGGGGCATAGATCTCTTTAGACTATTTCCTGTTGACTAGAGGCATCAAGTTCCTAGGGGCAAGTTTATTTTCCTTATCAGGATATTCAATTTCTTCTCTTTTCTTTGTTCACAACCACTTGACAAACCACAGGGGGATCAGAAGTCTCCATGGGTCTGCTCAGGGCTCTCATATTTATACTCTCTCAAGACTCCCCATAATTATAAATGTAAATTATCTGCAGCTGGCAAAAATCATGCCCCTCCTAGAGTGTAAGACAAATCATAGTGGCTGTGAATAATCTGTAGCAGCCCCATATCCCACACCTAGGATTAAAACAAAAACATAATCGCATAACATAACTGAGTTTAAAAAATAAAACAAAATTTCCACTACTGGACTTGCTTACGGTTTCAGGAGTTAATCCATCATCATTCTTATTATTGTGGGGAGCATGGTGACATATAAGTGGACGTGGTGCTGGAGAAGTGGCTGAGATGTCTACATCCTGATCTGTAGGCTAGGAGAAAGACTTTTGGCCTTGCATGGGCTTTTGAAACCTCAAAGCCTATCCCTGGTAACTATGAATTTAAAAGCATTTAAATATATGAGTTCTTTCCTTCCTTCCTTCCTGTCTGCCTTTTTCTTTTTTCTTGTCTTTTCTCCTCCTCCTCCTCTTCCTCCTCCTCTTCCTCCTCCTCTTCCTCCTCCTCCTCCTCCTCCTCCTCCTCCTCCTCCTCCTCCTCCGCCTCCTCCTCCTTCTCCTCCTTCTCTTCCTCCTCCTTCTTTCTTAAGACATGGTTTCTTGTTGTAGCCCTGGTGGTCCTAATCTCTCTGTACACCAGGCTGGCCTCAAACTCAGAGATTGTTTGCTTCTGTCTCCCCAGTGCTGGGATTAAAGGTGTGCACCATCATTGCCTGGCCAAATATGACTCTTTAGGGGCCATTCTTATTGAAACAGTATACCCACTGCCTCCTGATGCTTTGAGGGGTGGTGCACATTAGGATGTTCCAACTCTGGCAGAGCCCAGGGGTTTTTTTTGTTTGAGTAAAACTGGGGCCTTCCAGTGACATCACCTAAAGTAGTCACAATTACAGAGACCTTATTTCTAGATAAAGTCTCTTTTATAGGATCAGTACTTAGGGCTCGAACCTTTTCCTGTGGAGTGCAACTCAGTTCCTCATAGAATCCTTGACAACCTTGTTCAGAAAGCAGAGCACTGAAGATGTGAGCAGTTGGATCACAACCTAGATGTAGCCAGAATCCTAGGGCTCCTACCAGCCCTGGCTAAAGAAACAGAGATTCACATCAGCTTCAGGAGTAGAAGACAAGGATTACCCCAAGAGGAGGAAGGCAATGGAACAGAGTAAGTTCTCCCAGTGCTGTGAATGATCCCAAAGTGGGTCAGAGCCCTCTGCTCAAGGATTGGAACACACCTTAACTGATTCACTGTGGACATATGTGTCATGAGGTAGCACAGGCCTTTTAGTAGTTTAAATGAAAATGGCTCTCATAGACTCAGGGAATGTCACTATTAGGAGGTGTGGTCTTGTTGGAGTAGGTTGGTTTTCTTGGAGGAAGTATATCACTGGGGTTGAACTTTGAGGTTTCAGTTGCTCAAGCCAAACCCAGTGTTTCTCTCTTGCTGATGCCTGCCAATCTAGATGTAATACTAACAGCTGTACAGCACCATGTCTGCCTGTGTGCTGCCATGCTTTCCCCTATGATGATAATAGACTGAACCTCTGAATTGTAAGCCAGCCCCAATTAAATGTTTTCCTTTATAAGACTTGTTATGGTCATGGTGTCTCTTTATAGCAATAGAAAATCTAACCATCTGGGTGGTGGTGATGCAGAGCTTTAATCTCAGTTCTTGGAAGGCAAAGGCAGGGGGATCTCTATGAGTTTGAGGCCAGCCTGGTGTACAGATTGAGTTCCAGGACAGGCAGGACTTCACAGAGAAACCTGTTTCAGAGAAACAAAACTAAAATCCAACCCATCCCAAACAACTTCCCCTGGGATTCCCCCCCCCCCAAAAAAAAAGAAAGCAAAAGGAGCAAAAGGAAACCCTAACAAAAATAGGCCTGATGCCAATACCTCATCTAATGGTTCCCACCACAGGTAAGATCTCAGAGGCCACTTAAGAGATGTACCAGTTTGGTCCCAAGTTCCCTATGAGGATGGGTTCAGTTGTCTGACAACTAAGAGCTTAGCTACTTCCTGGGATTAGACCATGTGATGGTTTGAATATGAATGGTCTCCATATGTTCATATGTTTGAATGTTTGGTTCTAGTTGGTGAATTGTTCAGGAAGGATTAGAATGTTGTGGCCTTGTTGGAGGAGGTACATCAGTGAAGGTAGACTTTGAGGTTTCAAATGCCTACAGCAGGCCCAGTCTACCTCTCTCTCTGCATGTAACTTATGGATCAGATGTGAGCTCACAGCTGCTGCTCTAGTGCCATGCTTACCTGCTGCCACACTCCCTGCCACAATCTAATACTCTGTGACTTGTGAGGCGCGCGTGCCTCTCGCCAGCAAGAAGACACGCGGACACGCGGCAGGCTTCTTCTGCAGTTCAACTTTAATGTTGTTGTTGATAGTAAGGAAGAAAGAAGGAGAACCGCGCGGGGGCCAACATGGCGGCGTTATATAGTCCCTGGGCAGCGTGCACTCCATTGGTCGGTGTGCCCCGGGAATGGGCGGTGAT
>CM052702.1:139899018-140023563 GCA_028551405.1 Uromys caudimaculatus
TGGTCGGTGTGCCCCGGGAATGGGCGGTGATTATACGTGTACACCCATGATGCATTTCGGGTTTCGCGGGCTATCCGCAAGTTGCCTTAGAACAACAGCGCCATCTAGTGATGGCGAATATTCTAACCGCTCCTTACAGTGACTGTAAGCAAACACCCAACAAAATGCTTTCTTTTGTCCATTGCCTTGGTCATGGTGTTTTGTGATCAAAGAGATCACCTGGGATGACCGTTACCTCCCAGGTATGTGACACTTTAAGAGTCTTAAGAGGCTGTGGCTAGTACCATGATAGGTAGTAGAGACCTAAAAACCAAGGCAAAGGTGTCATTGGAAGGCTGCCTGGCTCTGAAATTCATAGCCTGTCTGCTGGCTCCAGGACCACAGAAAGTAGATGACTGCAAGTCACAGAGGGACAGTCTTTAGCTTGGAGGTATCCTTTCAATTATGACATCATGTTGCCCACAGCATGGATGGGGAAATTTAGCCAGGTTGTGCTCTATTCAGCTTTAAATTTTAATGTTTTATGTGAGAGGTATGGAGGTTCTCACAGATAAGCATTAGGGGAACCACGAACGTTAAACATAGGATTATCCCTTCAAAGGGAGTGATACATAACCTATTATGGGCCAAAAGGCTGGGAGCAGACAGGGTTAGTAGCCTGTTATTCTTTGTGCTATCTATCTGAGGGCCACCAGATTCTTCCCAGACCATTATTGTGAGCTTGTCAATCTATAGAACCTATCTTTATGGGAAGATGTCACATTTAGTCAATCTATAGAACAAGGGTTTTTGTTGTTGTTGTTGTTCTTTTTTTTTTTTTTTGAGACAGGTTTTTCTCTCACTAGCCCTGGCTGATCTAGAGCTCACTCTGTAGACCAGTCGGGCCTTGAACTCACAGAGATCTGCCTGCTTCTGCCTCCTGTGAATAAAGGTATGCTCCACCACTGCTGAGCTATAGAACCCATCTTCATGGAAGATATCACATGTGTAGCCACAATTTATTGTACACATGGGATTGAGTAACTTATTACCAGGAAAAATTTCACCAAATTGTGCTGTCCTTAAATATGCCTAAACTACTACAAACTCCCAAAGTTTAAACCAACACTGTTTACTTAGTTGTGTTGAACTGAACTACCTTCTTGCCTTCTTTGGATTGTCACCTTGCTGACAATTACACTCACAAAGACCCTTGCAGTTTTAGAGGTGGACATGGTGGCTGATGCCCATAATTACAGAATGCAAATGCTGAGGCAGAAAGTCACTGCATAATCAAGACTGGGACTACATAGTGAGTCTGAGGACAGTCGGGTGAAACTCTGTGGCTCAAAAGCAAAAAATTAAATCCAAACACTGTGGGCTTAAAATTTTCTCAGCTCTGATTTTAATACAGGCTCTTAAATGCTTTAACTTCTCTTCTAGCCCACCACCCACCAGAGGCAGTGGAAAGGGAAAGGGTATGGGAAAAGTGGACCTGTTTAGAAATTGTTCTTTGGAGCAAATCTCATCTGTGTTGTCAGGAAATCAGCAGTTCAATGTACAGGAATCAGCAGCAGCAGCTCGATCCATTTGCAAACACTTCACGAATATATCAGCAGTCTAGTTTAGTAGTGTCAGGATAGCAAACACAAATCAGCAGTGGTGGCATGACCTAGCAAAGACAGCCAGGTCTGTAGAATTGGCACAAGTCAGCAGGAGCAACCAGGACCAGCAGGGATGCCAGAAGTTCTTTGCCATGCTTTTCTTCACGAAGCGAAGATTAGTGAAGATGAAGATGCGAGACCAGGAAGTGTTGTAAACTTAAGCCTACCATCATTATACATTGGGTCCTATTTATACTCTCTCCAAACATCATGTGTCCTCCCATGGGTCTTGTCTCACCACTTAAGTCTGTCTTAGCAAAACTCTTTTTTTTTTTTTTTTTGCTTTTTCAAGACAGGGTTTCTCTGTGTAGCTCTGGCTGTCCTGGAACTCACTCTGTAGACCAGGCTGGACTCGAACTCAGAAATCCGCCTGCCTCTGCCTCCCAAGTGCTGGGACTAAAGGCGTGCGCCACCACCGCCAGGCTTTAGCAAAACTCTATGTGAGTCTGTATCAGACATCACTCTGTCAATTGGCTGGAGTCCTCGGACACGGCAAGAAGCCACCAGAGCACCACCAGAGGTTCTCTTTCTATAGCATCATCATAAGCAGAGCTTAGTAATGTAATATAAGGCAAACCAATACATGTGTATCATTAGCGAAGAATCTTTCAACATTCCTTCTTTTACGTATTTGCTTTAGTAAAATATACTTTCATCTGTGTCTGCTTCAGCAAAATATTCCTTTATGTGTCTACCCCACTAAAACACCATCTGACACAGCTGACTTTCTAAAGAAATTGTAAGTTTTTACTTCAAAATACCCCTAAGATTGGATATGAAATATTGACTTTAATAGGCTAAAATTAGTTGCATGTTGGCACTTTCAGTGCCCTGTTCAAATCCTAAAGCCTTTAAGGCCTTCCTGAAGGTATGTACTGGGCCAAGGCCATAGATTTTCTGTCACATACTTAACTGTTTGTCTGGATGGTGTGTGTGTGTGTGTGTGTGTGTGTGTGTGTGTGTGTGTGTGTGAGAGAGAGAGAGAGAGAGAGAGAGAGAGAGAGAGAGAGAGAGAGAGAGAGAATGCTTGTGCCATGATGTACCTTTGGTGATCAGAGAACAATTTTTGGAAGTCGGTTTCACCTTCCATCTTTTGAGACAAGTTTTGTTAGTCTGTGAGCTTCTTGTAGTTCTTCTTGCTTTACCTCTATTTTTGCAATACAGTGTCACAATTACAAATGTGCACTACCACATCTAGCTTCCTACTTGTGTTCAAGTGGTTGTCAGGTTTACATGGATAGCACTTTTACTGACTAGCTATCTCTGGGCTCAGTTTAAAGGCTTTCCCTGTGTTGGTTAGCAGTTTCCTCTCATTTAAAACATTCCATCTTGGAAGAAAGCTCTTTAAAATGGAGGATATTCTGAGGGGAGATAAAACACTGCAACCTGTAAGGAAACTGGTTACACCCTGGAAGTTAGCAACCCCCAAGCTTTAGGGAGTCGTTCTGACTAGATTCATTAGGTTCCTCCCTCCCAAGCATACGTAAGATGTAAGGACTGCTGGAAAACATTCTCAGACAAGCTGAGCCACCTAGAAGAGAGAAAGAGGCTGAGACCAACTGAGCTGGGGTGGGGGAAGAGCCCTCGGGCCAACCTAACAATGCTTGGAAAGACACTCTCTCCAACCTGTTGAACTGTCTGTAAGTTTTGCAGTGTACTTCAGATTTTCAGCTTTCATAAGGTGTCACCTATGCTGAGGTAAGCTGTTGGTGACCCACCTGTATTTGAGTGATGTCTGATTCTGTAAATAACCTTCACCCATATATTCCTATTAAGTAATCCCAGTAACTCATTGGTTTACCAAGTTGGATTTTGGTGGTATCTTTCACTTTGTTCTGTCACTGTTTTTTTTTTTTTTTTTTTGGGTGTATGTGTGTGTGTGAGTAGATGTCTCCCTAGGAATAGTACCACACAACACCCTGAACAGTTAGCAAAAATAAGTGTGGGATTTGTTGTTGTGTGTGTAAGTAAGTGTGCACGTTTGGAGACTAAACAGAGGTCAACTTTGAGTATTCCTCAGGAGCTGACCTCCTTGTTTTGACACAGGGTCTTATATTGGGACCTGGAGATCACTGATAGCCTGGACATTCTTGTTTCTGCCTCTCCAGGTACTGGAATTAAAAGCCCATATCACTGCACCTAGCTTTTTACATGGGTATGGTCCTCATGACTTCATGGTAAGTACTTCACTGACTGAATCATCTCTACAGCTTACACAAGTTGTGGATTTTTGGCACCTGTGCTGTGTTTTCTGTGCAGTTATCTGGAGCCCTTGGCTTGAGTCCTGGTTGCCGATGGCCACATGGTCCTTCATGTTGTTTAGTCTCTTCAAGTTCATTCTGAAAGACAGAGACCTAACTATTCCTCAAGCAATTCCAAGGTTCAGGTGAAACATCCTAGGTGAAAATGATTGGTATGAATCTTGGTCTTGCTATCAACATTCCTAAAAAAACACCAGTCCTGTGAGGTCATAGCACCTTTAAGTCCCATTGCATCTCACATTCTATGTATGAACAATGTATAGACCAGATTGGATTTCATCCTCTCTTCAGGAGCCCATCAGAAAGTGTACTGGGCCTCCTAATCTGACTCTTACAAGTCTCAAGACTTGACCGCCTCACATTGTGAAGATAGGAGAATCAGTCACTGTTAAGAATATCCTTCTGCCGGGCAGTGGTGGCCCACACCTTTAATCCCAGCACTTGGGAGGCAAAGGCAGGCAGATTTCTGAGTTTGAGGCCAGCCTGGTCTACAGAGTGAGTTCCAGGACAGCCAGAGCTACACAGAGAAACCCTGTCTTGGAAAAAAAAGAAAAAAAGAATATCTTTCTTTTGGACCCAGGCTTTACACTCCAGTCCTGAATATTCTAAAGAAAATAACCCAACTGGGCACGGTTTAAAACAACAGGGATGGGGAGAAACAAACAAAAGGAAAAGAAAGAATCCAAACACGTTCAAGTTTACAGCCTGAAAATTTAAAAGCAAATTAATGATAGGCAATCAGGGCATGTCTCTTCCCATCCAAACTTCCCCAAACGGGACAACAAAGTCCAGGCAGGAATACCCCCAGACTATACAGACCAAACAAACAAAAAGCTAATGTAAAGTAGGTTCTGTGGCTTATGGCTGTAATCTCAGTAGTCAGGAGATTAGGCAGGATTGAGTTCAAGTCTAGTCTAGGCTACATTTCTAGACCCTGTCTCATAAAAACAAAACCCAAAACATCAGTCCCATTAAAACAGCAGAGATTGCAACATCATCCAAAGCTGGAGGTCAAGGCCAGCTCAGACAGTCCATTTATCCTGGAGCCACCTTATTATATTTTTCTAAGTATACTCTTAATTTTTTTTTTAACATTAAAAGGGGGTATGTAATATTGTTAAAGTTTGTATGGTTGGGGTGCTATGCTAGGTAACAAATATTACTCCCTTAAGAGAGAATCTAGGGCCGGGCAGTGATGGCGCATGCCTTTAATCCCAGCACTTGGTGGGCAGAGGCAGGTGGATTTCTGAGTTCGAGGCCAGCCTGGTCTACAGAGTGAGTTCCAGGACAGCCAGGGCTACACAGAGAAACCCTGTCTCAGGAAAAAAAAAAAAAGAGAGAGAGAGAGAGAATCTAGGAAGTCTCAACTCAGGTGTGGATTCCTGGAATTTTGCTGAGACACAAGGAATCTGAAGGTCTTTGTGGAAGCTTGTACAGAACACAGCATAAAAATCATGTTGTGTAACTTAAAAGCCTTTTTGTGTGACTTGAAATAATATGCTTGAGTTTGACACCAGGCAGCTTTGCTAAGAGCTATGCCTCAGAAGCAAGTCCACTGGCAGCCCACCAAGCTCAACAGTGAGCCTAGCCCAGGATAGGCCTTGATATGCTAATGAACTAACCCTGAGGTGGCATTGATTTGGGAGTAAACCAGTCCAAAGAAATGATACAAAAATGAGAACGTTGGGGAAGGTCTCTAGGTTCATACTGCCAATGCTCCTGTGACAATGCTTCCATAGCCTCCATGTTGATATCAAGAGGACTTGAGACTCTCTTGGTGGCCCTGGCCTCAGTCACCCCTGAATTTCAGGAGCAGTTATTTGGGCCCACTTAAGCCAGCCAATGACTAGGCACTGGTTAACACTCTCAAGGACCTTCTTTCAGTCTGCCATGACAAACAGAAGGACTGATAGACAACAGAAGGACTTCACAGTGGGCGGTGGCTGAGACACTTATGAAATGTATTCACTGGAACTGCCAGCAGCATTTCCCTTTCTCAGCTAGGTGAGACAGCTGTTTAACTTTTATATTAGCATGATAGTGTAAGGAATGTTGGTGAAAATAAACCACTTTGAAAGGCAAACTGTGTGGACATTCTAATGGCCTTACAGTCCATACAACCAAGCTCCCGGGAAAGCTTTTAAAAGTAAAGTCCGTTCAGAAACAAACAAGCAAACACAAACACAAAGGGACTGACTTATGTGTAAACCTGAAAGAGAAATGGACAGTTTAAACATTCTTCTATGTTTTAAACATACCCAGCAGTGGGGTTGGCCACTTAGGCTATTGACAGATTAATCCACAGATACAAATTCTGACACAAATATTTTTCTTAAGTAGTTAAAAAATAAATTAACACTTGCACTCTCAACTTAAAAAAAACTTTTGTAAGGGCTTCTCTGCATAATCTTGGCTGTCCTGGACTCACTCTGTAGTCCAGGCTGGCCTTGAACCCAGAGATTTCCCGGCCTCTGTAAATTCTTATCTATACAAGCATATAATATTTATAAATAGGTTCTAAGCAAACTGCATTGTATTTACCAACCTCTATCCACAGAGACAAAAATTCTAAGCTAGTTGACTTGAAAATCAAGTAAGATCTCATACTTGTCCATGACAAAAGATAAAAACAGGACACACAACAGGATGGAACTTTGTCTAGACAATAAATACAAAGACAACTTTGACAAGTAACATTTTGAGATGAATTCAACACAGTCTGCAGGTCAGGCTGTGCAGAACATTCAAGATGGGCAGTGAGCTGCAGAGTGCAGAATGAGGGCACTATAAGCTCAAGAGGCCCTTGCCCTCACACTCCAGATGGCTGATAGGTGGCAATACACAGGCCAGGGAGTGTGTGTGTGGTACAGATGCAATCTCCACATCCATAAGCAGATGCCCTTGGGTAGGCCTTATACAAGACCACTACTAATGAGCATGCCCAGTGGACTAGACATTGTTAGCTGTCTCTGGCCATCAGCCCCAAGGTCTCAAAAGTAATTGGATAAACCAAGCTCACTCCAGATAATTGACCATATTGTTCAGGCAGCTTGGCCTATGTCAGGAGAGGTCACAGCACCAGCAATGACATCAGGGAATGCCCTCCTTGCGCTGGCAGCACTGGGAGGGTGGCGCTGACCAGTCATAGACATAGGAAAGGCGCAATTGCACCTCCTGCTTGCACAACCGGCCCTCGTGCAGCAACATCTGTTGCTTCTCCAACATGTCCTCTGGGCTTTGCTTGTGTGTCACCAGATACTGATTGCTGCAGCCTCGAGATTTGTACTCCGTGTCGAAGCGTGGGTCGTGCTCCCGTTGAACATCCACTGGTGCCAGCCAGGTGCCCAGCGATACGTCTTCACTGTGCCATGCGCGCAGGTATTCGCGGCTAAGGCGCAGGTAATGCACCAGATCCGAAGAAAGGACATACCCACCGCCCAGAGCGTAGGGCAGATAGTAGTCGCAGAGTTGCCAGGCAGCTTCTCGCCAGCGACCTCCTGGCTTGACACGACCGCGCCCAGAAAAGAAGCCCCAATAGAGGCGCCGGCGGCGTGCGGGCTCACGTGCGCGTAGTTCCACCAGTATAGCGTCCAGGCGCGCAAAAGAGTCGTCATCCGCCTTGAGCACGAACTCGAAGTCCACGTGCTCATCCAGCCAGGTTAGCATGGCCAGGACCTTTGCAGTGAGGTTCTCGTAGGCATCGCGCAAGGCTGGCAGCAGCAGCAGGTCCCCATGCTGTGCTTGCTCGAGCTCAAGAGTGCGCCGCTCGTCTGAGCCTAAGCCACTAGTGCCCACAGCGAAGCGCGCCCACACGTCCTTGGGTCCGCCACGCCTCTCTTGTGCTAGCCATGTGCTGCGCACTGCGGTGCGGCGCTCAACCGCGCGGGGCGCACTGGCCACTAGCACGGCCAGGAAGGCCTTAGCGCGGGGTCGAGCGGCACCAGAAACGGAGGGCGTCTCGCCCTCAGAAGCGCAACGCGCCAAGTATAACAGAGTGGTGCTGCAAAACGCCAAGCCGCCCAGGCCCAGCACCACTCGGTGCCGCCAAGCGCGGCGAAGTACCTTCATGCTGCTGGCGAGAGGTCGCCGAGTAGCGCAGGCGCGGAGGCTGGAAGGCGCCTGCGCGACTCGGAGACCGGCGTGGCAGGTTAGGCCTGGTAATCGTGGGAGGAGCCCCAAGGCACACGGTGGCTAAGCGTTTAGATACCCTGGAGCTGATATCCAGGGCGGCTTTGAAGGCTAGGGCTGGTCCAAGGATGATTGACATGTGACCCCACGCGCTATTGGTTGTTTCCCGGAGGTTGCTTCCGCCCGTAAGAAAAATGGTGGCTTCGAGATTCGTACCCGAGGTCGTGCTTTTTCTCACGGTTCCCGGTTGTCTTATTCGCCCCTTCCCGGAAGAAAGATGGCGGCGGCCTGAGCCGAGTTCCGCGTACGACTTCGCGGGAGCCCAACTGCGCTCCCCAGACCCGGCGCATCAGAAAGCCGGGGTGAGTGAGGGGGTCCCTGCAGTCGCTTTGCGAGGGGCGGGCTTGGGAGGCCATTCGTCTAGCGTTTGGGTCGCGTCAGGTCTGAGCCGGCTTGACCCGCGGGCCGCCCTTCTAAGAGTGCGCCCGCCCTCTTGCCGGGCTGCTCCTTCCGGAACTCACTGTGCCGCGGGGGAACTGAGGCTCGGGGCTCTGTTACCGGCTGGCGTTGTGACCTCAACTTGTGGTCCAGCATCTCTGCCTCGGTTTCCTCTTTGGTAAAATGTGCGTCATGAGTTCTAGTAGTAGGAGTTGGAAATTGAAGGCCTGTGTAAAACCTTCATACCTAGCCCGGTTTGGTGGTAGTTCTCTCTGGACTATACAATGTAGTTATTAAATCGACAGAGCTCTTACTTACTTTTTTTGTTGTTGACGTTTTTCGAAACGAGGTTTCTCTGTGTAGCCCTGGCTGTCCTGGAACTCACTCTGTAGACAAGAGTGGCTGCACTGGAACTCAGGCTGGCTTGGAACTCAGAGATCGCCTGCCTCCGCCTCCCAAATGCTAGAATTATAGGCTTTTTTGACTTCACTTTTTTTACTGCCAGGCTCTATTTACATTTCTATTTTTGTGTTGCTGGGGGAGATCGGATCCGGCACCTTAAATGCTGGGCAAAGTCATCAGTCCACTAACAGTTTTTGGACTCTTTTAGACTGTTGTTTTTTACGCTTTGGTGGTCTTTTTTTCTTCTATTTTTGTTGTTATCGATAGTTTGGAGACAGGGTTTCATGTAGCTCTCCTGAACTTACTATGTAGCTGAAGCTATCCGTGGACTATTGATTATCCTGCCTGTAATTGCCACACTTTCAAAGCAAGTCTAGTCTACTTGGCAAGTTCCTGGCCAAGCAAGGCTACATAGTGAGACCCTGTCTCAAAACAAAAAGCAAGCAAACAAAATATATAGTCTTGTTTCATCAGAATTATAATGTAAGGATGGCAAAGAAGTGCAGATATTCCCTCAACCACCCTGTGACTACCTGAAACCTCAGGTGGAATTAAGTCCTGAGTAGACTGTTTATTACTATACATAGGTACAGCAAATTTTAATTTAGAAATTAGGCCTGGGCAGAGATTAGCAACTAATCATAAAATAGAATAGTTGTGACTGACTTTGACAAATAGAATGTCATTTGACTGCGATTGATGGCAGGTCAAGGGGTACCATTGTCACCTCCAATGCAGGTGTCACTGGCTTTACTTTTGACTCCTTGTTAGAAACTGATGTGTAGAAGCTATGACAAGATGAAACTCCTCAGTCATGTGCCTGGTTTCCTCTCCTTGTAGTCTTACATCCATCTCCTCAGCATTCCGGGGCAAATCCTTGAGCATTCCCCAGAATTCTCTCTACCCCTGCCAGATGTCCCATCTCCTGTTTTCTGCCTCAGCTCATTTGCCATAAGCTTTTTTATTGACAGGCAATGCTTATAACAGCAAAGGTCAGATGACTTAACCAAGGGTGATCAAGTTGGGATCTGGAGAGTAAGTGACCACAGCCATCCGATAAACACTGTAATACTAATTAGAGAGGGATGGAATCAGATTTACTTTGTTGTATTGTTAGTATGTGGGGTTAAGGTCCAGGAAGTGCTGCAACCTTAGCCTGGCCAAGCACATTCCTCCCGTTTCTTTTTAAAAAGTAAAAACATCGTTTGTGGTCTTTCTTTTTCACTTTTCCCTCTTCATTCTTTTCCTGTAGTGCTGGAGATCAGCCCTAGGTCTTGAGCATGCTAGATGAGTGTTTGATCCCTGAGCTATATATAGCCCCAGCCCCGTGTGTGTTGATTTTGATTGTTTTTTGAGATAGGATCTTACTGTTTATCCATGGCTGGTTTGGAGTTCACAATGTAGACCAAGCTGGCCTTGAACTCAGAGATCTACCTGTGTCCACCTCCTGTGTGCTGTCCAGGCAGAGTTCCCTTTGTGGTCTGGCTGCTCAATGGCCTCTGGTTCTTGGGCCTTGTCCTTCTGATGGATGCAGCTGCTAGAAATTCACTCAAGTGCTGGGCTTAAAGGTGTGTAGTGACAATTTGGAATTTTGGTTTCTTTAAAAAACAAAAATATTATAAGGATGTGCTTTCATTTTAATCTCAGGCATAAAGACATGGGGCTGCTTTGGACTCTCACAGCAGCTGACTATGATTTGCCTTGTGCTCTAGCAGAGGCATAGTTTTGCCAGATACAGATAGTTTCTGTGATTGTGTGACATTTGGAATTCTGGGAACTTTTTAGAGGGTATATAAATGCTAGGGCCCCAAGAGGTATGGTTGGTGGTTGTTCAGAGGGGTTGGTTGTGGTTTATTAGTAGTTGTGCTCAAAGAAGAAACAAGAAGAAAGAAATTAGATTCAGATCTCCCTCCCTCCCTCTCTCTCTCTCTCTCTCTCTCTCTCTCTCTCTCTCTCTCTCTCTCACCCCTCTATTCTTCTTTCTCTCCTATCTTGTGATGAGGGTGAAACCAGGGGGAATAAAGGAAAGGAAAAAGAATAACCCACAGAGTAGCAAAGACTAGCTACAAAGGAATGTGCCATCACCTACCTGGTCTGGTCTGTCTTCTTTGTAGACTGTCAGGTTGTGGAGCCTGCCATCAGCTTTCTTGGCAGTGCTAGTAACCCAGAGCCTTTGTAGTATCCAGGGCTCTGGTTGGAGTTGGGATTGCCCTTTCTTCCTTGCTGCTGCCTCTGACTCCAGCTCTTGGTTCACACCTTGCAGGAGTCCCTTGGTCTGGCTGATGGCAATGACGTCCAGGCAGAGTTCCCTCTATGGTTTGGCTGCTCATGGTCTCTGGTTCTTGGGCCTTGTCCTTCTGATGGATGTAACTGCTAGACCTGCCAACCACTCATTCACTCGGGAGAGAGCAGCCAACAGGGAGGAAAATGAGATCATACCCCCAGACCATTTGAATGGGGTGAAGCTGGAGATGGATGGACACCTCAACAAGGACTTCCATCAAGAGGTTTTCCTGGGAAAGGACATGGATGGGTTTGATGAGGACTCAGAGCCACGGAGAAGCCGGAGGAAGCTGATGGTCATCTTTTCCAAGTAAGTGTGTCCCCTGCAAGTGCATGCTAAGGGATCCAGCATTTGAGATGATAATTCAGTTGCCACAGCTGTTCTAGCACAGCAGAGTCAGGACTTCTTTGGGGATGAATGACTCTTTCACAGGGGTTACCTAAGACCATTGGAAAACACAGATATTTACATTGTGATTCATAATAGTAGCAAAATTACAGTTATGAAGTAGCAACAAAAATAATGTTATGGTTGGGGGTCACCACAACATGAGGAACTGTATTCAAGGGTTGCAGCATTAGGAAGGCTGAAAACCACTGTTTTAATACCTTGTACTTTGACTTGGAGGGTCTAAGCTGGGCTGCTTAGCTATGCCAAGGCCTTCATGGGCCATGAAGGCCTCAGGATAGACTTCTGCCCCTGCCCCACCTCTTAAGGACTTTATGCATGACTGTTCCAACTGTAGACTTTATCAGTTGAAAAGCATAAAGTCAGGCCAAGTGGAAAGTAAAGTGGTCCTAGCAGGTTATAATTTCAGGTAGAGGATGGCCAGCCCAGGCTGCCTAGGAAAAGGTAGAACAAACCAATAGGTTAAGAGCTGATGGAGGAGGGGGACACAGGCTGGTTTGCTTGGGTACCTACGTTCTTCCCTTCCCTTCTTTTTCTCTGAGATAAGTTCTTTCTGTGTAGCCCTGGCTGACCTTGGACTCACAACTGGTCCATCTGCTGCTGCTTGTTTGCTTCTGCTTGTCTGTTTGCTTATCTGCTTGCTTGCTTGCTTTGTGGTTTTTTGAGACATGATCTCTCTATTAAATAGCTCTGGCTATCCTAGAACTCGCTATGTAGACCAGCAGGCCTCCATTTCCCAAATCCTGGGATTAAAAATGTGTACCACATACCTCTGCTTTCTAAGTGCTAGGCTAAAGGTTTCTACAACCATGTCTGTCCCCTCCCCTTTTTTTGTCTTATTAGGTTTTACATTTAATTATTTTTTGAAATGCAAGGGAATTTAAAAGAAAAATAACCCAGGGAGGACAAGCTGTAAATCTCAGCAGTTGCCCTAACCCTAACCCTGAAGTGGAACAAGCAAGGAAGGAAAAAAGATATGCCATTTGAGTTCCTGGCAAGGAGGTTTACCACATGGCAGCAGGCAGCCACATAACAGGGAGGAAAGGTGTAAACAGGAGAGGTTCTGTTGTTAACCCTGTTTCTCAGTTGGTCCTTGATTTGTCAATAAAGAAGGCTGGGGGCCACTTGTTGGGCCGAGGGCATAGGTGGGGCTTCTGGGTCCCAGGAGGAAAAGGCAGACATTAGGTAGGAGAGGGGCTTTTTTGTCACATTTTGGAGGAAGTAACAGTTATGTAAGGCCTCTGGGAGAGCTAGGGCCCTAAAACTACACACAGCAGAAAGGGGCTTTAGAGAAATAGTAAGGAAGCTCAGAGAATTAGAAAAAGCATACCTAGGTTCTGAGCATCCAAAAGAAAGAGACAGAAGAAAACAAAAACAGAAAGTTGCATCTTTCTGAGTTAGGATTTAGGTGGGCAGACTGTGGTGGTTTGTATATGCTTGGCCCAGGGAGTGGCACTGTTGGGAGTTGTGGCCTTGTTGGAGTAGATGTGTCCCTGTGGGCATGGGTTTAATACCCTAGTCCTATCTGCCTGGAAGCCAGTTTTCCACTAGCAGCCTTCAGATGAAGATACAGAACTCTCAGCTCCTCCTGCACTATGCCTGCCTGGATGCTGCCATGCTCCCATCTTGATGATAATGGACTGAACCTCTGCACTTGTAAGCCAGCCCCAATTATTTGTTTGTTTTTTCTTCTTTTTTTGAGACAGGGTTTCTCTGTGTAGCCCTGGCTGTCCTGGAACTCACTCTGTAGATCAGGCTGACCTTGAACTCAGAAATCCGCCTGCCTCTGCCTCCCAAGTGCTGGGATTAAAGGCGTGCGCCGCCACTGCCCGGCTGCCAGCACCAATTAAATGTTGTTCTTTATGAGACTTGAATTGGCCATGGTGTCTGTTCACAGCAGTAAAACCCTAAGACACAGACTGAACTAAACTTCAATATAGCTCAGCTCTTAAGGACTGCCCATTTATTTATTCTCTCTCTCTCTCTCTCTCTCTCTCTCTCTCTCTCTCTTTCTCTCTCCCCCTCTCTGTGTGTGTGTGTGAGAGAGAGAGAGAGAGAGAGAGAGAGACAGACAGACAGACAGAGGGAGAGGGAGATGGATGGAAACAGAGGACAGCTTGCATGAGTTGTTGCTCCTCTTATACTATGTGGTTTCCTGGCATAAAACTGGCATAAAACTCAGATTGTCAGGCTTGGTGGCAAGGGCCTTTTCTCACTGAGCCATTTTACTAGTCTTGACACAGATTCTTTCTGATATTCCCTCTACTAAGTGTGTTTTGTTTTGGAGTTCCTGTAATCTATCCTCAGGTCCCAAGATCTCTGTCACTAAGACCTGGGTTCTACTCTTGGACAAAATGTTAGGTTTCCAAAGAGACTTTGTTATACATTTGTTGCATGTGAAGGTGTTTGTGTGCTTTAGCTGAAGTATGTAAACTGCTATGATGAGAAGAGTTATGAGCCAGGTATGGTAGTGCCTTTAATCTCAACACTCAAGAGGCAAAGGCAGGTGTGTCTCTGAGTTCAAGATCAGCTTGCTTTACAGGACAACCAGGGCTATATAGAGAAACACTGTCTTGAAAAACCAAACCGACCAAACAAATAAATGAACAAAGGGTTATAATTCTGTCCATTGTACCTCAAATGGGAGAGTCTCTTCCCGGTGATGATCTATTTTGTCCTCAAAGAGCAGCTCCTGACTTAACTGCTCCCCCATGGTTTTCCTTACAGCTCCTGGTCCTCTCTTGTGGCCCCTAGTAAGCCCCCTGCCTCTGGGTTTGCTATAACTTCCAAATGGAATGTGAGTTTGTGGCAGGTTCACAGCTACCTGTGTGTAATTCCTGAAACCAGAAGCATTTGCCTTTCTGTTGAGAGTCTGAGAGTCTGATCTGATGCTTGCCCTTTGCCTGCTTGTAGGGTAGATGTGAACACTGACCGGAGGATCAGCGCGAAGGAGATGCAGCACTGGATTATGGAGAAAACAGCAGAGCACTTCCAGGAGGCTGTCAAGGAAAACAAACTACACTTCAGGGCTGTGGACCCTGATGGTGATGGTACAGTGGGCCCAATTGGCAGAGCTGGGTGAAGTGGGAGAAGTCAGGCAGGAGACCACAGCCTTAAGGGTAGAACCTGAGAGATGGCCCCAGGCCAAGGAGCAGAAAAGTAGAAGAGGACACAGAAGGGCTAGGGATGCTCAAGGCATGGCGTAGTTTCTGATGGTAGCTGTGTGCTTATTGAAACTAAAGGACACAGCATGTACTACATTGACATAAATGGTTTTGTAAAATTCCATGTATGATGTGTATTCATGAGTACACATGCCTGTGGAAGCTGAGATTAACATTGAGTATTTGGAGTCCAGAGCTCACTGATTTCATTAGTCTAAACAACCAGCTTGTGCCGGGGATTCCCTGTCTCTGCCTCTCAGTGCTGGGGTTACAGGTGGGCCTCCACATCTACTCGATAGATGTTGGGAATTCACATTCTAGTCCTTATGCTTACACAGCAAGTGCTCCACCTGGAAGCCATATTAGGCTATGCGGTATGGCCCATGCCTTTAATCTTAGTACTCACGAGGTAGAGGCAGGTGGATCTCTTAAGTTCCAGGCCAGCCTGGTCCACAGAGTGAGTTTCAGGATAGCCAAGGTTAGACAGAGAAACCCTGTTTTGAAAAACCAAAAAAAAAAAAAAAAAAAAAAAGGTAAAAAAGAAAAGACCAGACTTTTAATAATTCAGGGCCAGCCTGGACTACATACTGAGACTACTTCTCAATAAACCAAAACCACCCAATATCTCTTAAAAGTTTGGGGCTCCTTTCTAGTGTTCTCCTATCTGATTCTGCTGGTGACGAAGTTAGTACAGGATACTGGCCAAAGCTGTGAGCTGGGTATTGGTTGCTCTGCCCCCGAATGCCACCCTGGCAAGCTATCTGGAGCTGCACACATCCTCAGCCTCCCCTAGTACTATACGCTCAGCACAGAGGGGTTTTTACCTTCTGCCCTGTGGCTGCTGTAGCCCAGGGTTCCTAGCAGATGTCCTAAAATGTCTTTTTTCATGACCTTTCCTGCCACGTATCTTGACCAGGCTGTTCTCCATTTAGGGCATGTGTCCTGGGATGAATATAAAGTGAAGTTTTTGGCGAGCAAAGGCCACAATGAAAGGGAGATTGCTGATGCCATCAAGAACCATGAGGAGCTCAAAGTGGACGAGGAGAGTGAGTGCTGGGTACCAGTCAGCTGGTTATCAGGTCACTGTGCTGGTATAGGATGGGCTGACTAAGAGTGGAGGACCGATTCTGTCCTAGCTTGAGATTGGGATCTGGTGCTTTAAAGTAGAGGCAGGGAGAACCTGAATCCAGCAAGAGAGGTCTTTAGTAGAAGGAGCAGCCTTTTGTCAAGGTCTTGATTCACGACAGCTGGGCAGTGACACCCACTACAGTCAGCAGTGCCCTGGGACCTCAAGTGTGATTTCCAGGTGGAGGTGTGGACAGTCTGGTTTGGAGGTAATGTCAGGCATACTGGTCTTTGGGACATGGGGTACACAGGATTCAGGACTGGGAAGCCCTCAGGGGCAATTGTCAGGAAGGGAAGTCTAGATAATTAGTTTGTAAAGCATAAATAAAGGACCTTACTTGTTACTGCCTCGAGTCCTAGATCCCTCTCCCTTCACCTCTTTCCCTGGCCATATCCAGTGACTCATTCACAGTGCTTTCTGGCTCTGTGGAGGATTAGGACTTGTGGTGTCCTGTAATTCTCCATATGTCACTCATGATTACATTGCATACAGTTATTGGCAGAGGTGCACATTGTAACATCTGTGCAGCCGACCTCAATAGAGTCCATCTGCAAAGTAGCACCTCGTACCTTTCTAGCAGCACAGAAACCCTGGAAATGTACTGACCATGATGGCCCTCATGAAGTACAATGATGACCAGTATTTTAGTTCTGTACTTTTCTTTTATTCTCTAGTTCTCTCTCTCTCTCTCTCTCTCTCTCTCTCTCTCTCTCTCTCTCTCTCTTTTTTTTTTCTACCGGGCTGGCCTCAAACTCAGAGACCACTCTGCCTTTGCCTCCTGAGTGCTGGGAGTCAAGGTTTGTGCCACCACTGTCTAGCTTTTTGGTTTTTTTGGGTTTTTTTGTTTTGTTTTTTGACAAGATATCACACCGTAGGTGAGGTTGGCCTTGAGTTTGCTGCTGTTTCCCTGCCTCAGCTTGCCCAGTGCCAGGATTGTTGGCGAGAGGAACCCTAAATAGCCAAGTCCTATCCTTCCTTAAATTTCTTCAGTTATTCTCTTCCTAAAGCAATTGTCTGCTTTCCCCCTATCTAGTTGTGTTTTGTGTTTCCATTAGTTGTCCTTCATTTCATGCTGCTTACTGGAGGGTCCTGAGGGCCTGTTCCTCTAGTGAGACTAGTATTTGCCTGGCCAGGTTGTTGGCAGTTTTGAAGATGCTTTTCAGAGCTTCAGGGAGTTTGGTGCCCTCACAGCAATCCCTCTGTGACTTCTTTGGGATGTTGTCTCACTCTGGCCGTTTTACTTTTTTGTGATGAACAGTGATTGTGGGAATAAACCCTCATAAAGCCTTTCATTCCCAACTTGCTTTTTGGTCATGGTGTTTAATTGCAGCAGTAGAATCCCTAAGACAACTGTCAAAGGTCTTCATGCCTGAGGTCCCTACTCAGCTACATCTGATCTTTTTGACCCTGTGTATCAGTTAGTTTTCTATTGTGATGAAACATTACCAAAGGCAACTTAGAAAGACTTTATTTGAGCTGTAGTTCCAGAGGGTTAGAGTCCATAATGGCATCAGGCAATAAGCATGGTGGCAGCAACAGTAAGTTGAGAACTCGTATCTTGAACTTCAAGCATAAAGTAGAGAGTGAACTGGAAGTGGGCAAGACTATAAATACTCAAAAGCCCACTCTCAGTGAATTACTTCCAGCCAGGCCTCACCTCCAAAACCTCCTTGTCTTGGTTAGGGTTTCATTGCTGTGAAAAGACACCATGACCAAGGCAACTCTTTAAAAGGACAACATTTAATTGGGGCTGGTGGGAAGCAAGGCAACATGCAGGCAGACATGGTATTGGAGAAGGAGCTGAGAGTTCTACACTTTGGTCTAAAGGCAACAGAAGGGGACTGTTCCATACTGGGTATAGCTTGAGCACTGGAAGACCTGAAAGCCCACCTACACAGTGACACACTTTCCCCAACAAGGCCACACCTCCTAATAGTGCCACTCCTTGTAGCCAAGGATTCAAATACATGAATCTATAGGGGTCAACCCTATTCAAACTACCACACTCCCATAACAGGGTCATCAACTGAGGATCACATGTTTAAATGCCTAGACCATGAGAAGCACTTGTAATATAAATGTAAGCAGTGAATTAATCCGGTGGCTATATTTCTTTACCTTATGTTAGTCCCCAGTGACCACACAGAGAAACTAAGATTTATTTAAAACTGCACTTCAATAGTTGAGCAGTTCAATGATCTAATTTAACCTCCTGTGCTAATCTAGCTACCTTCCAGCCCCATCCAAAATCCCATATTATTGATTTTGCCCTTTGGGCTTCAGGTATGTTTCCATGGTCTCTCTCCAGACCCCTTCCTCGTGGCTCCAATTCCTCCATCCTCTTGGCTGATCTGATCTCCCTCTGTCCTTCCTGTGCTGGCAGATACCCTGCCCTATTCTTTATTCTGATCACCCTGTACTAGGTGATCAGCGTTTGACAAGGCAGAGAATAAATGGTAAGAATTGTTTGCATGAACTTGGTATGAGCATCACAATGCGGGGTCCAGACTGAAACAAGCTATGAGGGCTGAGAAAACAGCTTTTGAATAACACAAGTAAACTTTACACTAGTACAAAAACATGCCTAGAGGCACCTCTCATTAAAACCACTGCATTCCACTTCCTGGCCCTATAGCCTCATGACCATATCAAAAAGAGAGAGCACCAAGGCTTTTTCAGAAAAGAACAGCTTTAATGGGCAGGCTTGGGTTCAAAATGAACTCTGTTCATAATAAACCCAAGCCTCAAGTACAGTGAAACAGCTTTTGTTATGAATTTTGTTTCTTTATCTCTCATATATGCTAACTTGCAGTTTCATTGGTTATTTAAAAATCTTAACGCCTTTAATCCCAGCACTTGGGAGGCAGAGGCAGGTGGATTTCTGAGTTCGAGGCCAGCCTGGTCTACAGAGTGAGTTCCAGAACAACCAGGGCTACACAGAGAAACCCTGTCTCGAAAAACAAAAAAAAATTCTTAAGGTAGTACAGAGTTGGCTCAGTAGTTAAGAGGATCTGTTGCTTTTTTTCAAAGGATCTGGGTTCAGTTCCCAGCATCCACATGGTGACTCACAGTCAGCTATAACTTCAGGTTGCAGGGGAATCTGATACCTTGGGTACCAGGCACATATGTGGTACACACACATACACACAGGCAAAACATTCATACATACAAAATCTAAACTTCTAACATTCATACACAAAAAAATCTAAAACTTAGGGTGAGGTTCTAAAGATTTCTAAAGATTGGGGGGTGAGGGGGGGTTGCTTAGGATGTAGCAAAGTTTCACATAAATATTTTGACAAAGACTAAACTGCATGGCAACCTTTCTGTCTATCCTTCAAGATCTCTGGGAAGGCTTACTAAGCAAAGAGGGGTTTGCAGGAGAGAAGTGTTTAAGTTTATATATATTCAAGTTGTTAAGAATGGGACACTGCTTGTCTCATATGACTATTTTTTGTCTTTATTTTCTCTGATTCTCAGGGATCCCCTGTGGCAGTAATGCAAAATGCTTTTAGTTCAACTTCAAAAGTCTCCATAATCTTTGTGTTTTTGAGACAGAGCCTCTCGAGCCCTAACTGGCCTTGAACTCACAGAGATCTGCCTTCTTTGGCCTCCCTAGTGCTAGGAAAAGGCCTGTACCACTATGCCCAGCTCCTCATTTTCAGATTTCCAAGGCAGAGTAAACTGACAGAAGGCAGAAAACGATCAGGGTCTGACCTTCAACAGAAGATACTATGTTTATTTTTTATTTTTAAAGACTTATTTCTTTATGTATTCTATATAATTCTATACGAATGCTCTCTTTGCATGTATGGCTGTCTGCCAGAAGAGAGCATCAGAGAGAAGAGGGCATCAGATCCTTCACAGATGGTTGTGAGCCACCATGTAGGTGCTGGGAATTGAACTCAGAACCTCTGAAAGAGCAGCCAGTGCTCTTAAACGCTGGTCCATCTCTCCAGCCCCCAAAATGTATTCTTTTTTGGTTTGTTTTATTTATGTATATATGAGTGCTCTGTCTTTCTGTATGTCTGCACGACAGAAGAGAGCATCAGATCTCATTATAGATGGTTCTGAGTCACCATGTAGTTGCTGGGAATTGAACTCAAGACCTCTGGAAGAGCAACTAGTACTCTGAGCAGTCTCTCGCAGTTCTGATACTGTGTCTATTAACGCACACAATGAGAAGCAGTCTTTGTCCTGTGGGAAACTGAAGGGTTTGCCAGGGGGAAAGCTGGCTGTAACCCTTTACAGGAGTGGGATGAGAGTCTTGGAAGTAAAGAAATTCCCAAGGTGAGGCAGACTGTTTTGGGAGACATTCCTTTCTGGGCTAACTGAACATGGTCAGTTGTAATCTCACAGGAATCCTATTTTTATAAGCAAAGCACTCTATCTCCCATAGTCTTTATAAAAGTTCAAAGTCTCTTCTGAGACACAAGGCAATCTGTTGACTGTAACGCCTTGTAAAATTAAAAAAAAAAAAAAAAATTACATACTTCCAACATATAATGGCACAGAATATACATTACTATTCTAAAAGGGAATAAAGGGAGCATAATGAGAAAATACTGGACCAAAGTAAGACTGAAATCCAGCAGAGCAAACACCAAATCCTATAGCACCATGTCCAGTATTAAAGGGCTTCGATGACACTATCCCTTCTGCTTTGCTGCTTGTAGCATACATGTCTCTCTCGGATTGGTTCAATTGCTTGTATGCAGCTCTCCTTGGCAGATATACCACAAGTTAGGCATCTTCATCATCATGGGGTTTCTACCATAACCCAGCTTCTATTTTACACCTTCACTCAGTGGCCTCTCAGGGCCTTCACACAGGGCCTTCCTGCCACAAGCTGCATAGCCTCAGCATCAGTTTTAGATTGTAGAGGAGGAATCTATCACCTCTTCGTTCCTTGATCACTTATGTTTCTAAAGCTAGTACCACCTGGTGGACACTACAAAGTTCAGCTGCCAGCTTGGGATGGTTCCCCCTTGAACCATGTTAATAGCAGTTTTTGTTTTCTCTTTCTTTCTAGGAGCAGAAAATTCCTTAGGCCTTTTCCTTTTGTAAATTGGAAGCTTAGTGGAATGGGATCTTGCTATGAGGGCATCCTTCCCTTTGTTCCAGTGCAAATTAGGCCTGTCTTTAATGACACTAATCTCCTTAGCAAATTACAAGCTTTTCCTGCACATGTCTTAGTTATAACATAGTTACGCTTCTTAGTATACTTTCTTTTCTCCAAACTGTACATTTTATATCTTTTCTTCCCTGTTTTTTTATTATAGACCTGTATAAACATTAATAACCATACCACAGATTTAGTATTATACAGTGTTAAAATCTCTGCCAAAGAGATAATAAAGAAAGCCCGTTACTTTGTGTGTGTTTATATTTTCCCTATATGTATGTATATGTACCATGTGCATCTCTGGTGTCCAAGGAAACTAGAAGAAGATGTCAGATTCCCTGAAGTAGAGTTACAGATATTGCGAGCTGCTATATGGATGCTGGGAATTGAACCTGGATTCTCTGGAGAAGTAGTCAGTGCTCTTAGTACCTGAGTCATCTCTCCAGCTTCTATTCCATTACTTTTAAATTTAGCCTCATGCAAGTTCTTGGGACAGTGGCAAAAGGCAGCCGGATTATTTGCCAAAATATCACCAGAATGCCCTCTAGTCCAGTTGCCAGTATTGTTTCCCTCTGAAACCTTTTGAGCTGGGCCTCCACAGTCAGCATTGCTCCTAGTCTTTCAGGGTCCTACTATAATGGCTCATTTGAATCCAGAGTTACCAGGTCTTCCACATTCTTCCCCAAACCAACAGGTCAGGTTCTTCATAGCAACACCCTTTTGTCTCTGGCACTAACCGCTCTATTAGTCTCTTTTCTGTTGCTATGATAATAGAAACATGACCAAGGCAATGTACAGAAAGGACTTTATTTGGGCTTATGGTTCCAGAGGGTTAGCATCCATAATGGCGGACAGAAGCTTAGAGCTTTCATCTTGAACTTAAGACCTGAAGCAAACAGCGTGACCTGGAAATGAGTGATACTATAAACACTCAAAGGCTGCCCCTAGTGATATACTTTCTGCAAAAAGGCCTCACTTCCAAAACCTCCCCACACAGCAATACTTGGATTCATGTGTTTAAATGCCCTAGACCATGAGAGACAAGTCACATCCTTGACCTTAGCACACTGAAAGACCTCTGTTTGGGGAGATCTGAACAGTTGGTAGGATCCTGGAGGGGAGGCCTATATCTCTCTTGTGTAATGCTAGTGGTTTTCCCTGAGTGCATGGTGAAGTCTTGATAGAGAAGTCTGCCTTATTTTTTATTTTTACTTTTTGAGACAGTCATTCAAATGATCTACCGCTTTAGCCTCCCAAGCAGCTGAGACTACAGGGTTGATCCAACATATCCCACTCCTCCTCATCCTTTAAATGAGCCCTGTTGTTCAGGTTAGATTAACCCAGGACATACTATGCATGAAGGCCACTTGGTCTGTTTGTGGTAATCAGGTACCTGATGGGTCATAGAGGAACTGCTATAGTCAGGATGTGGCCAGAGACACACAGGGTAAGGCCATGAAGGCAGGGATTCTTCAGGTTCCTAGAGCTGAGCAACCTGGAAGCCTAGACACCAGAACTTAGTCACTGACTATGTTGAGTCCCAGATGGAGAAAGATTATTTCTGCCCTGGGAACATGGGAGACATCGGAGGATGCGTAGGCAACCATTGTTCAGAAGAACAAGGAGAGTCCATGGGAAGCTTAGTTTACTACCTTAGTCATTTCTAGAAACTGGGTTTTCTGCATTCTATACTCTTCTGAGTGATAATGTACATGAGAAATGTAGAGAGGAATAAAAGTGATACTTTTGTTCCTATAGACGTCAATAAGAGTGAGTCAGCCTCGGTCTCAGTGAAATTTCCATTTCTGCTGAGGAGTAAACAGCGTGGAGTGTGCAGGGATGGCAGGTTGGGCAGTCCTTGGGGCTTCTGTGTGTCCCCTCCTGAGGACCAGGCTCTCCTGGGTGGGCTAGCACCCTTTGTCTTGCGCCAGTAAATGGTGGACCTCTTAAGTTCAAGCAAACCCTTGTGGAACCTTATGAGTGCTTGCATTAGTGTCTAGCATGCCTAGATAGTCACAGATGTGCCTCTTGCAGCACAGGAAGTCCTTGGGAACCTCAGAGATCGCTGGTATCAGGCAGATAACCCTCCTGCAGACCTGCTGCTGACTGAGGACGAGTTCCTTTCGTTCCTTCACCCTGAGCACAGCCGGGGCATGCTCAAGTTCATGGTCAAGGAGATCGTCCGGGACTTGGGTGAGACCTCTCTGCACTGTGACGCTGTCTTAGGCTTGGGGTGACCAATGGGCTGGGAGCACTGGAAGAGGGTACCAAGCCCCAGGGTGGGTGGGCCTGGCCTATTTGTTTTCTAAGGAGGTTCTTGAGTGGTACTCGATGAGTTTTAGGTAAAGCCCCGCTGAACACTATCTCCCTTCAACCCCTTATCTATAGACCAGGATGGCGATAAGCAGTTGTCTCTGCCTGAGTTCATCTCCCTGCCTGTGGGTACTGTTGAGAACCAGCAAGGCCAAGACATTGACGACAACTGGGTAAAAGACCGGAAGAAAGAGTTTGAGGAACTGATTGACTCTAACCATGATGGGATTGTGACTATGGAGGAGCTAGAGGTGAGCAAAGTAGCTTATGAACATTGTTGTGTCACAGGAAGGGCCCTGGGTTTAGAGGCTGTGGGCTAATCCTACAGCAAGGTACCAAAGGAAAGGGGGCTTGCCTGCATGATGACCTGAGACAATGGGCATCAGCGTTAGTGTTCAGATTGAAGAAATGGGAAGGTCTTATGAAACCTGTTGTCTGTGGAAGGCATCTGGGAATTTGTTTGTTTTGGTGCTTAGGATGAAACCCAGGGCCTTTCAACATGCTAAGCAGTTGTTCTGTCACAGAGCTACATTCCCAGCCCTGTGGTAGGAGGTTCTTAAGGCCCTTTATGGGACCAGAAGAGAAAGCACATACTAGCCCCACTTCTCAAGTAAACTTTGGGCTAGCATGTAGGTGTGGCAACTGTGGGCACAGGGCCTCCTTATTGACACCGTATCAGGTATAGGTCACTAACTTATTATGACTGTATCTCACAGAACTACATGGACCCTATGAATGAATACAATGCCCTCAATGAAGCCAAACAGATGATTGCCATTGCTGATGAGAACCAGAACCACCACCTGGAGCCTGAAGAGATCCTCAAGTACAGTGAGTTCTTCACTGGCAGCAAGCTGATGGACTATGCCCGCAATGTGCACGAAGAGTTCTGAGCATGCCCCTCAAATGGGGCCAGGTCGCCAGTATACTGTCTGACCCTTCCCACACCTGGAGGAGGCTATGGTCCAGTGAGACCTGTAGATGACTGGGTCCAGATTGGGTCTAAAATGCTATCTACCCTGTGTCTGGGGGCTGCCATAGGCCCCTAAAAGTACTGTTCCAGAACCTTCCTTCTTCTGTTGTGTCCATATGCTCTGGCTTAGCTCCTGCCATGGCATGGCCCAGGTTTATTAAAGATACGCTTAATAGGCTATGTGTCCTCTCCAGCATGTGTCTGAGGCAGTAGCCCTTCTGTACCAGTCATGACCTGAGCTGCATTTGCTTGACCAAATCTCTTTGAGTTGTTACCTTCTGTTTCTGAAAACTGCTTGGAGTGGTTGGTTCAGGTGAGGGTGCTGCACACATCAGGGCCAGGAGGTCTGGGCTGGGCCCCTCCATGTGCTTACCACACTGTGGGAAATAATGCAACTCTGTCAGTTTCCTTGAAAACTGAAAGATTACGATAAAGTTAGATCATATTTCTCTGGAAATGATCAGCCCCACAGCTCTGGAGGCGCTACCTCCTTGGTAAGGTCTGGCAGGCCATCAGAGACTTCCTCAGATTCCTCAGAAACATGCAGAATCACTGACTGCCCTGTGAGAAAGTGCAGGTGCTTGTTGTCACAAGAATCATTAGCCAGCAGTAGTGGGTAGTGGTGGTGCCACACACCTTTAGTCACAGCACTCAGGAGGCAGAGGCCGGCAGATCTCGTGAGTTCAAGGCCAGCCTGGTCTACAGAGCTAGTTCCAGGACATAACCTAGATTTCCGCTACACAGAGAAACCCTGTTTTGAAAAACAAAGCATATCATTATTTTAAAATAGAATTGACTTTTTTTCACATTTTCCTTTTCTTTCTTTTTTTCTTTTTGTTGTTGTTTTTGTTTCTTTTTTTCCAGTCAAGGTTTTTCTATGTAGCCCTAGGCTATTCTGGAACTCAAATATCTACCTGCCTCTGCCTCCAAAGTGCTGGGATTAAAGATATGCACTGCCACTGCCCAACAATACGTTGTCATTCTTTAGATGGGGGAGGTGGGGGGGGGGGCGAGAAAAAGAAAACATTGTGGGCTAGGTAGCTTACACTAGAAGCTTTTGAGGTGGACATTGGTTAAAGGGGTTTGTAGCTTTCAATAAACATTGATTTTCCTTATGGTAGAAAATAGGTGAAAATAGGACCCGAAGGCAAGACATGTAAGAGTATGATGGGATTTCATGCCCGTGAAAGGTTATGTGAGATCAAGTTGGGCCTTGAGATTGGGAGCAGCTTCAGAGTCTGAACTGGTCAGGGTCCCTGGGCCAGTGTTCTTGAAGGTTTGCTTTGGTGCTCAGGACCACTGCTTTGGTGTTAAAAAAGGGATGGAACAGCTGTGTTACCTCATCACGATCCCAGGCCTGCTCTAGATACCTCTGTGACCCAGTTTTCACACAAGAACGTACTTCTGTGTGTTGTATTACGGGTGTGGGGTGCAAAGCATGGCACCTCATAGTCATTAGAGTGTGGTGGCACCTGAGCTGGTTCCTAGGCAAAGATGAGACTTGAGAACTCAGAAAGATAATGTGGACAGGAGGGTCTCAGCAGATCCCAGCCTCTGGGTGTCCCAGAGTGGTAGGGCACACTGCTTTTGAATATGCTTCTCTCAATAGACCATTAGACTTGACCTCCATCCCCAGCCTGCTCTGCTTGTGCCTCGGCCAGAAGATGGTATCCAGGACCATGTCTCCAGGTGAAGGTGCAGTGCATCCTTAGAAGCCAGCTGGATACCTGGCAGGTAGCTTATATAGTAGCACCTGGTCTTTCAGAGGTTCTGATTACTTCCAGTCTGGTACTTAAGGGGCAGCACCCTATGGGAGCTACTTTAGGTCTCTTATCTTGAACTGAAGGGATGAGTGGGGCTTAGAATTGCTGTTTTTAGGGGCAC
This sequence comes from Uromys caudimaculatus, assembly GCA_028551405.1. NCBI lineage: Eukaryota > Metazoa > Chordata > Mammalia > Rodentia > Muridae > Uromys > Uromys caudimaculatus. The sequence continues at coordinate 139,925,168 of CM052702.1, forward strand.
CAGCAGTGGATACAGTGAGGCCAGCTACTGCTAGTGATCTTTCCAGTACCATGAAAACATCCATTTTAATATGGTCCTGGATGGAAGTAGCTTCAAGCAGAAGGGACCTAAGCAGGGATCTGTCCTGTATAGATCCTCTGCAGGAAGTCCTAGGAATGGAGGACACATCCAGGCTTCTCTGCACCTCTGTTCACCTGGGTGCAGATGCTAAGCTATTTGACCAGGTGCGACAGCCAAGGACAGGAGAGTTCTGAGGAGAGGAGGGGCACCTTAGGGTGGAATGCTAACTATAAGTACCTGCAAGTTACCTGACCTCAGGAGGGACCATGTGTCTTCCTGCTCACTAGGATTAGAGAATGTTGCCCAGGATGCCCTGAGGATTCTTCTCCATAACCTTTACAGTACTTCAGAAGCTTGGGGAGGGCAGTCTCTGTAACCACTTGGCCCATTCTGGGTTTTTCCACGTACGTCCTAGCCCACTCTGACCCTCCAGGTTAGGTGTTTCCATGAGAAGGCTGGGGACTTCTGTTTTCACAGGTGATCTTAGGTAGGGGATTTCCAGCCCCAGCCCTGTATCTCATTCTGTAGCACAACTATTCCCTGCACTTTTTAAAGACATACTCTCCATCCGTATAACCTAGGCTAGCCTGGAATTCGCAGTCACCGTATCTTTGTCTCCTGAAAACTGGGATTACAGGTGTGCACCACTATGCATAGCTAGTATGTAAATTTCCAATTAGTTTGGGAATTGATAATTATGTCATATCACAGCTTAAATGTGTCGTAAGGGCACTGCCTCCCTGCTAACTCATTTCCTCCTTCAGTGCAGGTTTGTATGTAAGAAAAGAAGGCCCGTGTTGAGCTCAGTGATACACACCTGTGATCGCAGCATTTGGGAGGTAGAGGCAGGAAGATAGGGAGTACAAGGTCATCAAGATGGTTCACTGAGCTGGGCAGTGGTGGCTGGCGCACGCCTTTAATCCCAGCACTTGGAGGGCAGAGGCAGGTGGGTTTCTAAGTTCGAGGCCAGCCTGGTCTGCAGAATGAGTTCCAGGACAGCCAGGGCTACACAGAGAAACCCTGTCTCGAAAAAACAACAACAACAAACAACAAAAAGATGGTTCACTGAGTAGAACCACTTGCCAGAACCCAAATTTGGTTCTCAATATTGACATCATGCAGCTCACAACTGCCTATAGTCCAGCTCTAGGGGGATCAGACATTTCTGGCCTCCTAGGGCCACGTGTAAATCCCCCCTCATTCCCCACCACACACACACACATATACACAGTTAAAAATAAATCTTTTTAAAAAATTGAAGCATGGGCTACAGATTAAGTTCAAATGTTAGCCTGGGCAACTTAGCGAAACTATTTAAAAACAAAACAAAACAAAACGAAAACCATGACGAAAGCCATGGATACAGCTCAGTGGTAGAACACTGTCCAGCATGTAAAAAAGCTTAAGTTCTTAGCACTATAGAAACAGAAAAGGGAAGAATAAATCCACTGACACTGGAGAGATGGCTAAGTATTAGGCTTGTACTGTTCTTTTGGGTGTTTTTGTTGAGACAAAGTCTATTACGTAATCTGGCTGTCCTGAAACTTAACTATGTAGATTAAGTAGAGCTGCCTGCTTCTGTCTCCTAAGTACTGGGATTAAAGAGGTGTACTACCATGCCCAGTGGGAAGAGCATGTATTCCTGCAGAGGACCAAAGTTGAGTTTCTCACACTCATGATTATGGTTCACAACTGCCTATAACTCCAGGTCTTCTGACTTCCTTGGGCATTATACTTACCACACATATACCCTCCCCCCTCAAAAAAGAAACAAAATTAAAAATAAAATCTTTTTTCTTAATGCCTGTGTGCACATGTGTGTTTCTTTGTGTGTTTCACATGCATATGTTGAGTATCTGCACCTCTCTTCACATGCCCCACCGGCCCAAAGCACTTCTTAGCTTATGGGACTCTGCACACGCCTGTGCCATATACACAGGAACATGTTCACATACCTTCTTGACTGTCCGCCTACTCTTCTTGCCCCTCCCCCATAGTTCTTATAGCCACTTCCTGCTAGGAAAAACCCCAGACTCCTGTGAAGGCAGAACGCAGACAAGGATGTATGTGTGGGTTCAGCAGCCCACAGCGCTTCTGCTCCTGGGACTCACAGTTGGAGTTACAAAAGGGCTCAACTGTGTTAAAGATACCTACCCCAATGGTCACAGGTGCTGTCGTGAGTGCCAGCCAGGTGAGTAGCCTGGCTTTGGGATGTAGTGGCAGGGTGGGGGAGGGGTGATTCTTGGGGCATACTGATGGAGACACGGGTACAAAATATGTGGGGGTAAATGTTGGAGATCATTGTCACAAATGTCACAGACAGAGGCTGGTTCTGGAAGAACTACAGTGCTGTGTACCCACAGTCCTGGGCCTTAGCTGACCTGTGTAACTTTCTGGGCTCCACTACAGGCAATGGTATGGTGAGCCGCTGTGATCGCACCAGGGACACTATATGTCATCCGTGTGAACCTGGCTTCTACAATGAAGCTGTCAATTATGATACCTGCAAGCAGTGTACACAGTGCAACCATCGTGAGTTCCTCCTACCCTTAACCCTCACGGTCCAGTCTGCAAGGGAGCAGCTACAACAGTGGGTGCCCACACTTCCTATGTGGTTGCAAAACTAACTTCAAGCCATGATGAATCCTGATCACTAAGGGATCCTTAATAGCTAGGGCATTTCCTCTGGTGTAAAAGTTCAGCCAGAGCCATATGGAACTGGGACGGAACACATGTTGGCCACGTGACCTTGCCCAAGCTGTTCTAGTGCGTAAGGTCCAGGTGTGGAGGTAGTGGGGTTATCTGAGGATTCTGACTCAGATGCTAACTGGAGACATGTTGGGGGAGGATGGAAAAGGGAGGTCACAGCCACCTTGTGTCTGCTCAGTAGCTTTCTCCAGGGCTACATGATCAGGAGGAACAGAATAGCCAGGAAGAGAATCTTAGGAGAGGAGAGGCAAGAAGCCAGGCTGACATAGTTATTTCAGCTTTGCTCCTGTGCCACTGAGGAGAAGCAAGTCCGTTTTGCCCTTGTCCATAGGTCGGACCTGGGTAAGCCTCATTCATAGGCTCTTATCTTCCCTAGGAAGTGGAAGTGAACTCAAGCAGAATTGCACACCTACTCAGGATACTGTCTGCCAATGTAGACCAGGCACCCAACCCCGGCAAGACAGCGGCCACAAGCTTGGAGTTGGTGAGCCTCGGGGTGGCCCCTACACCAGGCAGTTGTGTTTCTGTCCATGGGATCCATGTGTGCTGGCCCCCTTGAATCAAGGACCATGATAATGGTATAAATGAGCCTTGTTCCAACTTGATACATTGTTACTTCCCCAGCATCTCTAACTAGTCTTGGCAGAAAGCCCCTCTTCCAATGGGTCATGCCAAGACTTGGACTCAGGGTCAACCTTCTGGTCAGTGCCAGTGGGAGGCGTGTGGGAGGGAAGGAACTTACAGAGACCAAGCTTTGCCTCTTTGCACCAGGGAATGAGCATTAACCTGACCTCCAACAGCCTCAGCAAACAGGGCCCGCCTAATAGCATCAGAAAGCTGACTTATGTCTTTGCTGCAGACTGTGCTCCCTGCCCTCCTGGCCACTTTTCTCCAGGCAACAACCAGGCCTGCAAGCCCTGGACCAAGTGAGTATTGTGGGGCACTGAGGACTTGGGGTATGGAGGGAATGGAACCAGAAAGGTTTGGGCATTTAAGAGGCGGTGTCTAAATGACTGCTAGACCAGATAAGGGAACAGAAATTCAGGGGCTAGGGGATCTTCTGACATCTGACATCACCAACACAGGCTCTACTGTGCAGGGGATCCCTGCAGATGAAGTAGGGGCATGTGAAATCCTAGCCCAGGCCCAGGAACATATTTGGTCTCACTCACATTGTGGTTCTTCTCCAGAGGGCTAGAGAAGTATAGGGTGGGGGTGGGGGTGTGTGTGTGAAAGTACAGAACCCCAGCTAGGAGCAGGCTAGGAATGAAAACAGGGTGAAGATAAAAGCAGAGACAGGTCCGTGCCTTTGGGTTTTGGAAGTCTTGGCAGAATTGAAGATGGTCCAGTGCAACTTCCACCACTGTCTCTAGCTAATGGACACCCTCATCCCACAGTTGTACCTTATCTGGCAAGCAGACCCGCCACCCAGCCAGTAACAGTGTTGACACAGTTTGTGAGGACAGAAACCTCCTGGCCACACTGCTCTGGGAGACCCAGCGCACTACATTCAGGCCAACCACTGTTCCCTCCACCACGGTCTGGCCCAGGACTTCTCAGTTGCCCTCTACACCCACCTTGGTGGCTCCTGAGGGTAAGGGACACTGGCCTAATGGAGGATAGGGGAGAGAATTTGGGGGTGAGTGAGTTCACTCAGTTGGCTTCTCCTCATAGGCCCTGCATTTGCTGTTATCCTAGGCCTAGGCCTGGGCCTACTGGCTCCCTTGACTGTTCTGCTGGCCTTGTACCTGCTCCGAAAGGCTTGGAGATTGCCTAACACCCCCAAACCTTGTTGTGAGTACCACCACTTTGGGCTCAATAAAGCTTACTTCCTTGAGGGATGAGACATACCTCCTCACTGACTTTTCCTTCTTTGCTTCTTGTAGGGGGGAACAGCTTCAGGACCCCTATCCAGGAGGAACAGACTGACACACACTTTACTCTAGCCAAGATCTGAGCAATACCGCAAGAGTGGATTTTATGGGGCATGGACAACCCATATCCTGATGCCTGCCAGTACCCTCCACACCGTTCTAGGTGCTGGGCTGGCTCTGGGCTCGCCTATGTATGCTATGCATACTACCTGCCTGGTGGTACTTCTAATAAACATGCTTGCAGCTGTGAGTCTGTGACTGGCACTAGGGCTGAGGTGGTAGCCTCTTCTGGTGGGGGAGGGTTTTAGGCCAAAGTGAAGGTCCACTCAAGAGACCTACACTTAGTCACATGTACTCCAGTTTGAGTGTGGGTATGGAATTCAGAGGCCTGAAATGCCAAGGGGAAAGTACCTGGGGAGCCAACTGGCAGCTTGATGAGCAGTCCAGAGTCTTGCTCTAAAGCAGTGAGTTCTCAATCTTCCTAGTGCTGTGACCCTTTAATCCAGTTTCGCTTGTGGTGATGACCCCAAACTATGAAATTATTTTCTTTGACTATTCATAACGATAATTTTGCTGCTGTTATGAATTGCAATGCAAATATTAGATAGAGGTTTGCCAAAAGGGTTGCAACACACAGGTTAAGAACCACTGCTCTGCCGGGCAGTGGTGGCACACGCCTTTAATCCCAGCACTTGGGAGGCAGAGGCAGGTGGATTTCTGAGTTCGAGGCCAGCCTGGTCTACAGAGTGAGTTCCAGGACAGCCAGGGCTATACAGAGAAACCCTGTCTCGAAAAACAACAACAACAACAAAAAACAAAAAACCACTGCTCTAAGTGGACTTAAGAGTCTTAGCCAGATGGGAAGGTCCCTGGCAAGCAGAGCCTAAGTACTGTGGGCCTCAGAGGGGCTCATGAAACATGGTGCTTCTTTTCACCCCTGTGACTCAGGCAGCTAACTCAAGAGTTCTCCTCTCTCTCCAGTCACATGAATGGTGAGACGTGTTTAATGGTTCCTTTGAGAATTCTGGAATTTTGGTTTATTTAAAAACAACAACAACAACAACAACAACACAGAATTGGGGGCTGGAAAGATGGCTTAGCAGTTAAGATAGCTGCTCTTCCAGAGGTCCTGAGTTCAATTCCCAGCAACCACATGGTGGCTCATAACCATCTGAAATGGGATCTGATGCCCTCTTCAGGTGTGTCTGAAGACAGCCACAGTGTACTCACATACATACAATTAAATCTTAAAAAAACAAATAAACAGGGCTGGAGAGATTGATCAGTGGTTAAGAGTGCCCACTGCTCTTCCGAAGGTTGTGAGTTCAAATCCCAGCAACCACATGATGGCTTACAACCATCCATGAAGAGATCTGATGCCCTCTTCTGGGGTGTCTGAAGACAGCTACAGCAAGCGGGGCCGGAGCAAGTGGGGCCAGAGGGGGGAGAAAAAGTGTCTGAAGACAGCAACAGTGTACTTACATATAATAAATAAATCCTTAAAAAAAAAAAAACAAAAAGACTCAGAAAAAACTTAAAACAAAACAAAACACCCAGAAATATAAGAATGTGTTTTTTTATTTTAAGCCCAGGTGTAGGACTGTGGGCCTTCTTCAGACTGTCGGAGCAGCTGACTATGATTTGCCTTGTGTTCTAGCAGAGGCATGGTTTTGACAGCTGCAGATAGTTTCTGTGATTGTATGATGTTAGGAATTTTGGGAACTTTCCAGAGGGTATAAATGCTAGAGCCCAGGGAGGCAGGGTTGGTGGTCCTTGGGGGTAGCAGTGGCAGTGGCAGTGGTTAGATTCAGAAATCTCTTATCTTTCTTTCCCTCTATCCTTTCTTTCCTGTCTAGTGTTAGAGATGAAATTGGGGAATAAAGGGTGGGAAAAGAAGAACCCATAAAGTAGAAAAGACCAGTAACAAGGGACAAGTGGCAGCTAAACACGGAGCTTGAAAGTTAAGGGTTAGGCTGAAGAGATGATGGCTCAGTGGTTAAGAGCACTAACTGCTCTTCCAGAGGTCCTCAGTTCAATTCCCAGCAACCACATGGGGGCTCATAACCCTCTCTAATGGGATCCAGTGTTCTCTTCTGGTGTGTCTGAAGATTAGCTACAGCGTACTCATAAATAAATAAATCTTAAAAAAAGAAAAAGTTAAGGGTTAAAACAGGAAATTTGATTTTAAATGCCATCAAGAAAATGGCAGGAGATAAAGGAATGGATTTTTTTTTTTTTTTTTAGGATGTCAGCAAAAAAGTTTATAGCACCTGCTACCACTGGGATATCCTTGCTTTCCTCCCGGGGGGGATTTTCTATTTTTTCTTTTTCTTCGTATATTCTGTTTCAAAAAGAGGTTGGAAGAACGACTGAGCAATTAGGCATTTTTTGGGTGGCAATGGAGGGGCCTGAGAAACCAAAAAATGGCTGAAATGCGGGAAACAGAAGGGGTCGCTCTGCTCTGTTTTCTGAACGGGTTGCAAAGTTGGCTGTGCAACTGGAGAGGTTGTAGGCAGAGATGGGAGCACTTGGGAAGCAAGGAGCACCAGAAAAGAGAGAACACAAAGGCTCAGTCCTGGTGACTGAGCAAGAGTTTGGCGGAGAAAAGAGGGAAAGAAACTGTGCTGGAGGGCAGTTGGGTCAGAGAAAAGCTGAAAAAGTGTGAGGACAGTCTGATGAAACTGCCCATTTAGAGAGAAAGGGTTAATCTTGAACAGACCGAGCTGTCAGGGAGGGAGGAGGGGTGGCCAAGGTTACACGATCAGCTTTCCCAGTAGTCATACAGCACGTGGCTGCTAATGGCGTGGAGCAAGGTTATGACAAGATAGGATGGTCCTATAGAAAACGTCTAAGGCGTTTTAAAGAGGCTGTGGTTTCGTTTGGGATACAGTCACCTTAATGTGAAACAAATTCTAAATAACTAGACTACTCAAAATAGAAATATTCCCCAAGACTGGAAGGGATTGGTAACAGCTGTACTAGAGGCCAGTCCGCAGTTGCAGTAGTTAATGTGGTAGAGGGAAGGAGCTGAGAATTTGGAACAGCGAAAGAGAGCAAGGTGAATGAATATAGTCAAAGACCAGTTGCTGGGTGAAGTTGCTGGTACTCTTATTTGATGAATTATAGAACAATGTCACTTAGTGGCTTTAAGAGTGTGGGGCAAAGATGAGCCTGAGAGGGGAAAAAAATCTACCTCATTTACAAAGATTATACAAGACTCTGGAGAAGCCTTCACTGAGTTTTTACGAAGATTAGTCTCAGCTGCGAACAAAGCCGTATCAGTCCCTAACACAAGACAGGTGTTGATAGAAACCTTGGCGTTTGAAAATGTGAATGCTGAATATAAAAAAGTTATTAGGCCATTAAAGGTGAGAGCAGCACCTGTGGACCAGTGGATAGGGGATATGACGGATATTGGTTATATTGGTGTTTCGATTGCAGTAAATACGGTCATTTGCAAAGAGACTGTGATCAAGCTGTTAAAGGTCTCAGATCTCAAAATGCCTGGTTCTTTAGTTTGGGAAATATGGTCATTTGCAACAAAATTGTGAACAAGGCCATGGTTTTTCTAAATATAAACCAGAAAGAAGGCCTAAGCATCCAGGGATGTACAGGCAATGTGGCCAGGGTTGCTACTGGACCAGTGAGTGTAGGTCCAAAAGAGATATTCAAGGTAATTTATTGCCATCAGGAAACAGCCTTTGGGGCCCAGCTAGAGGCCCCACCATAAAAAGTACAAGCCTTTTCAGCCAAGGAGTGACATACAGACTAAAAACTAGATATTGCATATTTAATGCACTGCAGGCAGTGAGGATCTAGTCTTGGCCACAGGTAAACATCTTACTCTGTCCCCCAAAACTCAGTGTTGTAAAATAACTACTGAAGTTTATGATCCTTTGCCCTCAGGGATAGTAGGGATGATCTTGGGAAGGACTGGGCTGATGTCCCAAGGATTCATTGTGCATATAGGAATTAAATTTTTTTTTTTTCGAGACAGGGTTTCTCTGTATAGCCCTGGCTGTCCTGGAGCTCACTCTGTAGACCAGGCTGGCCTCGAACTCAGAAATCCGCCTGCCTCTGCCTCCCAAGTGCTGGGATTAAAGGCATGCACCACCACTGCCCAGCTCTAGTTTCTTTTAAAAGCACAGAAATATTATAAGAATGTGTTTTTGTTTTAATCCCAGGTGTAGGGACATGGGACTGCTTTGAACTGTCAGCAGCAACTGACTATCATTTGCCTGGTGCTCTAGCAGAGGCATGGTTTTGCCAGCTGCAGATAGTTTCTGCAATTGTGTGACATTAGGAATTCTGGGAACTTTTCAGAGGGTATATAAATGCTAGGGCCCTGAGAGGCGGAGTTGGTGGTTGGTGGTTGTTCGGGGAGTTAGTAGTTAGTAGTGGTTAGTAGTAAGTAGTTCAAGAAGAAACAAGACAAAGAAATTAGATTTAGGGATCTCTATCTCTGTCCTCATCCTTCTTTCTCTCCTAATAATGAATGAAATTGGGGGGATAAAGGGTGGGAAAAAGAATAACCCACAATATAGCAAAGATCAGCTATAGTCACTGGGGACTGACTAGGTATTACCTTAGGAATCTCTGGAAATTGAATCTCTGGCCATGGCTCCATGTAACAGTCAATCAGCCAGCTGTGTTGGTAAACTGAAGGCTGCTACTTGAGTTAAATCTCATCTGTTCTGAGATCATTTACTCTCTAGAAACAAATGTTCTTTGACAAGAACACAGACACTTTATGTAAAATAGACCTGAGGACCCAGCTCTCATTGCTTCCTCTATTGAAAAGGGGTTCTAGGAACAGCATCTGGGAATGGCAGTGTTGCCCAGGAAACTTAAGGGCTCTTTGGAAAGTCGATTATATAGTGTTTTGCTGGGGCAAAAACTCTAAGGAACATTTAGCTGAAGTGGACACAGGCAAAAGGCTAAGGCAGACTCATGAAGGAATATTTAGCTGAAGCAGACACAGGAGAAAGGATGTTCTGCTAAAGCAAGCGCATGAAAGTACACATGATGAAGGATTCTTCGCTAATGACAGGCATGTATTGCTCTGCCTCATATTGCTTAGTTGAGCTCCATTTGTTGGGACTCCATAGAGAGAACTAACTGCACCAAAGAAACTTCTGGCAGTGTGCTGCAGTTTCTTGCCTCTTCTGCAAACTTGGGCGGATTGGCAGAATGATGTCAGCTGAGACAGGCACACTTGCTGAGGCCAGACCCATGGAGGACACGTGACGTTTGGAGGGAGTATGAATAGAATTCAATGGCCAGTGACCGAGGCTGAGCTTGGCTTGCTGCTTGTTGGTCTCACATCTTTGATTATCTTTGCTTCACTGAGACACGGCCGAGAACCCTTCCTGGCATCCCTCCAGGTCCTTCCTGCTGACTCGTTACAAGGCTGAGGCCTGGCTATCTCTGCTAGGTAGTGCCGCTGCTGCTGACTCCTGTTTGCTATCCTGACTCTACCAAACCAGACCGGACTGCTAGTGTATTTCTGAAGTGTTTGTGAGTGGCTCTAGCTGCAACTTCAAACCTGTGAACTGAACTGCTGATTTTCCGACAACACAGACAGGATTTGCTCTCAAGAACCTTTCTAAACAGGTCTGCCTCCCCCATATCCTTTCTTTTCCACTACCTCTGGTGGGTGGTGGGCTAAAAGGGAGGCTGAAGTGTTTCAGAACCATCATTAAAAATAGGATTTGAAAAAAAATTAAAGTTACAGTTTGTAGCAGTAAATTGTTAAATCTGCTCTATGTTCCCAGTGGGTATGCACCTCCTCTCTACCTGCCCAAATGTTTTGGATTCATGAATGAAACACACACATAAACACACACACAACCTTTGTGTTTTAATATGCCATAACTACCTCAATGGCTGGATCACTCCTGAACCTCCATATGGCTAACACACTCCCCTCCGATATTCCTGAGCTAATACTAAATCTATATTTTATCTTTTTTTTTTTTTTTTCTCGAGAAAGGGTTTCTCTGTGTAGCCCTGGCTGTCCTGGAACTCACTCTGTAGACCAGGCTGGCCTCGAACTCAGAAATCCACCTGCCTCTGCCTCCCAAGTGCTGGGATTAAAGGTGTGCGCCACCACTGCCCAGCTAAATCTATATTTTATCTCTGCTGCCCTGGCTCCTTCTGGGTAGCCCTCCTGGAGCCACTTTCCCCTTTGCACCTACATTTTGGCCACCTTTCCCTCCTGCACCCTCCTGGTGTGGTCTGCCTCCTACACCCTTGTCATGGCTGAATCCTAAAAGTCCCACCTCTGTCTCCCTGCCCCACCATTGGCCACTGGAAACTTTATTTCCCACTCAAAGCCAACTGGAGGCAGGGACCCTCAGTGCAGATGTGCAGGTTTCTGTGAGATTTTGGAGCCAAATTAACACAAACAGCATTAGAGCCAATCCACAACAACAGTTATGGATTGGTTCAAATGAAAGCAGAAGCCAAGAGGCCAAAGACTGGTGTCATGTGGTGCATATTAAGAGTCAACTAGATGTAGGGCTGGAGAGATGGCTCAGCAATTAAGAGTACATGTTGCTCTTCCAGAGGACCCTGGTTCAATTCCCAGCACCCATATGGCAGCTCACCACTGTCTGTAACTCCAGCTGCAAAGGAGCCAACCCCGCAGACATACACTCAGATAACAACACACATAAAATTCATAATTAATAAATAATTTGTAAAAAAAAAAAAAAAGTCACTATATGGCTAAATGTGGTAGCTCATACATTTAATTCCAACACTGGGAAGACAGAGGCAGTTGGATCTCTGTGAGTTAGAGACCAGCCTGATCCACATAGTGAGTTCCAGGTTGGCCAGGGCTACATAGTGAGACCCTGTTTCAAAACAAACAAATGAACACCAAAACAAAAACCAAAAAGAGTCACTAGACATCCTGAGCGGGGGCGGGGGTGGGGGAGGTGCTGTGCTGTGTCAGCTGTACTTAGAGGAGGCAGAGGAAGCATACAGAGATGCAAAGATGGTCGTTTCCTGTCTCTTGCCACCCTGAGGCCACTGGTCTGGTGTTACAGGAGCATTTGGCCACCCTCCCCATCTTCCTTTACTTGGTCTGCTTTTGCCAGATATGATGATCTTAAACCACCACTTCTGCATGCTGAGGTATCCTATTACTTGTAGCTCAAATCGCTTGGGACCCACATGGGGCAGCTGGACAAAGCTGTCTATGATCCTGGTTCTCCTCCCACCTCTTTCTTCATATTCTTTGACAACATTCAGCAGTCCCCAACCAAGGGACACACCCACTGAAATGCCCTTTGTTGAGTGCCTGTGTACAACCACACCTTAAGCCTGGGACCAATCAGCAACCCACAGCCCAATGGGAAGTCCATGCCTACAGAGGCCAACAGGAAGCTGGGGAGGGTTGGAAGAAGAGTGCTGTGGGGTTTGGGAGGTTAGGGATTGTAGGAAAGAGGTGTCATCCACACACTAGGCAGGTCATACCTATGCCTCTTCCTTACCGAGCATAGGCCTCCAGTCTTCCAGCTGCCTCATTTTTGGGCTGCTGGGCCTCTGCCCAAATTGCACACCCATGTCTATGCCTGCATAGACAATGGGTTTACTTTCTTTTCATTCTGGTGCTGTCCCATAGTACATTCTCTATACCCCGCCTTATCTCAAAAACTCCCTTTTACTGAGGCCCCATGTCAGTCTGGGAATTCCCCACAGGGTCAACCTGCCAGGACCCTTTGCTGCTTGGAACATGTTCATTGAGTCCTGTGAAACAAACCACATGGAAACACAAGGAGCTGCTCACAAAATAAAGGATATAACGGTGAGCAGATAAAAATCACTCTGCCCACCACCCAGTATTGGAAGCTGCTTGTTCTTGGTAGTAGTCCCTGGCAGTAGGTACCTAGAAGTGGGTGGGACAGGAAGTCTGACATAGGTGCTGACATTTACTGATGTCATCTGCTTGAAAACATCTCCCCAGGTATAGGACCTGTATCTTTTGATCTTTGTGGTCCTTGTGTGGTTAGCACAGGAACACTGTATCTCCTGGAAGGAACCTATGGAGCTAATTAACAGTCTGCACTTCAGAATCTGAGTTACCTTGCAAGTCTATATCAAGAGAACTTCGCCCATGGCTGAGCTAGAGCACAGCACCAATGCCACAATTCCAATGGGACATCTCCAAAGTACCCTGCATGTCTTGCCCTAGAGAACAGGGATGGACAATGTGAGGTTACCATGCTTGGTAGGAGATACCATGTGTATACAATGTACTCTCTAGGGTTGGGGGGGGTGTAAATGATACTATGAAGGTGTGGTCTTGGCTGACCTCTTAGGGTTTTTGTTGTTTCTTTGTTTGAGACAGGGTCTCTCTATATATAACTTTGGCTGTTCCTGGAACTCACTATACAGACCAGGCTGGCCTTGAACTTAGAAATATACCTGCCTCTGTCTCCTGAGATCAAATCCAACAGCCTTCTGCTATAATTAAAAGTGTGCATCACTATGTTCAGCCCCAAATATGGAGTGCTTCATGGATTTTTGTGTCATCCTTGCACAGGGGCTGTGCCAATCTTTGTCCCAATTTTTGTATATGTGCTACCAAAATGAGCGTCCCTTGGATTTTTTAAAATGGTTAGGAATGTTGCCAATACTCTACAGCTTCATGTGGAGTCAACGCATATGGCTTTCCTTCTGCTCTTGTAACTCAGACCCACCTCCTTGGCCAAGAACTGCACAAGTTTCTCAAAGAACAGGTTCTGTGGGGAGGGGCTAGAGAGATGGCTCAGTGGTTAAGAACACTGACTGCTCTTCCAGAGGATCAAGGCTCAATTCCCAGCACCCACATGGAAGCTCACAACATCTATAACTTCAAATTCTGACACCCTTGCACAGACATACATGCAGGCAAAATACCAATGTACATACATTTTTTTTAAAAGAAAAATCTTTTAAAAATAATAAAAGAGGTTCTGCTGAGGGAAGCCTACATAGAGTACCCAGAGCCTTCTCTCCCTACCCTGTAGAGACCAGGGCTGCCCCTCACGAGGCTTACACACCTGACACCAGAGAACACAAGGAGTTGCACAGTTAGCTGACAACTTCGACTTTATTACTTCCTCAGCCTCTTCCAACTGCAGCTTAAAAGAGTGTCAGACCAGGTTTCCCCGGTCTATCACAGTCACGATGGTTTCCACACCTCCCACCTGTGGATACAACCACAGTGAAGTGGAAACTTAAGGGCTCTTTGGAAAGTCGGTTGGATGGTGTTCTGCTGGGGCAAACACGTTGAAGGAAAGTGGACACAGGTGTGAAGGCTAAGGAATGTTTGGCTGAAGCAGACACAGGAGAGAGGATGTTCTGCTAAAGCAAGCACGTGAAAGGACACACGATGAAGGATTCTTTGCGAACGACAGGCGTGTATTGATATACCTTACATCGTATAGTTGAGCTGCATTTGTCGGGACTCTGCAGACTTGAGCTGATTGGATGCACGTGCTGAAGCAAAGCACGCGGAGGACACATGATATTTGGAGGGAGTAAAGATGGACTCCACGGAGTGACAGAGAGTGCTTGGCTTGCTGATACAGCTTGCTGTACAAATGCTTATGGGTCTCAAGTGTTCACTGATCTTTGCTCCCCTGAGAGAGGCACAGCTGAGAACTTCTCCTGGTGTTCCCGTTAGTCCCTCCTGCTGACTCAAGCCAAGGCTGCGTCACCACTGTTGCTAATCTGACTCTACGGAACTGGACTGCTGGTGTATCTGTGAAGTGTTTGCAAGTGGATCGAGCTGCCACTGCCTGCTGACCTGTGAACTGAACTGCCGATTTCCAGACAACACAGACAGGAGTTGCTCCAAAGAACCTTTCTAAACAGGTCCACTCCCCCTGTATCCTTTCCTTTCCACTACCTCTGGTGGGCGGTGGGCTACAAAGGAAGCTAAAGCATTTAAGAACCATCATAGAAAGTAAGGTTTGAAAAAATTAAAGTTACACTATAGTTATATTCTGAGATGCCCAAATTCACCCCCAGTCCTCCCAAAAGTCCTCACCATGTTTCCCTGTGCTTAGCTTCAGCTGGAAGACATGGGAAGTAAGGCTGAGTACAACAGAGAGGCTTCCTGATAGAGGCAGGGTTCCAGAACCTGTCAGTGGCCACATGAAAAAACTGTTAGGAGACCCCCAACACAGTGGAGGTTCTCTTTCAGACCCCAGATTAAGCAAATCCACATACAAACACCTGTTTTCACAGAGAGATACTTTATTAAGCAGGGAAGAAAAGTTAAAATGGCTGCTTTCTGATGCAGTCACAAAAACAGCAGCCAATGACCATTTTAAGAAGAGGAAAAGGGGGTCTGGAGAGATGGCTGCTCTTCCAAGGTCATGAGTTCAAATCCCAGCACCACATGATGGCTCACAACCATCCGTAATGAGATCTGATGTCCTCTTCTGGGGTGTCTGATGACAGCTACAGTGAGCGAGTGAGCGAGTGAGCAAGCGGGCCAGAGCGAGTGGGGCTGGAGTGAGAAGAAAAAGTGTCTGAAGACAGCTACTGTGTACTTACATATAATAAATAAATAAATCTTTAAAAAAAAAAAAGAGTAAAAGGGAAGGTCTGTGTCAGAATGGATTAGGATGCAGTGGTATATTTTAATTGGGCATGTTAATTAGTTGAACCAAAGGGGACTTTTGATTGCTGGACTTCAATATCAAAGGATAGCTGAACCTCAATAGTCAGCCTCAAGAGGAAATGGCCAAATAAGGGAAAAGATCTTGGTGGCTAGGTAACCCTGAGTTTAGGAATGTAATCTGTTTTTAGCCAGGCAGAGAAGGGCAAGGCCTGCCAGAGCCATGCTGGCCACATTCAAGAAAATGAGACTCACCTGGATCAGGGACTCTTCTTGTTGTCTAAAATTGTATGAGGAGGTGAACAAAAGTGGCTTTAGAGAGAGCCAAAGAGATCCAAGCTGGAACTGCCAGGGCTGGATCTGGGCAGGCCATACTGCCCATGGCTTCATGTGCCTGCTAGGAATACCGTTTATGACAACCTTCTCAGAAATGTGCTCTGGACTCCTCTCACTGGCTCTCCTAGTTTCCCAGGCTTAGAGGAATTTCCTGGGGCAGAATAGAAAGGGGGCTGGTGGTAGTGATGTTATACAACACTAAGGGGTGCCCACAGGTGGCAGCAGTGGCATGTGTGAATGGGCATCCTTTTCCTCTGTAGCCTAGCCAGGGTGAGTATGCTGGAGTTGGAAGAGGCTTGGAGGGGTTTAGGAGCTGTCCAGAAAGGTGATAGCTTTGCTCTACACTTTACAGAAGGTTTTTACAAATGCCACAGATAGCTGCCGGAAACTGGAGGTGGAGCTGGCCTGGAGCCAATCTGAGGGGTGGGGACAGAAGCAGAGGCAGAGACAAGGCATGTTGGAGCAGGAACTCCTAAAATCAGCCAACAGAAGACTGGATAAGCGCTATGGGAGCATGGGCCATGCTGTATGGAGTCTTGCTGATTTGTGTGCTGGACCTAGGTCAGCAGAACGTTGTTGAGGCGCCTAGCTGTGGCCCTGGCAGGGTCCAGAATGGAACGGGCACCAACACACGCTGCTGCAGTCTGTGTGCTCCAGGTAAGGCAAGGAGGAGAGTGGGAGTCAGGACGTACAGCAGCACTCTTCCCTGAGCCCATACATGGAGGTTGGGCACAGGGCACCTGAGAGTTGGTAGGTAAACCTTCTTAGTCTAGAGCCTTGAGTCTAGAGCTCTGAGGAGGAGGTAGAGGGACAACCTCTCAGAAATGTGGGAGCAGAGGCAACAGAGGCTGGAAACTCCTCCCTCAAGAGGGATCTGGGGTCCAAGATGAAAGAGGACCATATCAGGACCTGTTGGGTGGATCAAACCTTAGCTATCATTGAAGCTACTCTTTGTCTGGGTTGGAGTCTCAACATTCTCCTCTGGTCTGCCCACTGACTGTGACTTACATTTGTAGGTATAGGACAGTCTGTGGACCAAAGAAAAATATCTCAGCACTTCACCTTGCCACACTTCTGGTATAGAAAGGGGCAGCTCTGAAGCCCCATGTCTCTGTGACAGAGATGTGGATAGCAGCTGAGGTGTTCTAGTGCCTTGAGGGCAATGTGTGGTGAGAATGGGGCAGCATGAGCCCAGGGTCCATAGGAAGCCCCAGGTGACTCCCACATCTAGTGACTCATGAAACCACAACTTTAGTTGTGGGAGGTTGTTTAGCAGTTGGAGGTATGTATACTAGCTGACAGCCCTCTGAAATGGAACACTGAGCTAGACTAGGCCTAGGGTCTTGCAATTGGGGTTGATTGAGAATGGAGGCATAGCACCCTAAACCCTTGAAGGACAGGTAGAAACTCTGGAGAAGGGGCTCTGTCTAGTGGCTGAGGCTCTTATTCCTGTCCAGGCAAGGACTGTCCAAAAGAAAGGTGCATATGTGTCATGCCTGAGTACCACTGTGAAGACCCTCAGTGCAAGACCTGCAAGCACCACCCCTGCCAACCAGGCCAGAGGGTGGAGTCTCAAGGTATGTTCCTGGGAGACTGATAAAAGCTAGACAACCCCAAGCTAATCATGAGTTGGACCTAGGGCCAAGCTGATATACTCAGTGAGCATGTGTAGGCATGTAAGAATGCTGGCAGATATAGTTCTCATGGGCACATCTTCTAAGTAGGCAAAAACCTATATCCTAGATTCTAGAAGGGATAGGTGGGTCAAGTGCTCTCCAGGTACCCGAGTCCTTCTTATTAGCCTGGAATTCTCCATCATGAGGGTACTAAAGTCTTCTCAGGGCTGTTTGTGAGAGGGTGTGGGGGACTGCCCAGGTGCTGGTCGGCTCTCAGACTATTATTCTGACTGTGACCAGGTCTTACCACCAATCCTGTCCGTCTTCATAGGGACCAATGTACCATGCCAATTTTGGAATAGGCATACATGGTACTGCTTATCCAGGCCCTAGACCTGTGGACGTTAGAACTGGTGAATAAATAGACCCTAGTCTGACTCCTTCCTCATTAACTTCAGTGGCCCTAATAGTCTATCTGTCTATCCACAGGGAATATTAAGTTTGGCTTCCAGTGTGTTGACTGTGCCATGGGCACCTTCTCTGCAGGTCGGGAGGGCCACTGCAGACTTTGGACCAAGTAAGTCCTAGATGAGTAACCTAGGCCCATTCTGAGTGAGCCTCTCCTATCCCTCCCTTGTAGTGACCACCAAAGAACCCTCATTCATCTCCCAAATGGCTCAGAGGACAGCAGTCCTCCTAGTGTGACTGTTTTGGTAACTAATCCTGACAGTGTCTTTGTCTGTGTCCCAGCTGTTCCCAGTTTGGATTTCTCACCATGTTCCCCGGGAACAAGACCCACAATGCTGTGTGTATCCCAGAGCCACTGCCCACTGAGCAATATGGCCATTTGACTGTCATCTTCCTGGTCATGGCTGCATGCATTCTCTTGCTAACCACAGTCCAGCTTGGCCTGCACATATGGCAGCTGAGGAGGCAACACACGTGTTCCCGAGGTCAGTTGTGTCCCAGGGAAGGGGAAAATGTGTCTCGGGCCCCTCGCTTACCATAGTTTTACTACAGAGACCCAGCCACTCCTGGAGGTGCAGTTGCCACCAGCTGAGGATGCCTGCAGCTTCCAGTTCCCTGAGGAGGAACGTGGGGAGCAGATGGAGGAAAAGTGTCGTCTGGGGGACCGGTGGCCATGAGGCCTGTTCTTCCTCTGTGCCCCAAGCCAGATGCTACAAGACTTGCCCAGACAGACCCTTGGTGAGAGCAAGAGCCATGCTCTGCATCCTTTCCTGGGCCTGGCCCCGCTCCCCTCAGCAATGGCAGAAGTGGGTGTATGATAGTGGTGAGTTACAGTTGGGCCCTATGGCTGCCTTTCTCACTTGACAGCTCTGACAGGTCTTTGAGCCCTTCAAGAACACCAAGTTTAGCACAAGATCTTGTACGAGTGGTTTTCAATAAATACTTGTCTAGTAACCTGGGTGGCTGTGTCCCAAGGACAGAGGAAAGCAAGGAGCCCAGGGCTGCATTTAGGGACACCCCGTGTCATCCTATGCCCATGGTCATCTCCAGAGTATGATATAGAGAGGGCTGTCTAGTGAAATATCTTGGTAGGCAAAGGCTCCTGACTCCAAACCTGATGAGCTGAGTTTGATCTCTGGGAACCATGGTAAGAGATTCTATTAATGCCAACAAGTTGTCCTCTGACTTCCCACATGCCTACACACACACACACACACACACACACACACACACACACACACACACACACACACTTGCGCACACACACACGCATATGTGCACGCACACATGCACACACAAATGTATATAATAAAAACTTTAATAATTTTAATGGAAGGAAACATCTGAGGCCTGTCGTCAGAGCTCCCTCTTGGTAGTGATGGCACAAGTCAAGGTTAATCTTGGCCACAAACCTTCAATAGGGACCATCAAGCCAAGGGGGCTTTTGGAAAGTGATACTCTATACTGAATACTTACCTTCTTTGCTTCTCTTTTTTTTAAATTTATGTGTATTTATTTGACTTTTGTAAGTTTCTGTGCATCATGTGTAACTTTCTGGAGCAGGAGTTATGGACAATTGTGAGCCACCATGTGGGTTCTGGGAACTGAATCCAGGTCCTCTGGGGAGGAGGTAGTCTTGCTGAGACAGCTCTCTCCTCTCCTCTCCTCTCCTCTTCTCTCTCTCTCTCTCTCTCTCTCTCTCTCTCTCTCTCTCTCTCCTCTCTCTCGTCTTTTTGTTCAAATCATTCCCCTCACTTCTGTCTGGCCCATATTGGGCAGCCACGTGTTAAGTGTGTAGTTTTGGGCTACTGCCCTTTGGGGTGCCTGTAGAGACTGGGGTTTGATGGCACTTTAGGGCATTTGCCCTGGCCTAACTGCTTCAAACTGAGGCTTTTGCCAAATTCCATACTGAGCAACTTCTGGCATAAGGCAAATTCTCTGAAGTGTATTGTTTTGACTATGAGGCATTCTCAGCAAAATATCTTTCCCGCTTGCTTCATGGTAGTTGTTGGGGCTGCTCATAGAAAGAGTCAAGAAGACAGCATAGTAGTGCACGCCTTTAATCCCAGCACTTGGGAGGCAGAGGCACTCTGATCTCCGGAGTTTGAGGTCACACTGGTCTACATAGTAAGTTCCAGGACAGCCATAGCTATATAGTGAGACCCTATTTCAAAGAAAAAAAAAAATCAATAAGGTCATCTTGTCATGGATGTCCAGGGAGTGGCAGGCCAGAGGGAAGGGGTCTCAGCAGCTCACTTGAGGTGTCTGCACACCTGGACACTTACTCAGCCCATCCCCCACTTTAGTGCCTCCTGTCTTATCTCGGATAAGGGGTAAAGGGGGATTAGGGGTGGATATGCAACCTCTGATGTTAACAGCCCCATCCACACACAGGCTCCTGAGAGAGACTGGAGGAGGGAGTGGAAAAATTGCCATGGAAGTGGAGGACATTGGGATCAGAACACAAAGAGCTCAGGGCCACATGAAGTCCCTTAGAGACGTACCAACACCCTCATTGCCTGGCGCTGCCTCTTCTGCACCCTACTGGGTGGGTGAAGAGTCACAAGTTTCAAAGCTAGAGCCAGCCTGGAAAGGGAGGCAGGGTCTGGGGGCATCTCTCAACTTGCCCATCACGCATTCCTAGGTTCTGAGCCATAGGCAGTTATACTGGGACTGCCACAGGTGGGACATCCCCAGACAGTATGACGTACGTGTAAATACCCACAGGCCGCATCTGCTGGAAACTCCTCCTGTGGGTGGCTGATGGGTGTGATGAGATGGTAGGAGATTCGGCCAGGTGGGGTGAGGGGTGCTGTAGTCTTTGCCGAATCTTTGCCTTGAAGCCAGCAACCCCCATTCCACTCATGTGGGGTTAGGGGACCTGATGAAAATACTCTATTGCAGAGGCCTCCTACCATCCCAGCAGAGACCACTTCAGAACATGCCTTCTTAAGTATTTGCCCACCTCATAGTCTGACAACCACAACAGGTAGGTGTAGTGTAGCGGTAGATTGTTAATCCGCTCTAAACTCCTGGATGGGCGCTTGCGTGCTTTTCACCACCGACTAAAGTGCTTTGGATTCCAGACACACACACACACACACACACACACACACACACACACACACACACACACACACACACACACAGCCTTATTTTTAATGTGCCCTAAGCAGGTCAATGGCTGAACCACTGCCTAACTCCACATAGCTTATTACACACACTCCCCTCTGATATTCATGGGTTAATACTAAATCTTTATTTCATCCTTGCTGCCCTAGACCCTGCTGGGCAGCCCTCCTGGAGCCACTTTCCCCCTGCACCTACGCGTTGGCTGTTTCCAGCGTGGTCCGTCTCCTACCCTCTGGTCACAGACATATCCCCCTCTTCCTCCTTCCCCAGTCCCTTCCCAGGAATCCTAAAAGTCCTGCCTCTGTCTCCCTACCCAGCCTTTGGCCACCAGTAACTTTATTGACCAGTCAAAAACCAACTGGGAACAGATTTCCTTTAGTGGGGGGAGGGAGGGAAATGACACTGCAAACAGGTTTTTATCTAACATAATTAGCATGAGAACACAAACCACTACAGTGTAGCTTTGCCTGGCCTAGACTAGCTGGAGGGAAGGAAGCCTTGCTACAATTCCCAGAAACCCCTACCCCACAGTAGCTGCTCTCCAGTTCTTCCGGAAAACCACAATGAGCTCAAGTGAGCACACACACACACACCCTTTACCTTGATTTTGTAAGTTTTGTTCAGTCTCAGATAAAGGCCCAGAGGCCATCTCAGTTCCCAGAAATGCTTCCGGCCACAGCTGGTGGCTCCTGCCCAGCCTCCACCCTCTCACGGCTCTTCCTTCAGTCAATGTGGACCGTGCCTCAGCACGACAAAGACCTGTATTATGGGAAGTGAGATACTACTTCCTTTTTACAACTCAACAACCCCTCCCCCAACTCCAGGCTCCTGACCGCAGTCCAGAGACCTTGAGGGGCAGGTGGGTAATGACTGTCCCTAGCTGCTAAGGTATGTTCCCACTGACCAGGTGGTACTACAACCTCTAGGTCTTCCCTGTACTGGGCTGGGCTCACATCCCAGAGATCTTCCCTTAGGCAGCCCCTAGGCTTTATGGGAAGCAGCTTAGTGTTTTACTTCTGTGAACAGTTACCATGACCAAGGACAACGTTTAATTGGGGCTGGCTTCAGAGGTTCAGTCCATTATCAAGGAAGGAACATGACAGCATCCAGGTAGGCATGGTGCAGGAGGAGCTGAGAGTTCTACATCTTCATCTGAAGGCTGCTAGCAAAATTTCCAAGCAGCTAGGATGGCCTTCATGATCCCTTCGTGCCTTCAGAACCAGTACTACCTGGACAACTCTTATACATTACCAAGTACAGCTGCAGCAAGAGGTACAACCTTGGCTATCTCTGGAACACAGCTTCTCTGTGCTCTCAGAAAACACTTCCCAGAAGATTTCACCTGGTCTCTTTTTAATCACCACTAATTTCTTAGCTCCAGCTAACCAGCATCAATTGTGCCTGTAGTCCCTTTTATTCTGAACTCTAAGGCCAGAGCCACGTGGCCAAAGCTGCCAAGTTCTGCTTGCTGAGGCTGGAACATGAGCCCCCTTGTTCTATTACATCATCACTAGCTTTTTGTTCTCCAGCTCCTTCACTGCCTAAGCTTGGCTGTCCTGGAACTTGCTCTGTAGACTGACTTTGAACTCAGAGATCTGCATGCCTGTCTCCTAAGCACTGGGATTAAAAGTGTGGTCCACCAAGCCTGGATTTAAGTTTTTCTTCACCTACAACTTTCTCTGTTCTAGGCTGGCATTGAACTCAGAGATCTGCTTGTCTTTGCCTCCTGGAATTAAAGGCTTGTACTACCATGCCTGGACCTAAGCGTAGCTGGGTGGGATCTTGCCCCTAGGTCACCACTCCCTTAATTCAATTTAATGTCCTTGAACACAGGATTCGGCTCCATTTCACTTCCTGGTGCCCCTTTAATACTTGAACCATATATTTTATATTTTTCCTTTCTCAGCTTGCTACGCTTGTTTAAAATGCTCTTCATGATACTTAAGCAGAGAACGAAGTCTATGATGGACGTTTCTGACTTCCTTTGTCAATGCAATTAATCTGAATCTCTTCACCTTAGCCTCAGGCAGACTCTTCAGACAAGGGCTAAAAGTAGCCACATTCTTCACCAAAATATCAAAAGAACAGTCTCTAGGCCACATATTGAAATTCTCCACTGAAACCTCTTGGGCTAGGTCTACACAGTTCAAATCATTCTCAGTTACAAAGTCTTCCATATTCCTACTAGGATAGCCCATTAAGCCCCATTCAAAGCATTCCACTGCTTTCCAAATCCAAAGTTCCAAAATCCATATTCTTTCAAACAAAACCATGGTCAAGCCTATCACAGCAATACCCCAGTCCCTAGTACCAGCTTCTGTCTTAGGGTTTTACTGCTGTGAACAGACACCATGATCTAGGCAACTCTTATAAGGATAACATTTAATTGGGACTGGCTTACAGTTTCAGAGGTTCAGAGATTCAGTCCATTATCATCAAGGCAGGGAATGAACATGGCAGCATCCAGGCAGGCATGGTGCAGAAGGAGCTCAGAGTTCTATATCTTCATCTGAAGGCTGCTAGCAGAATACTGGCTTCCAAGCAGCTAGGATGAGGGTCTTAAAGCTCACACCCACAGTGACACACCTACTCCAACAGGGCCACACCTTCTAATAGTGCCACTCCCTAGGCTGAGCATATACAAACCATCACACAGTTTATCTTTTCAAGAAGCTCCATGAAGTGGGATGCTTTTCTGAAGACCAGGCACTAACTATTCTGGCCCCTTCTTAGACGGGAGAGAGACTGGAGTGGGTAGGTATTTAAGATGCCCCACTATTGATTGGCTGAAACTAAAGTGCTCAGAAAACTCCAGACCCTGACTGAGGGAGGCTCGAGTGTGTATGGTAAAGGTCTGTGCTGACTGCGGGGACAACAGGAGATACAGGGTGCTTGGGTCAGAGATGTGAACAACTCAAGTCCCTGTATCTTCTGATGGAGGAAATTTCTTTAATGGTAGGGCCACAGGATTCCCTCCAAGGAGAGAAGGTTGGGAGGCACAGTAAGCTGTCAGGAGCCCTATTCTCCTTAGGTCACCAACCCCATTGGCAATCAATGTAAAAGGCCAGACAGTCTTGAAACAATTATCAGCTCCCTAAGTCCTGGTCCTGTCATATTATTTGAGTATTAGGAATACCTTAAATCTGCCAGGTGGCTGGATGCTCAGATGCCCTACAGCCTCTCACTCCTCAGAGCTCTATGTGGTCCTAAACTCAAGGCTCCAGGAGACTTACATGTAGGCTGTAAGGGCTTGAGGACCTGGAAGAGGGTAGATGGCGCCATTACTTTGTGAGGTGACTGAGCAGCAGCAGGTCTCTGAAATGTTCATTGACATGCTCTGCAGCTGCCAGGAATGAAGGATAGCAGGTAGCCCAAGCCCTTGGACAGCCCATGGTTGGCAGAGGCCCTGCTTGGACCAGATAGGCTACCACCAAAATCACATCAGAGTCCTAGTAGAGGCTCCATGTCCCCAAAACAGCAGTGGAAGCACCTCCTTCCTGAGAGCTTTGTTATCTCTGCTGACATCTTAATACTGCCCCAGGGGTGGGGGGCATGGCTGCAGCTCCATGTGGCAGCTGAGACCAGAAACGTTTATGACATTGGTGATGCCATCAAGTGACACAACTCTGACTTGGTCAAGGAACTGTGAGGCTATAAAAAACATAGAACTTAGAGGTGGCACAGTTGAGAATGCAGTGACAGATGTCCCCAAGGAACATGGCTATGTAGCACCATGGAAGCCAGCAGAAATGTTTCCCTGACCCCAATAACAGGCCAAGGCACTTAGGCCCTAGGGAGAGTGGTCTTCATTTTTCTAGCTTTAGTGGACTTCAGAGCAGATACCCAGAGACCCACACAGGCCTGGAGCAGGCTCTTTCCGAGAGGAACTACAGTCTGCTATAGAAGACACAGAACTTGGTCACATAAGGGCAAGACTGCTTGTACTGTACCTTGTACCTCATGCTCTAGACCACAATGGGAAGACTGAACTTGGAAGAGTAGGCTGAAACGCCCAGCGTGGAACAGGCAGTCTGAATGGAGAAGGGTTGTGGAGGGGGTGGAGAGATGTGCGATGGGTCTCCACGATCCATTTCCTCTGGGACCTGAGAGCCTCACTTGGAGCCTCAGTTCCTTTTGTTTTCCTGTTTAAAAGATTCCTCTGTCAGAGCAGCTGCTGTAGACAGAGCCCTCTAGTGGTGGCTAGGCTGTTGTAGCCTAAAAACCGAGCCAAGGTTGAGACTACTCTGCCAGGAAGATTTCCTTACCCACTGAGGGATTTTGCTCCAATAAAGAACAGGAACTAGTCTGGCACTCCTCCCACATGTGGTAGAGCTAGGCTTTGATGTTTAGACTAACTAAAGGTCAGGAGGGAGGGCAAGGAAGAGGAATCTGCCACGTTGGATATGCAAGAGAGGATTCAAACTGGGAAGGACCTCCTGGAAGCCTATGGGAGGTCCTCTTTGGAATTGTAGCAGTGGGATAACTTGAAAGGACAGGGTTTGGCTGGAGGGACTTATAGGCAGTGTCCCGGCTGCTTTGGTGTAAGATGTGGACACCTCAGAGGTCTGAGGTGGTCGGTGTTCCCCTTTCAAACCTCCATGCTAACTGGGAGCAAGAGCATTAGAGAATGCACTAATCACTACTACCAGTTTAGAGTCATCATTCCTGGGAACTGCCCTGTCACAACCAATTCCTTTGTGCCTCTTATGCCTGACAAACTCCAGGGCCTTTGTAGGAAAATGGGGGCTTTGACTATAGACAGTGTTCCACAAAGTGTCTGAAAGACTAGAAGATAGGTGTTGGGCAGAGTAAGGGTGAACCCCAGCTCTGCACCAGAATAGTAATGGGGTAAGGTGGGACTTCCAGAGTTCCAAGGGCATTCAAGACCTTTCCTAGGGATTCCACAGAACAGTGGTTGGGTCCCAGTGTCAGGCTGCAGAGGTCATGAAGGCCATGGAGTTTCAGGAAGATCCTACAGAATGAGTAACAGAGAGCCACAGTGGGGACCCAAGATTTGGTGGGCTGCCCCAGAGAAGGAAAGAGAGGCCAGTGGGTTTTTCCCTTCCTGAAGGACTCATTCTCATTCTGCATACTTCCCTCTCCTTCCTCTAAGGACAACCAAAGAGCAAATAGAGAAGTGGGGACAGAAGGGCTTGGGGCGCCCAGATGGGACCGGCTTCTGGAGGTCTTGTTTGTCACAAAGTAGCTTTTATAGGTCCCGGAGAGGGCACGGCAAGGCGGAGGGCGGCTGGATGCTTGTGGCTGCTAGGAGCCTCGATGGCTTGTGCTCCTCTGTTCCTCCTCCCGCTCTTCCTCGGGCGGCCCCAGGGAGGATTCTCCGGCTGCTCCTCTGCTGCCTTCCAGGGGCCCAGAACAGAGAGAGGGCTCAGACTCCGCTATGGAGCCACAACTCGAGTCAGACAGCCGCGATTTGCGGGAGGCGCATATGGGAGCTCCCCTGGAAGGCATCAGCTTGCGTACACCAGGCCGGTCTGCGAGAACGGCACGTACTGAGGAAAGCGCAGAGGATGCGACTTCACAGGTGGGCCGGGGAGGGTTAGGGTTAGGGTAAGGGAAGCGGATAATTGGGCGCGAGCTCCCCAAGCGCGGCCACAAGTCCGTAGTCTCGCCGTTGTAAAGGAGCACAAACCGACGCTGTGACTGCAGAGGCAGCATCTTCTGACTGTGCAAGCTCTTTTGGCAGGTCTCAAGCGCCAGGTCTGTGGGAAGGCAGGGAGGGGAGAGACGAGGTGAATGGTAAGAGGGCAATTTGGAGCAGGCAACCTCTTCGCATGTCTGGAAACAAGGGAGGATTGGACGTAGGTGGGTGAATTGACAGAGAAGTATGAGCAGAGAGTTTGGCTGCCATGCAAATTATGAAGCGCTGGAAAACCAGACTTGTGGAGTCTGAACTTGAAGGCAAGTAGGATGGAGTACCCAAAACTGGGAAAAAGGTATATGGGAAAGTTGTGGTGTGGGGCTGTCCAGAGCTCACCCAAGGTCTCCATAACCACTCCAGGGACCACTTCCTTCAGGACTTCACAATTGGTATGGAGAGCAGGGTTGGAGTTCATCTCCAGCAGCCACACCTGTGGCAGACAGTGGTCAGCATCATTCTCTACCCACCTACTGCTGCTAAGAAGCTGAGGCTCTGGTTCCTATTAAGCCATACAATTCTGGGCAGATCCTATGGCTTTGTTCCCCTTGTTTGCTCAAGGAGTTAAGATTGATCTTGAGAGCTGCTCAGTTCCAGTAGGAGACCAGCTTTATGCACACATCCAAATCTAAGGCTGAGTCCACCCACTAGGCACGCTTATGTGGTCAATGCACAGAAGGGCCCTACCTCCTTGCACCTGCCTACCAGACCGCCTGTTCCCAAGACAGCACCTTGAAGTTTTCATCAATCAGGAAATCACAGCCAATGAGGTCAAAGTAGCCCAGTTTGCACTCCAACTTGGACTTGACAGCCAGGAAGCAGTGGGACATGATCTGCTGCATCCGCTTCTGTGGGTGAAGTAGGGAGGGATCCTGGCTGTCACCTGTTGGCCCAGATGAAATCTCCTAGGCCTGAACAATCAGTCACACCTCTCACTTGCACCCTCACCGTCACCTGCACAGCTGAAACTGCCCCCCACTTCAACACGCTCAGAGTCACAGGCTCACAGTCAGTAACTCACTCAACAAAATCACGGGGCTTCTACTTTGAGGCAAGTACTAGGAGATACAAAAGTGAAGAAAATTAGAACTCACAGCAGGAGAGACAGACAACTAGGACACATAAAACCCTGGTAAGGACAGAGAACATTATAGCATTTCAAGCTGTCCTAGTTAGATTCATTCCATGAAAAATATATCTCAGCCGGGCAGTGGTGGTGCATGCCTTTAATCCCAGCACTTGGGAGGCAGAGGCAGGTGGATTTCTGAGTTCAAGGCCAGCCTGGTCTACAGAGTGAGTTCCAGGACAGCCAGGGCTACACAGAGAAACCCTGTCTCGAAAAAACAAAAAACCAAAAACAAACAAAAAAAGAAAAAAAAAAGAAAAGAAAAATATATCTCAGTATCAGAAATAGCAGAACATGTCTAATTTACAAATAATTACAGCTATCAGTTTTAATAAGTTTGGGGGTTTGTTGAAAGACTCCTTTAGAAAACACCAAAGGAGAGTTGAGGATGATGTCTCACCAAACAGAAAATATCAACAAAGATAAAATTACAGAAGCTATTAAAATGGTCAGTGGGTAAAGGCGACTGCTGCTAACCCTGATAACCTGAGTTTGATCTCTGGGACCCACATAATAGAAAGCAAAATGTCTCCCACATGTTGTCCTCTGAACTCTACAAATGTGCATAGCATGTACCCACAGCATACGCACCCCCTAATACATGTTTTAAAATGCAATTAAAAATGTAAAGCAATACAAAGTATAAAGGGGAATAAATAGATTAGAATATCTAGAGTAAAAAACTACAGTGACTGCAATTCTTAAAACAAATAAAAGAAAAAGAAAAGAAAGAAAAAAGCAATAGCACAGATCTTGGAGCTTAAATGCTAGCTCCATGGTTAAAAGTGCTTGCTTTGCTCTTCAAGAGGAACTGTGTTCAATTCCCAGCACCTACATTATAGCATCTGTAACTCCATTTCTGACATTCTTATCTGGCCTCTGTGGGCACCAGGCAAGCACTTAGTATAAAGACATACATGTAGGCAAAACATCCATACATGTAAAATAATATTCTTTTAAATCACAGAACTGCGTATAGTAGCACATGCCTGTAGTCCCAGACTAATCAAACCAAAGTAGACGGATTACATGATTCTTTGCTGTTTCTTGCTTGCCTAATCACTAGAGGGGTTCATAAATTCGAGTATTTTGAAAGCAACTCAATTGAAATTATCTAGTCTGAAGAAAATAAAAAGTAATAAAAAAAATTAAGCTTCAGAAACCTGGAGATGGGAAGTAATCTAGCAAACTATATCTACTGTGAACCCCAGGAGGAAAGGAAAATTACAGCATTGTAAGAAATGACAGAAAGGTTCCTAAATTTGATCTCTACATTTAAATTGTGTAATGAAGCCCAAGCATAATAAATTCTAGACTTGTCATATCATAAGAAAACTTTCAAAAGAAGAGAGGTATTGGGAGATAGCCCAGTCAGCAAAGTGCATGCTCTACGGGCATGAGGGCCTGAGTTCAGTCCCCAGAACCCATGTAAGTTAGTATGACGGCTCTTTATTGTAATCCTTATGCAGGGAAGGCAGAGACAAACATATACCTGAGGTGTGCTGGCCTTATCTAATCAGAAAACTTCAAGCCAATGGATATGACCCTGTCTTTAAAAAAAAAAAAAAAAAAAAAAAAAAAAAAGGATGGATGACACCTGAGGAACATCTCATGTTGACCTCTGGCCTCCATAATTGTACACATATGCCCATGCCCATGAACACATGCACATACAAAATCATAAAAAAAAAAAAAAGACAAAGAGAAGGTTAAAATAAGCGAGAGAAGCAATTCATCACATAAAAAAGATACCCAATAGGAGTAATGGTCAATTTCTCATCAGAAATTATGAGGCTAGAAGGCAATGAATTGACATTTTCAAAGTTCTGAAGGAAAAAAACTACAACCAAGAATTCTATCTCCAGAGGCTGGAAAAAAAATGCTTAGTTGGAAAAGCGCCAGCTGTACAAACACAGATTGAGCTCAATCCCCTAGGGCCAATATAAAAAGTCAGGCATGACAATTGAATGCCTTATAACCCTAGTCTTTGGTGGTGGCAATGGTGATGGTGGTGGTGGTAAGACAGGCAGATCCCTGAAGCTTATGGTCTAGCCATAAGCTAGATTGATGACCTTCAGGCTCAGTAAGAGACCCCGTCTCAAAAAATAAGGGTAGAGAGTGGTCGAGGAAGGACACATGCTATCGACTACAGGCCGCCATGTATATGTGCTACATGTACAGATACCACATAGATACACAGCGCACACACATACAGAGAGAGAGAGAGAGAGAGAGAGAGAGAGAGAGAGAAGAATTTCTCTGCCTAGCAAATCAAGAATGCAGAAGTTAGGAGCTAGAGAAATGGCTCAAATGTTAAGAGCACTTGCTTTTCTTGCAAAGGACCACAATTATATTTCCAGTGTCCACATCAGACAGCTCACAACCTCTTATAACTCCAGTTCCAAAGGATCCAAAGCCACCTTCTGGCCTCTGTGAGTACCAAGCACATATATGGTACACACACACACATACACACACACACACACACACACACACACACACACACACACACACACACACACACATGAAGGCACTCAAACACATAAAAAATTGAAAATCCTTTTTAACAATGGGAAAGTCAAGACATTTCCACATAAAGACAAATCTTTTAATTCCAGCAATGGAGAGGCAGAGGCAGGCAGATCTTTATGAGTTTGAGACCAGCCTGGTCTACATGGTGAGACCCAGTCTCAAAAAACAAAGAGACATTCCCACATAAGGAAAAACAAAGATATGCCTACTCTGTAGTTCTTCCATCAGTAACTTGAACTAATATGAAGAAATAAAATAAAGAACCCTAGTACAGGTGATTATATAGTTAAATATAAGACAGCGTATGAGCTGTCCCAGAGGGTGGCACATGTCTTTAATCTCAGCACTCAGGAGACAGAGGCAGGTGGATCTCTGAATTCAAGGCCAGCCTCACCTACAGAGTGATTTCCAGGACAGCCAGGGCTACACAGAGAAACAGTCTCGAAAAACAACAAAACAAAAAAGATACAAATGAACTATATACATAGATGGTTAAAAAGTAAACAGAAGACTTGATCAAAACCACACACACACACACACACACACACACACACACACACACACACACACAGAGAGAGAGAGAGAGAGAGAGAGAGAGAGAGAGAGGCTGACTGAACAGGGCTGATAAGATGGCTAAGTGAATAAAGATGCTTGTTGTGCAGCCTGGTGACCTGACTTTGATCCTAAAACCCATATTAAGGTACAATAACAGAACTGACTCTATGTAGTTGTCCTCTGATCACATGTCCACTGTGGCATAAGCACCCTAGCCCCCTTTCTCTCTCTCCTCTCTCTCTCTCTCTCTCTCTCTCTCTCTCTCTCTCTCTCTCTCTCTCTCACGCACGTGCACATGCACAAGCACACACACAAATAGTATTTATTTAAAAGGGACTAACAAGATGACTTAGTGGGTAAAGACACTTGCCACACAAGCCTTATGATGTCTTAAGACTCAGTAGTAGTCTTGACTAGCCTGAAACTTGCTATGTAGACCACGCTAGCCTCGAACTCACAAGACATCCGCCTACCTCTGCCTCCTTTTTTTTACATCATTTTGGGAAAGACACAGAGGGTCACAGCACACATGTAGAGGTCAAAGGACAACTTTTAGAACTCTCCTTCCACCAACTTAGGTTGTTAGGCTTGACATCAAGCATCCTTACTACCTAAGCTACCTTACCAACCCTTATTTTAAATATTATTGCATGTGTTTATATAATGGGTGTGAGCATAGGCATACATGGTTAGAATGTTGAGGTCAAAACAATACCTGAGTACAACTCTATGAAGTTGTTCTCTGATCCATAGATATCCACTTTCTCTTAAAACAAAACAAAACTAGACTTTTATGGACATTCTGTTGAACAGAGGGTTATAGGATCTTTTCAAAAGCATAAGAAGGTGTGTGTGCATGTGTGCCTGCCTGTGTGGTGTGGAGTGTGTGTGCAGTGTGTGTGCACATCTGCATGTGAGTATGCAGATGTGCACACCTGTGCATATTCCTCCAGAGAGCACAGCAGGGCCTGGGATGTCTTCTTTTACCATTCTTATTGCCTCAAGACAGTTTCTCAGTGAACTATAATCTCACTCTTTCAGCTAGGCTGGCTAGACAGCAAGCTCTTAGGGTCTATCTGTCACCACTCTTCAGTGTTGGGGTTACAGGCATGCACAGCCACATCTGGCTTTTTATATGGATGTTGGATATTTAAACTCATGCTTGTAAGCAGAGAAAGTACCCTAAACTACAGAGCCATCTCCTCAGCCTCACGAGAACAGTTTTAAGATACAGCACATATTGGGAGTTTTTGTGTGTAGATGGTTGGCACCCAAGGCTCTTGTGCATGCTAGGCAAATGCTCTACTGCTGAGCATAACCTTAGCCCTCAACAATTTGTTTTGTTTGCGCTAGAATCTCATATAGACAAGGATATCTTTGAATTCTCTGTGTAGAGGATGACCTTGAGTCATTGAAACTCCTGTCTCTGCCTCACAAATACTGAATTACGGGCTTTGTGTTACCCTACCTGCCTCCTAGCTTTCTCAACCTCCCCCCTTTTCTCCCCCCCCTTTTTCCTCCTCTTTTTCTAATTCTTCCTCCTTTTCTTCTCTCTTCTCTCCTCTTCTCCCCCATGCCCTGTTAGTTCTCATCATGTAACTATCATTGGCCTGGAACTGTATAGACAAGACTGGTTTCGAACCCTGAGATCTGCTGGCCTCTGCCTCCGAAATGTTGGGATTAAAGGTGTACACCAGCATGCCCAGCATAGTAAAACGAATTTAAGGAAATACTGTAAGTGTATATAGACCAAACACGTTATATAACCAAGGAGAACTGGAAAAATCCCTAGGAAAAGCTAACAAAGTAAATAGAAAAATCTAAAAACAAATAAGAATAGAAAATCTTAGTAGACAGCAATCACATGAGCTTGAGGGTGGTGGTAAGGCACAGTGACAAACCTTCCCACAAAGGGAAGTCCAGGCTGCTTTCACAGAGTGTGCCAATCTTTGTTTTTGTTTTTCTCACTGTAACAAATACCTGAGAGAACTGCTTTCAAGGAGGAAAGATTTTTGTTTTATGGTTTCAGAGGTTCCCATCTACAGTTTCTCATCTCAAATTTAAGCAGGGCAGATTATCACAGGAGTGAGATAAGGTGGTACACCCTGCTTAGACTCCAAACCTCTAAGACTGAGCCAGAATAAACCATTTCTACAAATAAGTTGATTTATAGATACTTTATATGTAAAAGGGATATGATACATTTTATATCAAAATCAGATAAAATACTAAAGAAAAGCCATAGATCAAGATTACTTATGTGCATCAACACAAAAATACTTAAATACAATAAAATCAAGCATAGAAGTACATTCAAATTATTATATACTACCACCACCTGGAATTTATCCCAGAAATGTAAGAATAGTGAAAACTAATCAATGCAATACACATGAATAGAATGAAGGAAAAATAGCACACGATCGTCTTAATCAGTATAGGAACATCATTTTACATTACTCAGCATCCTACCCTTAAAAATGCTTAGCAAACTAGGGAGAGAAGGAAATTTGTGAGCCTTCTTCTCACATCAGAAGAAATACAAGGATGTCTACTTTTGCCCCTTCAACTTGATGTAGAAAATTACACCTGGAAAAATTAGGCATGGCTTCAGTACCACAACATATGCTTCAATGACTCATAAAAAGCCATGTGCCTAGCCCAACCCAGAGGCAATATGCACACAAAACACAACTCAAAGCTAGACTGACCGTGAAGGTGGTGAAGACCCAATCTCTGGGGAGGCCCTTGGTCTTCCTAAATTTGTCATTGATGTATCGGTTGAGGTGCTCCATGCTCCACACAGTGCTCTCTTTCAGCAGCATGTACAGGGGACTCTTCTTCTGCATGAACTACCACACAAGCAGAGCCTAGAGGTTACCCTCTGTAGGTATCCCTCTATGAAGGCCTTACCCTAACCTTCTGACCCTTACCAGAGCTCCATTCCCTTCTCCCATGAGAACTGCCTATGAGACCTTTGTGCATACACTTTTATGCCTTGAAACTTCCCAGTCAGCAAATCCCCACAGACCCTGAACAAGGAATCCTTGTTCCAGACCCTCCCATTAATTAGGCCTTTGATCAGCACATTAATGGCAGCTGACTCAAGGATTTAGGCTCTAATGTACTTTTGTAGTATCTGTTGGGGCAAACGGAATTAGCTGCTAGGCTACTTCCACGCCTAGGCAGGCAGTCTATAACTAGATCCTTCCTCTGTGTTCCCAAATAATGAAAGTCTTTCTCTGAGGTCATCCACACCTATAGGAAAAGGACTTCTCCTATAAGAGGTTCTTACCTGATTGGTCAAATGACCACTGAGGTCATTGGAATTAGGGTTATACAGGCTGAGGGTGAGGCGGGCATAGCCATGGCCAAAAAAGACCATGTAGGGCATGGCGCAGGCAATGAGCATGTAGGATCGCACATCAAACTTCTTCCCATCTAGCAGCAGTGGGTTCTGGACATATCTAGGGGGTACCACAGGGGCAAGCTGAGTTGCTTGGTCAGCTCCTCATTGCCTCCCACCTGTCCCAGGCGTGACCACTGGCTGAACACGGTTACAGGACTTTGAGCTGTTCAAAGGAATTAGGTAGAGGGCATCACAACCAAATCTTTACCCACTGAAAGTGTCTGGTGCAGCTCTTACTAGGAAGCTTATAGGAGCAGATTGGGCCCCTGTGGCAGGAAGGGCTGTCTGGAGGAGGAAGGTTGACATTAGACCTGTGAATGGCTTTGGTGACGGGAGAGGGCATTCCACAAAGGAAACTTCATGTTTTCAAGACTGTAGGTAGGGAGAGCATGCTTGGAAGGGCCCTATGGAATGGGAAAGGGGTAGCCAATGGCAGCTGTGGCCAGAGAAAGGGTCCATATTGGTAGAGGATAAGGCTCTATTGGGACCTTTCTAAGTGTGAGCAGAGTTTTCCCTGCTAGTGCCATGTGAAACTGAGGATCTGGACCCCACTATAGGCAGATGAGTCATTGGTCAGCTCTGTGTTGCAGATAGGCTGTAGCTGGCTGGCTGGGCTGAAGAACAGGAAAGACAGCTGCAGGACAGAGGACAAAGGGACCAAACCCTCCTTGGCTACCCCTCCCTGGAGCCTGTATTTAAGGGCAGTCTTGCCTGCTACCCCAGCTAAATGTGAACACCTCGACCCCTCTCCCCCTACCCCCCATGTTATGGGTCTAGGTGTGGGCTGCTCGAGGCAGGTTGGCTGGGTGTTGGAAGTGCTGCAGCCTGCTACAGCCAAGGGCTGTTCTGCAGCACTACTGACAACTATCACTAGCATTCACAGGCAACAGCCAGTCTGGGTTATCCCCGCTGAGACCCAAGCCCTTCCTGGCATCCATGCCCACACCTCTGCACCACTCGCGCCTGGGGTGCACGGAAGGGCATCTTGCGGTAGATGGGGTCATCCTCAATGCTCTGGGTCTTGGCCTGCAGGGCAGCAGCCTCCTCCTGGGTCCTGATCAGAAAGATGCCCTTTCCCTGGTTGGAGGCCGTAGGCTTGCAGATCCACATCTGGGTTTCTGCAGGGAGTAACCCCTGAGCCTGTGACCCTGAGTACTTCTTGCCCCTCCCATCCCTCACCCTGCCCTGGCCCTGACCTTCCCTTTCCTTATCTTTTCCCCTCACCCCTGACCACACCAAACAGCCAAGCTGGATCCAACCCTGATCCTACCCTGATTTCACTGTCTGATTATCCTGATTACCTAGGTCAGAGGACTATTTTGTCTCACCTTGATCATACCCATGATCTTTCTATGGCCCTGGCCCTGCCACACTCCCACATCTAACTAAGGCCACAACCCTTCTTTCTCCCACACCTCAACACCAGAAACCACTAGGATCCCAAGCCCTGGCTTCACTTTTCCTCTCAAGAACTAGTCTACTTTTTTCCAGGTCTGGCCCTGCCCCACCCTGCTAGGATCCAGACCTAATCTTGTCTGCCCTTCTAGTGTGCCCTGGCCTTAACCAGGGGCCTCTCACCATCAAATAGAGTGAAGAAGGCCTGCCTCTCATCCCTGATGTCCAGCCGGTAGGTCTCTGGAAAAAACTCTTCCATTTTCAGGACCCTTGGAAGAGCAAGGAGGTAAAAACATGAAGAGGGCTGTCCTCTGTCTCAGACATGGCCAATGATCTGGTAGTTTGACCTGTAGGCTAGCTGGAGGGGGTGTTTACTGTTGTGTCCTCCTGGCCTTTGCTCACACTATACCCCTATAGAACATTCTTTTATGTGTCTCATACTTTCAGCCTCTCTGTAGCAGCCAGCCTTCTGGCTACCAAACCCACTGTGGTTCCTCTGACCCATCTCCCTGCTTTCTCTCTCTCCCAACTGTCTTCTTCTATGTTGGTTGGTTTCCAGTGCCAAGACAGTGCCTCCCAGCTGTGTACTTCGGTGGGCCAAGGCACCCTTTCCACATCTGCATCCCAAAGAGACATAAATCCTGGTCTGAGTACCTATCTTCAGCACGTTTGGAGGTGTGGGTGGGATGTGCAGAATGAAAGTACAGATGAGCACAGAGGTAGGTGGGCAGATGGATGCCTTAGAAAAAATGGCTCTGAGTTGCTGGCACAAGTTAGTAAGAAGTGAACAGCTGGATGCACAGATGTCAAGATGGTGTTATGGATGTCCGTGATCTAAAAGCTACCTCGAGGTAAGCAGTTGGTTGGATGAGTAGATAGATCTGAGCAAGAAATGAGTGAACCAGAGAGTGGTTCAGCTTGGCTAAATGGTGGAGGAAATTGGATTAAAAGAAAGAACAAAATGATGGACAAGTGGGAAGGAACAATGGATGACTCCTGGGGGATGACTCCAGGGGAAACGACTACTGGGGGATATCCATGGGTGGCTGTTGTGGACATAGAGTATAGATATCTGCATAGGTGATGGTGGGCATGGGCTGGTGTAGAGGCAGAATGGAAGATCAGTGGGGAGAGAAATGGAACACGTGAAGAGAGTGCTTAGGACTAGTAATTGACCCACATCTTGGGTAAGATAATGAATGCTGAGGAGCTGCAGAGGACATGGTGAGTTTATAATATGGGGAAAATGGTCCCAAGAGCCAGATGAAGGTAGAAGTGGGTGTGCCTCTGGGGCTGGGCAGAGTGGGCTCACTTGGCTTGGGTACTGGGCAGCAGCCTGGCTTTGCTCAAAGTGCGTGCATGCTCCCGCAGAGCACTGAGCAACCCGATCTTGGTAGTAAGCAGCTTGTTGTTGGGGAGCTGGAACAACAACTGCTGGCCTGGTGAGACAAAAAGGATATGTGGGCGGCACCATAAGGCTGTGCCACATCCTCTCCCCTCGGGGATGTCCCTACCTTCCCGGAAGCTGCAGTAGTTGTCCCTGCACTTGATCTCACACCACTTTAGCTTGTAGTCCTCACAGCGGCTGTCCTGAGTGCGTTGCCAGCCCTTGCTCTCACAGTAGCTGCTGATTCTGCAGGGTAGAAGTCAGCAGTAACTGGGGGGAGTTAGGGTTCCCTGAAGAAGGCATGGCAGGAATGGCTGCCTATAGCAACATCTTGGGCCAGATCCAAGACAGGGGTGAGAATACAGACCAGGCTGCCCAAACTCCACTCACATTGATGCTCCATTGGTGCCTCCGATGTAGAAGAAAGGGCCCTGACCAGGATTGGGCTGCTTGTCTCCTTCCATCAGGAGCCCGTTTGGGGAGGTCACTGGGAGTCTGGCAACTTCTTCTTCCTCCAGGTCGTCTGTGGGTAGGTGGATGGTCAGAGGTCCCAGGTTTCTGGCTCAGTAGGCTTTTTCCTGTCCCTCCCAGCTGCCAGAAGCCCCACCTGCATCTTGGTCCAGCTGACTTAGCTCAGGCTGGAGCCCTTCCTCGACGCTGCTCCCCATCCGTTTCTCATGGGTCCAGCCTGGAGACCAGTGGTGTCAGGTGGGGAATGGGCAGGTACCCATTCAATCTGCCTGAGCCCAGCCAATGCCAGAAACTGCTGGGAACTAACTCAGCCCCCCCCCCCCCCCAGGACCTTTCTTCAGCCCAACACAGACCTGACCAGGAGGCCTGAGGATCATTACACCCAAGAAAGGAGACATCACCAGCCTTAAATCAGGCAGAGTCCACACAGTGTGGAGACTACATTGGGAGTGAAGAGGGTGGCCCCACCTTCACCCTCCTTACCAGTAGGAAAGGCTCCATGCAGGGAGTGGACTAGAGTGTGAGACAGGAGCCCATACAAACATGATGTGGGGATGTCTCCAGAGGGCAGGGGTCACAATGTCTATGATGACATCATGGGTGACTCAAGAGTCTATGGTCAACCAGTGCAGGAGAAGCTGCACTAAATGGGGTTGGGGTAGTGAGTGCCCACTGTGATGGCACGGACAGGTAAAGCTTGCAGATTCTTGAAGATAATGTCCCTAGTATGTGGACCCTTGTTAGCTTCTCTCAGGGCCTGCTTGGTTGGCTGACTGGGCATGGTCTAGTGTGAGCCTAATCTCTTCCCTCTGAGATGCTGTCCCTGGAGGCCCTAACTAAAGAATGTGTAACCAGTCCCAGGGCCCCCCTGCATTCACCTGGCACCTCAGTGTGGCATTGATGGATCCTGGACCGTTTGGGTCTCTTGGAGCTGACATGGGTCCGAGAAGGCTGACCCCGGCAGTGGATGAATCTTGGACGGCTGCGTGTTGTAGGCATAAGGGCACCAGGGCGAGGAACCCTTGAGGCAGATGTAGTCCCTATACACCTTCGGGGTCTTCGAGCAGCCCGATGTCCCAGCCCTTGAATGGGACAGACAGCTGCACCCACCCTGCTTGAGGGAGGAAGCCTCCCCATATCCTGGGCTGTGACTTCAGCTTGTGCCTCCCTTCCATCTCTGTGATGGCCATGAGGCCTTCCGGCCTGTGGGTGTAAGGCCATCTTTGCATCCTGTCTCTGCCTAGTGAGTTTTCTTCCGCCAAGACTGTCCTGGCCTCGACGAGTGTGGCCTCTGTGTCTGCTGCAAAGAGGTTGCCCATCAGTCTTGCTGCTGGTAGGATGCACATCTGCAGACTTGAAGGTCAAAGAAGCTCCAAGCCCCAAACAAAGGTCCTATAAGTTTATGGCTACCCAAGTGCCCAGTCCAGGTCCTACTAACACATCCTGTCTGTAGCTACCATCAACTCTTCTTCCCCCTGCCCCAGATGCTGTCCCTATTTGACATCTTTGGGATATTTTAGGGCATTTTAAATTAATTCCTAGACAAAAGTTTGTGCCTCACATCAAGGAAATAAATCCAGTTTGTTGGGTAGGGGTGAGTGAAGAGATGTCACATAGAACCCTGTAACTGAGAAGGGAAAGATAAGCTGAGGCCTTTGGATAGAAGCAGGTCAGCTCTAAGGAGGAAGACAGGTCTGTGGATAGACTGACCGACAGCAAAGAAAGGCCAAATACAGCAACCATGGGAGAGTCAAGCCATTTAGGCATTATGTATGTCTCTCAATTCTACCCCCACCGAATCAACAGAAGAAGAAGAAAAATCCAAAAGGTTCTGTAGGATGGAGAAAAATCCTGGAACAAGAAACTCATGCCTCTCTAGAGGACAGGCTGCAAATATGGAAGAATCCAGGAGTGCCAGGAGATCCCTTCCCACTGAGAAAAGAAAGGCTCCCAGGAAAAGGCTGAGATGGGAGCTTTAAAACTGGGCAGGAGTCTAGGTGTGGGTGTGTGACTCTGCAATCACTTTCTTAGCTTCATATTCTTGTTATTTTAACATTGAATTCAGCCATGAATTATTTCTTGTCATTTATATTTACTAAAACTAAGCTAGGTGTGGTGACACAAGCCTGTAATCCCAGCACTTGGGAGGCAAAAAACAAGAGATTGCCAAAAGCTTGAAGCTAGCCTAGGCTACATAGAGAGACCCTGTGAAACAAAAAAAAAATAGCAAGGGCTCAAGACATAGTTCAGTTGATACAGTGCTGCATAGCATCTATAAAGCCCCCGATCTGGGGGCTGGAGAGATGGTTCAGCGGGTAAGAGCACTGACTGCCCTTCCGAAGGTCCTGAGTTCAAATCCCAGCAACCACATGGTGGCTTACAACCATCCATAATGAGATCTGATGCCCTCTGCTGGGGTGTCTGAAGACAGCTACAGTGTACTTACATATAATAAATAAATAAATCTTTAAAAAAAAAAAAAAAAAAAGCCCCCGATCTGACACCCCCCCCCCCCGTACCACATGAAACTGG
This sequence comes from Uromys caudimaculatus, assembly GCA_028551405.1. Lineage (NCBI taxonomy): Eukaryota > Metazoa > Chordata > Mammalia > Rodentia > Muridae > Uromys > Uromys caudimaculatus. Next base: position 139,965,044 of record CM052702.1, read on the forward strand.
AATGGTATTGCACATTTATAATCCCAGTACTTGCGGAGGATCAGAAATTCAAGGTAATCTTTGACTACATAAATTGGCAACCAGCCTGAGCTACATGAAACTGTCCCTCAAAAATTAAAAAAAAACAAAACCAAAACCAAGAAAAGCCCCCACAAAATAACAAAAACTTCATAGAAAACCTAACGTGTGAGTAGGGATATATCTACCCAAGAGAGGAAGGACTAAAGTGGGAAGCTGCCAGCTGCTGCCCTTATCTAGGAAACATGTCTCAGGGTCCCTCTGAGGATGAGACCCAGGATCTAGAAAAGAAGTTTTACAGTAAAAGTTTCAGTTACTATTTCTGGAAGCAAATTGTCTAATATTGAAGCAAATCGTGTGGTCCCGAGTCTTAGGATATTACATAAAAGTTGGAAAGCTTCAGGTGAGGAGCTAGACAGAAGCCTGAAGTCTTTATAATAAATTTAAAATAAATATTTTTACCTGGTCAGATAAAGAGACCGGCAGGAAATCACACCCCGGTACAATGAGCAGATGCGCTTAAACCTGAAGAAGATGGCCAAGAAAATGACCACGTCAGTGTTCTGCTGAAGTTTTTAAACACACACACACACACACACACACACACACACACACACACACACACACACACACACACACATTTGGCAACACAGGGCTCTGAGAAGGTGCTGACATTTTTTGAAGGGCTGGTGCCTCTCAAGCTGCGCTCACTGTCTGGTGATGCGTTCACTGTGGATCTCAGGAGGTGGCCCTTCTGAGGGGTCAGTTCTGGGGGAGACAGACATGGCTCTAGGCAAAGAGCTCCTTCTAAGCGAACCCAGCCCTCCCCAGAACTTGAGTTGCCACCTGGACCAGTCCCACCCCACAAGATACGTCTTTCTTGTCTGAGACACTGGGGTTTTGAGAGAGTGGCCTTGGCAGAGGGCTGAGCTCAGCCAAACTGCCCAGTCCACTCTCCTGTTTATCTGCTTCCAGAAAGGGTCAAAAATGAGGCACAGGAGGACAAGGACTTAGCCTCAGTCCTAGTCAGGACCCTCAGCTGGTAACCAGCTAGTCTCTCTTACCTGCTCTGCAAGGTCTTGGGAACCCTCTGCTGGGATACAACAGTGGTGACCTGGCAACTGTCTCCAGGTAACTATTACTAGGGAACTATGATTCAGCAGCTGCCCAAAGGTAAACAAGAGTTTTAGGTGGATGGTGAAAGGGGCCATTGTGTGAGCTGAGGTGCAGCCTTAAAGAAGCTGGGCAAAGCAAGAGGTGGAGAATGTGGGTCTAATTGTTCTGAGGCTGGGGGATGCTGTGGCTGAGTAGGGGTCTTGTAAACACCCCCCACATCTGAATCTGGGGCATATCCCCACTTCTTCCATCCTCCCATGAATTCTTCCAAGATGATTTTGAATATTCACAGGGACTCCTTAATCCAGACCCAGAGATCTAGGCTCTGACACCAAGCATGGCTCAAAATGGCTTTGATGCCAATTTGTAGTTTCCTGCTGGGGTCCTTGGGACCTGGTGTGACTCCTGCTTCTGATCCCAAGTTTTCAACCATATGGACCCACCTTGTCATCTTTTAGAGCCTAGTAAGGATCACAAGACCTTGACAGGGGCTATGTGGTGCTTCCAAAAATCAGGACCACATCATGAGTCCTGGAATACATGAACTTGCCTTTTAAAATAGAGACCTGTGTAGATGTGACTGAGTTAGAATCTTGGGTGTAGCCATCTTGCATCAACCAGGTGTACTCTAAACCTAGTGACTGGTGACCTCCTCAGAGGGAAGCAGAGATAAGGGTATGTGGCTGTAAACCACAGAACCTGTGAACTAAGAAAAGGAGGATACATGAGGACTCCCCCAAGGGCCTTAGTGTGGCCCTAGGGGCATATCTTGGAAATTCTGGAAAACTGTCTTCAGCTATCCTCTAAATCTCACCTTCAGGTTCTTTTGTGATTCTGCCCATGTTAAGGGGCTCTAGCATCCCTTTAGAGACTGGGCATGCCCAGTCACTCATGTGGCTCCTCCCTTGAGGTCTCTTCCCTAGTCTTAGCTGCCAGTGTACGAGCTTGTGTTCGACAGGTCTAGAGGAGCACCATCTCTCAGCTGTGCCGAGAGTCCTATGGGGTAGGAGTGCTCCATAGGCTGTCATTCTCTATTTGTGGGACTGCTTATTGTCATTGATCTGCCCTTCCTATGCTGTGCTGGGGGCAGGGGTCTTGGTGGTCAGTCCAGTGCTGGCTCAAGAGATCTCTCTGCTCTAAACTAGCATAGTGAGACTGCAGGTAGGCTGAGGCACATTGCACTTCTACTAAGCCCTGGACTAAGTTATTGGGGCTTATAGCCTCCAGCCTGGACAGGTAAACACGAAACCCCAGAGAGGCTCTGGACAAGTATCCAGCAGTCTCTGAGCCTGGGTGTGAAGGACATTTCTAATTCACACTCCAGGATCTGGGGATATAGCTCAGGGATGGAGTGATTGTTTTTACATTCATGATACACTGGGCTTGGTTCCTGCATAAAACACCCAATTCTCACTCCAATGCTGACCCTTGGCTGAGACAGGAGCCCACATTTTCATGGATTACTTGTCCTTGGTATGTTCTAGAGTACATACCATACCAGAGCCAGTTTGTGTGGTGACTGGCTGGGTACAATGAGCCCTATGTCTCTCTTCCATAGGTCTTCTATCTGGTGGGAGCACAGATCACTGGAATCCCCATGTTCTCCGCCTGATCCTTTGCAAAGCTGCTTGTTAATGTTTTGTATGGTTAAAATGAGGTGATCAAAGTACAGTTTCACAAATCACACAATTTATTATCTTAGAGAGATTTTCTTTTACTTGCATTTTATTTACAATGCTTGAAGAGATGACAATAAGGAGATCACCTATTATAGAGTGCACAATGGGCAGAGAAGTCCCTCAGCCACCCAGATAGAACTTCCAATGTAGGATTGAGTTACTCACTTGGGGCACAGCAGGTTTCTGTGGGAGGTGAAGTCCAGTCTCCCTATAATGGTTCTTTGGAGGGAATGGCCTGACCAGGACTAAGAAACCTGTCAGGGCATATTGGGTTCCTTCAAGAGGGCAGTGGGTGAGGTAGGGCTTAGTTCTGCTGGACTCAGGCTGGATTGACCAACTCAAGGTTTGCAGGAGTCTAGGTACTGAAGTAAACAGCTTACATATGGGGTCTAAGAGGTTCACTTCTAGTTCTTATCACAGCAAACTCATACCCCTCATACTGCAGATGATGTAAGAGTTGGGAATCATTCTAGAGCAACAGTTTTAGAAACAGCCTTTTGAAAATTCTCAGGGACGTGGGGGTGGGGAGGGGATCTTTAAGACTGAGCTATTCAGCGTCCAGAGTTAGATTGAAGGATGGCCTTCTGATCCTAAGAGCCAGAGGTGGGCTGCATTAAGAGAGCTCATGAGCAGGCTGACAGTGCAGAGCTATGCAGCCTTCTGCATATTCCTGGGTATGAGTCAATATCACCTGGTCTGGCACCTTGGCAGTACCCCTGTCCCTGAAACCCATATACCTGTTTTCTACTCTGGGTTTGGGCACAGTAGTTAAACCTGTTTTTATTCTCCTTGGGCCTGTGACCTGAGAATTTTGGGGAGGAGACTAGGACCAAGGTTTTAGATCTCCTCTTGTCCCATACTAATGTTGATAGCACAGGGGCTACAGAATCTGCAGGTGACAGCTGACTACAGCTTGAGATCCTTCTGTGTGGAGCCCAGTGGGCTGTGGGGGGCAATAGCATTGTGACAGCCCCACTGACTATTCCTGAAAAGGACAGATATGGAGACCTCAGTCTGCTGTGGCTATAATAACAGAAAGCTATCATGGGGTAGGAGGAAGACAGTCAGGTCCAGGGGGGTCTGTAGATTTAAACTGTGGTCTGTTTGGATAGAGGGCTTGATGGCCCCAGTCCTGGACATCGTGACAGATGGACTAAGGCCTTGTCTCTACCCAGTGTCCATGAGATGGTGAGATGTCGTCTCCAGCGGTGATAAGGCCGTGGATGGACGGCATTACCAGACAGTATTAGACAGATGCATCCAGATCTAACCATGTCTGGTAAGACATCCATCAGCAGGCAGTGCATTGTACAAGGGCCTTCCCGTCTGGGCAGTTAATCCTGATTTGATACCTGTGGAGGGAAGGCAGGGGTTGGCTTCCTGCCTGCTCTGGTCCAAGGGCCATTCTTGGGGTTCGCTCTTCTAGGACATAGGGCTACTCTAAGGATTTTCTTACCAGACCCATCTCAGTTGCCTGTTCTTCAAGTGTGGAAGTCTGTGGGTGCAACAGGAGAGTCATCTGCTCACTCTTATTTGGCAAATGCTCATCACAGCAGCACCTCTTTGGTTTTCTGAATGGCTGTCAGCTTAATGAGTAACATTAAAGCCAGGACAGACTCTGTCTCTAGGAAGGCCGTCTAGGCTGATGCTGGGTGGGGCTCCCTGGCCCTGTACTTTGGCTTCAAGTAAAGAAAGATAAGAAGTAATCTTGGATACTGGTTTGGGGTAAAGTTCCTATTCTGGACAGCCAATGAGAAGAAATGGAGATTCCTTGTCCTTAATTAGGAAACAACTGATGACATCACAATTCTGTGTACCAGGCTCAGGTCCCTGAACCCACCCTTGCCCATTGATTCCATAGGCACTGATAATAATAGTCCTTATGCTACTAACACTGCTATCCACCATGTCTCCTTACCTAGCCCAGCATCCTCACTAACCCTGACAGTCTCTTTAGGAATCAATGAACCCCCAAATCTAGCCAGCAGGGAAGCTGGCAAAGGTGGGCATTGCTACTTTGGAAATGAGGGACAAGCTGCCTCAACCCCAGTAGCCCTGGAATGGTAAAACCATCCTTTGCCCCAGCATGAAGTAATAGACAAGGGTTCCCACCTTGGACAAAGTCCAGCCCCCACTGACTGTTGTGCTATAGAGCTGAGACAGGCCCTCTGCAAGCCCAGCACACCCACAGCCTTGGCCTATCTGGAGTCCAGGAGCTAGGACAAGTGTGTATCATCACCCTGTCTTCGGCGAATGGCGGGTCACCTTTGAACATCGTTACCAGACAGTGTTAGAGTCAAGCCAAGAAATCCAGCACTGTCCGGTAAGATGCCCACAGAGGCCCAGGTATGCTTTGGCAGGAAGACACAGGGTAGGATATGTGGTTTCAACCCTCAGGGAGGCCCAGTGGAGACCAGATGCCATGAACAGCCAGAGACTGTATATGCATAGGAATAAGCCAGCAGAAAGATTAACCCTGACTCATACTGTCTGCTTTGTCTAAAGCGAAGGGACTGTGACACATTGGCTCAATGCTCATGTTGGAGGTGCTGTTGGTCTATAGGTGTATAGGCCCACTTGATGCAGGAAGGTAAGGCATCCCAGGCTTGAGTAGCCCCACTAAGGGGTCAGTCAGTACACACCTCCTAGATCTGGGTGAGGCAGTTTTTGGCATGAGGCCCTCTGAGCCCAGGCTGAGACTTAGCCCTTTAGAGCCTTTGTCTCAGTTCAGCACACACCTGCTAGGTGTGGTGGCAGCACCTGCCTGGGTGTTGTAGGCAGGACCCAGGTATCTGAGTGTCCTAACCCCCAGGACACTGGGGATGGGGGCACCCGCAGGGCAATGGTAGGAACCCCTCATTCCAGAATACAGACAGGCCCTCAGAGGTGCCTGGTTTGGGGGAGCTCTCCCTAAAGCTCCCCCCCATCCCCAAGGGTAACTTTCTGCCCCATAGCCCTACCTTGGATAGGGTAGGTGAGGTGTGGAACTAGAGCCCCTGGAGGCTGGGATCAGGAGACGGCTCCATTGCTGCATGCAGGGCTCCGCCGTCATCATTACCAGGCAGTATTAGAGATCAGACACTATCCAATGCTGCCCAGTAAGATGGCCACGGCTGCCCAAGTTGGATATGGAGGCCGCCTAGCAGGGAGTTGAAGATGTCTAGATTCCGTGGGCAGGGCCCAGATGCCTAAGTGTCCTAATCCCCAGAGCACTGCAGAAGGAGGGCACCCCTTCAGCAGAAAGCCCTTCTTTCTGGAGGACAAACCCTATAGCACCTCTCATCTCCAAAGATAGGTAGTGGGGAGCTCAACAGCTTGAAGTAAAATCAAGTTCTCTTTTGGAAATTAGATGGAAAATAATAAGGATGGGGGTCTCATGGACCCTGAGGCCTCTGTTTATTTCTCTGAGGCCCAGAGGAAGTGCTTAGCACCAATGGCCATAGATAAGCTCCCTGCCCAGCCAAACCTGGCCTGCAGTGGACTAGCTTGGGGCCCAGCTGAGAACTTTGGAGGGTCAAACAGTTCTTCCCAGAAGCTGACAGCCCCAAATAGCTGGGAGGCAGGCTATGTAGAGTTCCATGTGACCAATGGCCAGGTCAGGATCAGGTCATAGATAGTCCCTCAATCTGAATATATTCACTACAAAATAGCCTAGACATCAGGCCCAGTCTCGTTAGGGTCCATAGAGTATTTAAGGCTGATGAGGCTCACCCAGAGAGCCTTTGTCTCCAGGATACTATTCAAGTCTACTTTCCTGCCCAGCCCCCTCTTGCCTTTTTGGGGGCCCAAGAAGGATACTGGGATGAGGGATCACATAGTGGGATTTATTGTCTGATGATGTTTGGGATCTGACACTTCAAGCATATGGGAACAGCAGCCCCCAACAGAAGTACAATAATCACATACCCATAGACCCGCAGTGCCAAACCACTGCATATGGGTGTTTAGAATAGGAATACTCTTTGATCCTCTTGTTGCTAAGAACATAGCCTGTAGTCCCCACATAGAGCCAAGAAATTGAGCACCTGCCCTAGGGATACTTAAGACTGAAAGAGACTCAGTCTGTGCCTCCCCTCATCCCATCTCTGTCTTTACACAAATATTCCTTTCTCATGTTTTTCTGGTATCTTCTATCACAGAGTCAATACAGGAGGCTCAAGCCCTGTACTCATTTCCTTGGATCACAGCAAAGGTCTCACTGCCTCCAGGCAGCTGCTGGTTCTCCAGCCTCTCTCCCCATAGCAAACATTTCTCAGAGGACCTGACCTGAGCACAGGTCTAGCAGGTGGAGATGGATACTCTATAGGAGCCTAGAGTTCTAAAAATTGTCCTAACTCTTTGTCTATTCCCTGCAAGGTTCCCTGTGCTCTCAAACACCTGCCAGATATACTTCCCTTTCCCTGAGCTTTTTTAGCTCTATCCTATCAGACCCATAAAATCAGTGCTTTTTTTTTTTTTTTTTTTTTTTAAGCTTTGGCAAACTATGGCTTCTATTTGAGAACTAAGTGGAATTTCAGTTATCCTTGTGGCTCCAGAGCCACAAACAGAGTGAGAGCTAGATGAGAGTAAGCACAAGGATGTTGCCTTTTCCCCTTCTGGTTGTATCAAAGATACAGGAAAGGCAGAATGGTATCTAATGATGAGCCTGGTATCCCTGCGTCCTTGACTACTCAGAGTGAGCACTTCTTAGGGAACATGGAAGGCTAGGGGACCCTGCCAAGTACAAAGCTGACCAAACCATAAGCCAAAGGTCAGACCACCTTCTGTATACTGAATCCTGTTCTTGCCTAGCAGGCTGAGAGATACAGGGGCAGGTGCCCATATAGCAGTGTGTGTGTCTGTGTGTCTATGTCTGTGTGTGTGTGTGTGTATGTGTGTGTGTGTGTGTGTGTGTGTGTGTGTGTGTGTGTGTGTATGCATGTATATAGGACAACCTTCAAAATGCAGATTCTATAGGTCCTTCAGCAAAACTTAAAGGCTGAACAGATTCTATAAGTCATGAGTTGGGAATGGGTGGGTGTTTTGGTGTCAAAGCACTGTTGAGTATGGGGGAGACTCTGCTTTATTTAGCACAGGGGTAAGAGTCAAGAACATGACAGAATTGCAGTTATAGGTCAAGAAATGAAAAGCAAAAACAGAGGTTCTCTTTGGAACCTGTGTGGTGACCATCTGGTCAGTTGTATCTGAAAGTGAGGTTCAGGTCATGGTCCCCACAGCTAGTTAATTATCAGCATCTACTAGGCTTAGTTTAGGAAAATCAAAGAATGGATCCAGAAGCCGAGGGCCCCCAAGGCTCCTCTGCAGCAAGCACCCTCCCCCTTCCAGAGTGCCTCGATCCTCACCTGCAAGAACAGAGAAAGTTGGGGATTTGTGGCAGAGGAATGCAATCCCAGTGTGAAAAAGTGAGTCGCTGGTTAACTTGCCCAACGGGCCTTAATCAATGGTGAGGCCAGAGAACAAAGCTCTGAAATTCAACCTCTCCTACAGCAGATCAGCCAAACTTAGATGCCAGCGGCTGTGGGGGGCGGGGGCAGGAAAGACTTGTCTTGTCTACACTCAGGCTACTTCTTAGCGTCTGTTGGAACTACGTGTCTTCAAGGCAAAGCCGCCATTTCATCCACACAGCAGTCAGCATTGTCCCTCAGCCCTTCGGTTGTATAGCACACCCTTCAGGTCCTCTGAACCGCTGAGTATCAGGCTCCTGTGACTGGAGAACTTCCTTAGGCAATTTTACCTGATCCTAAACACACTAAGAACATCCTGACGAATTGGTTTTTGCAAGTAAAGCACTTGCAAATTACCAAGATGTCTGAAAATTAACAATGGACTATATCCATATTTTATGGCTCATTTGCATTTTCATAAATGCAAAACATTTTGCTTAATTCAACAATCTGCCCATTGGTCCAACATTTTTATCTAGGTTACCAGAAAAACAAAACAAAGCTGAACTACTTTTCCGGATGCTCAGACTAAAAAAGGCTTAAAATGGTCACTACATCTTAATCGAAACACTGCAGTCTTACAGCCTATGAATTTTGTCAAGAACAATGAAACAACATACTCTATATTATACCTAAAGAAAACTAACCTTATTTTCCTTCAATGTTATCAGCTCCTAAGTTTAAACTCAGAGAGTTGGCCATCTGGGTACAAACTCAAGACTGAGCATGCCTGATGCCATAGCACAGGCTAGATGTTCCTCAAACCAGACATTTATATAGCTGGCTATTCATGGCTGCTATGCTATTTGGCATGTAAAGGGGGAAAAAAATCTTTTAAATGGACTTTGGCCCTGATCCGGAGTAATGGTTTGAGGAACCTGTTCTGTCTTCTCCATTGTGGTCCTGGCTTTGTTAACACCTCAGAAATGAACAGTGAGAAAAAGCCAGAGTACAAGACTGACCAATTCTGATTTCCACCAACCTAAAGGTCTCAGGCAACCTCCGACCGCAGGTCACTCCGGGTCATGGCTGCTGGCAAAAGCAAGCCCTTCCCAGCACAGAAACCCACCAACAGAGATGAGGTCTTCATGCCCACCAGTCGCACCCTTCCCTGCACCCACCTCTGAGGCGGCAGCCTATCGTGGTGGAAAAAGTATCTCAGGAACAGCAGTGGCTGCTTTAAGAAAGAACTTTCCAGAAGGCTGTATTTCCGGGAATGGCAGGAGTCTGCTTTCTGCTCTCCAGGTGCTTGAACCCATCTGGTCTAAAGAGACCGCCTGTGGACCCCTGGAGGTTCCCAAGCCTAGCCCAAGATGGCTCCACATCTGAATCCCAGCTGTAGTACAGTTGAAGGAGCCGCTGTCTTCTTTGGAAAGGAAGACCTGTTCTGCTCTGCTTCCAGCAATACACAGTCCACTAGACAGAGGCTGATCTGCAATCGCAAGTCTCACCACCATTGTCCTACTCCATGTCAAACACACAGGGCCCCTCCAGCCTCTCCCTACAGAGTGGTATTCTCAGGCCTGTCTGGCCTCCCTTCTGCCTGCCCCTACCTGCCCCAACAGGTTCCTGACAGGATCCTCCACTGCTGTGCAAAGCTGCAAGCTGCTCCACCCCCAGTTTCGAGGCAGAACTGTGCCTGTGTCTAGAACCCACTAGGTGGGGTATAAGTTAAGGGTTATAAAGGATATGGAGAGACTTGGGTATCCATCACCCCCATATACCTGTCAGCAGTGGTGGATAGGGCTTTGGCATCAACCCAAACTTTCCCTCAGCCAGGATTCAGCCTCAAGCGTTGTAGTTGGGGAGTCACAGAAAAGAATGACTGTCTCCCCTCCAGGTGAGTCTCAAACACAAAGAAAACTAAGGTGCACGGTGAACCGGCACAGGTCGACAACTCGGGGACAATGAGGAGGAAAGAAACTGCTCTCAGCCAGGAAGGGGAAGGACAGTGTGGCCTGGGCTCGCCTTACATGTAGCTACTCACCCCGCCCAATGCAGGTGTCTGTTGCCTGCCAGCCAATCTCTGCTCCTGGCCCCCAACAGGTGTGTCCCCCGGGGCTCTGATAGGCTAAGAGGGAGGCAGCTCTGGTGACGCAGGCAAGGGGGCGGTAGGCCCACACATTCCTGCCCCCACCTTGCCCGCCAAGCCCAGGTTGAACAAAAACCAGAGTAGGGAGGCCCCGGTGGGACACGGTCCATGGGCAGCTAATCACCTAGGCCCAAGCCACGGGAACAGCTGTAGGAAGCAGCTCCTTTCCCGATCCAGGAGCAGTGCAGGCTGTCTTAGAAGACGAAAAGGTGGGGTCATATATTGTATGTATGCACTGGACCTCTCAGGCCCAAGCCCGCAACTGTAGCTACTCCCTTTGACTGGATCTCAGCATCTACTCCTGACCAGAGCGTGAAGAAACTGCATTCTCCTATCCCCTGTCCATAAGCAGGTTCCCTTAGAACGCCACAGACACAAATACTGGAGCCTTCTTTAAAGTAGCACTAGCCTGGCACAAAGCTTACTACAGCCCTAAGAACTATAGAGTTCTTAGTCTAAAGCAAGGCATAATGGTGTTCACCTTTAACCTCAGCACTCCAGGTGGATCTCTGGGTTCAAGACCAACCTGATCTGCAAAGCAAGTTTCAGGAGCTAGGGCTACACAGAGGAAACCCTGTTTGAACAAACAACAACAAAAACAAAAACAACAAAAATACCCTGTAACAATCAGGCTAGTAGTGCAAGGTTTCTTGTTAGGACTTGGAAGGACATATGGTCTCTGGTTTTGGGCCTAGAGTAGTCTAGGGATGAAACCATTGAGTCCCTTTCTAAGTGTTCCCCATGACTCCACCAGACATGTTTGTTTCTTAGGCTCCCAGGGGAAGGACCTATAATGAAACGACAAACGACCCCAGCAATTAGCCAAACCAGCAGAGAGATCCCAGGAGGCCCAACTATTTTCCATAACGAACTCAACAGCTCTGCTGGAAACTCCTAATTATGAAAGACCTGTCTCCTGAGCCCTAACACTTGGTATCCCTCTATGCCTAGGAGTAGAGGGAGCATTGTAAGGCCTGGTGGCTCTGTCCTGTGTACAACCTTCAGGTGCAAACTTTCTTCCAGGGATAATGTGGCCAGGGAAGGTAGCCTAAATCAGGTAGTAGTTGCCAGCACCAAATGTTGGGGTTAGGGCATTGCCTTTCCGTTAGCTAGATTAGTCACACTGAGGGTTCTCAATCTACTGCCTGCCCTAGACACTCTAGTTCGTGCCTCACTTGACCTCAGCCTTCCTGAACCAAAGGGTTATTATGCTGGGGCTACGGGGTGTCACAGCCTGGTCTACACTCCTCTCTCATCCTAGAAAAGCTGTCCATATAGCATAAGTGAACTCTGGCTTCCTGAAACCCACATCCTCAGGCTGTCTCTTCTTAGTTATCAAGACCCTCAACTCACCTGATGTTCACTCAGAGTGTCTGTGTTTGGGGAACAGACTTTCAGTCATTTAGGACTGGCCCGGTGAGGTGAACTGAGGATGTAGATACTCCCCAGGGATAAGGGCAGCCACTGTCTACAGACCCTAGGAAATAGGGGGGGCAGAGCAGACAGGACCCTTAGGTAGAGAGTCTCAGACCTATGTCTGCATAGCTAAGTTTTGATGTCTGTAACTATCTGCAAAGTACCAAAGAGCTGGAACTAGAGAAGAGGTATATCATATTAGCCACAAGGGATACTTGACATACAGGTCAAGGTCTAAGGGCACAGTGTGATTGAGACTAGCTTTATGCCTTGGTAGGAAGAATAGGGTCTTCAGACACTTTCTGCCTGAACTGGGCTTTTCCTGGGTAGATGAGCTTGACAGCAGAGGCACTCCTTGCCAAGGTGGAGGAGACTCTTCCCCAGGGGCTTCTGGCAGGAACATAGCAGCGTGGAGGGCTCTGTCTCCCTGTCCAATGTATCTTATGTCTAGCCATTTCTTTGTCTACCCATTCTCTGATACAGGGGATACTATATCACCCAGCCTAAGTGAAAGAGTGCAAATACTGACTGCATTTGTACCCAAAGGCCCCTCCTGTGTCTGTGGCCACCAGCCTTGAGCCCCATTTTATAATGGACTCGGCTCTAAAAGTTCTAATCTCTGCTCAGATGCTCCAGTTAAAGTCTACTGAGGACACTTCTATGGCAAGTCCTGGGAGAGCCTAACAGCCCTGAGCTATGGTGCATATCCTTTTGTCTCAAGTTGGCACAGGATAGGTGAGCACCCTAAATGTCACATGAACACAGATATCTTCTGATGATATTGAAAGGACTGAGCCTGGATGAGAAGAAGATGATCTGAGAGGCTCATCCAGTTCCTGCTTACATGCACAGGCATCTGACCCTATCTCTAGGTGGGATCCTAGATAAATTGTTCTTTCCACCATCATCAAGAGGAACAGAGCGATGCAGTCAGCCCTAGGTCAGAATGCCAAAGATCTAGTATCACCTCCCACTCTCCCTCTCTTGTATGGCAGAGGTTGCTGTTCAATATAGGCTGAGCATCAGAAAGAAGGAACTCTCTCAAGCTGTAAACTCAAGTCTCTTCCTGTCTTGTAGATGTAGCCTGTCTTCACTGTTCCCATTCACATCCATTGCCGGAAGTCAGCACCTTCCCTACAAACCAGAAAACTCTGGGTAGGAGTTTTCTCTTTTAGCCTCAAAGTAGAGAGGCAACCAATATTTTCACAGGAGACTCAATGAAATGGCTTCACCAGGGAGCTGCCAGAGCAGTGAGATGGAGCCCCAAGGTGGAGGAGACTCTTCCCCGGGGGCTATAGTGTCTATAGATGCTCCCCTAGCTTTCTTGATCCCAGATGGAAATGGTCTGGATGAAACTGAGCTCTGGTCTGCTCTGTCCTAGGCCCTTCACAGAAGTTATGCTGAATATCTGATGACCCTGTCTGTGAATGTTCTCAGGGAATAAAGTTGTCTTTAAATATTTTCCTTGGCTGTCTTAAAGAGTCTAGACTGGCTGCCCACTGGCTTCTTGCTCCTGCAGTTAACACCTCATTGTTCCCTTATCTAAATAGAATAAAATGACCAGAGCTGAGCTGGGCAGTGATGGTGCATGCCTTTAATCTCAGTAATCTCAGCACTTGGGAGGCAGAGGCAGGTGGATTTCTGAGTTCGAGGTCAGTCTGGTCTACGGAGTGAGTTCCAGGACAGCCAGGGCTACACAGGGAAACCCTGTCTCGAAAAACCAAAAAAAAGAAAAAAGAAAAAAAAAAAATGACCAGAGGTGTCTGTGTCTGTGCTAGCCAACTGGTCTAGAGAAGGCAAAGTTGCCACAGGGTTTTGAGCAAAATGATCAATCACCTCAGGCTACCCTACTGCAGAACTTCCTGCTTGAAGAGATGGAGCCTAGGATGGTCATCAAAGTCCAGATCCAGCTTCATGGTAGGGTTCAGTAGGCCTAGGACAGTTTATCTCTTTCCCATCTTTAAAAAAAAAAAAAAGGTCCCACTACCTTGCTGATGCTTAGGTGTTGATGGCCAGTTCAGAGCACCCAAATGGATGGGCAGTCTGAGTTGCAGCAGGGTCCTCCACCTGCCATGTTAAAAAGCATAGGGAGGAAGTCTGGGACTTATATCTGTCACAGATCTTTCAGGGCAGGTCTCAAGTCTCTTTTTGTATATTCACCTGTCAAGGAGGTCAGTGGGTATGGGATATAATGAACCAGTTACTATGTGGCCTTGCTTGTCAGTTGAGCCATTTCACACAACACACCAGGCTAGTCTTCTGCCAGCTGCACTGGGTGTCAGAATCTCTGTGAAACCAGACAAAGGTTCTGTCTGGCCCACCTGCTGGGCAGGGCAGCGTTGCCATGGCAGCGGAGAGGGATAGTGGGTGGGAATAGTAAGGAAGCTCTCCAGGGACCTGAAAGGCCTGGCTGCTCCCCTTTGTAGTCTCTTCTTAGAGGAAGGACTAGTCTGAGAGGGGTGTGGCAGAAACCCCCACATTAGACTGGTTTGGTAGAGTTGACCTGAGGGAACCCAGCCCGCAGTCCCTCAGCCCTGGCCAGGCTGAGGCCTCTTGGGTGGGGCAGACACAACAAAGGTCCATTGTGCTGGCAGCCAGGCTACTTCCTGCATGGCTGCCAGCCTTGCCAGCACCCAGAACAAGCTGAGGAGGGGTCCCATGTGCTGGCAGGGGCTCACCTCTGGGACAACCTGGGAGGAAAATGGAGGGCCCTGGATTCTTTCTTAGACACTGGCAGACTTCAAGGTTCCCTGACTCTGTTGTGTCCTCAGAGATAGCTGCCAGCTTGTCCATTTCTGGCTTCTAATCCAATGTGAGCCTGAAACCTTGTCACTGGCTTTGGGCTCTTCTAACATGCACACCAATACCTGGAACAGGTATGGTTAGATGCTAAGAACTACCTAACTAGACCTATGTAGGGTGTATCTTAAAGCCCTGTACCAGGGAGCTTAACCCAGGTGGATCCAACTCTGTTGTTACCTCAGTCTCTGGCTTTCTGCCACGTGGGGGAGGGACCTCTGAGATCTCTTGTTGCTCTAGGGAAGGGTTGGTATCTTCTTCACTCATAGTGGACAGTCTTTGGGTTATTTTTGTATCTCCCGGCTCTAGCCAGCATTATCCTGGAAGACAGACCATTTCTTTTTAAGAAGTCTAGGAAGAAAACTTAGCTCATAGAGTAGTTCTGGGGCCTCAACACCCAAGGCCAGAAGAGTCCCATCCTAGTATTTGGGATTCAAGCAAATTGGAATTCTGCCTAAGAGCAACGGGCACCCGTTTTACCTCTTCATGCCTCCAAGTCCCCTCTCTTCCTATACTAATCTGCCTCATCTCCTCAAGAAGGCCCATGGGGTTGGGGACACTGGGTTATTGATAGAGTCCTTAATCTATCTTGGACCTGCTTTCTGCCCTAGGTCCATGGGGTAGGTCCTCCTCAACGTGCTGCTTCCCTCCTAAGGTAGGAACTAACAGGTAAACACACCTGGGGAGTGGCCCAGACACAGATGGTGCATACATTCATCTTATCCAACCTCCCAACCGTTTGTCTCCTGCAGCTCTGCCCACCCACTCAAAGTCCTATAGACACTTTGGCCACGGAAAATTCATGGCATGAGTGTTCAAGCCCAAAAGGTCACCCTGTTAACTTGAGGTCCCTTCACAACTCCGCCGAGCCATCTTAGAGCATGTGCATCATGTGGCCTTAGGTCCGACATTGAGAGGTGGCACAGAATAGAACGGCCAAAAGCAAGGGTCCCCAGCTGCTCTGCTAAGTAAATCCTGAGCTCCTGCCTTCCACCCCTGTGATCTAAGCTTCAGAAACAGTCCAAGTGTGTAGTTAGAACTAGGACAGAACAGACTCTGTTAATAATATTGGACCAGGCCCTGTAGACATGTCCACCCTCTCTGCCTGAGCCCTCCACTCTCCTGTGTCTTCCCCAGGCTACCCTGAGGGTTGTGGTACTTACCATAGCATCTTTTAAAATCTCAGGAAAATGTGAGCAGAAACCATAGAACCTAAATTATAAAAATTTACGTTCCCGTAGACACAGCTTTCTTCTACATTTGCCTGACCTGAGACTGCATACTTAATTCTTCTCAGTTGCTCTTTGAGATCTACCTGAATTCTCCATAATTCCACTCCGGTTTCCAGAGGCCCAACCTTTGGTCAACTATCTGAACTTCTTAGCCCAACGTATCAGCTTGTGATATCTACATGCTTTGCAGTTTTGTTCCACTCAGCCAAGGAATCACAGGTGTACTAAGCCTCCCCCGTGGAGATCATTTGCATCAGGGTGCCAGTACCACAAGATGAAAGGAAATTTGAGGATGGAGTTCTGGGTACCCTCTGGTCTGGCAGCTAAGAGGTCTCAACTCAGACTTCTCAAAGACTTCTAGTGGGGCAAAGAAGGCTTGTGGAGAGTCTTGGTGATTGGTAGGTGGTACATTTGATGTTTCTATCGATGGTAGGAACTGAGGCTAATTCATGATTTATTGTGCTGTAAAGAATTCCAGCATTTGGCTGGGAAGCAGGTGATGGCTCTGCAGAAAGGACAGAAGAAACTATGGGAGAGCTGAAGGAAGAGATCCTTTTCCTGGCCTCCTTGGGCACCTACATATACATGGTACACATACCAACAAGCAGATACATATACATAAAATAAAAATTATATATGTATATGATTTGCTGTTGAGCTTTTATGGTCTCCTGCACAGGGACCAGCTTTCAGATGGTGTTTTTGTATGTACATCAGTCCCTGGCATTGATGACCATCACATTCAGCCAGCCAGGCTCTCAGACATGAGCATGAAGTTCGGGATCCAAGATGCCTCTGGGCCAAACTCTTTATACCAAATTCTATACTAAACTCAAGGACCCTTCAAATAAAATTCCAGGGACCTTAGCATTATAGGCTCTTAGTAATCACTCCAAGCAAGCAGCCCTGGAGCTCAATTGGCCCATGGCACCTGAAACCTTGCAAACCTCCAGGGAGGCTGGCTCTCTGGGGCTTGGAACAGAAGAGGAGCTGGGTAGAGAAATCCCAGCTGGTGGAACCAAGACAGCTATGGAAATCTGAGGCAAATCAGTCTCAACAGGCTCCAGTTCAGCCTCACCCCTCCCAACCTCTTATCACCTAGGTTTCTGGAGTCATAGAACTTCGATAGGGGTATGGGAGTGGCTGTCCTGTAAAGAAGTTTGAGGCCAATTTGCCATTCTGTTGAATGAGAGAAGATGCCCAGGATGAGTGGTCAGCGGATTTGACACTATTTGTCCTGAAGGAGCAACCTTGAGAGCTGACAGACTTCCACAGCAGGGCTTTGGGTAGATTCTGTGAAGGAGGGAGAGAGGTCAGAGCTTTACCTTCCTCACAGACCTATACCTCAGAATTCCTCAGACCCTGAGAGGGAAGGGGAAGTGTATAGGCAGAGCCACTTCCTGTTTGAGTCTGGCTGGCTGAGCCCTGCTCACAGTTTGATCTCTATCTGATTCCATCCTCCTGCCTCTAACCTCCAGGGTTTCCCAGCCTCCTGCTATGTTTCATCCTAAATTCAAGTAGCCTGGAGTCCAGGTGGGAGCTGCAGGGAGGGTGTCTTTGGTGTTTGCTGGATGAGCAACCAAGGACTTGAAGCCTGGAATGTGTGCTCATGAAAGTACAACTCAGGGCTCCCATCAATCAAAGAGAATGGTTTCTAAACAGCTGGGTCTGCTTTTCAGTGAACCTATGTCCGCTTTATGTTCACCTGGGACACACACCAGATCCCACCTCTAAGTGATTGATCTTGAATATTTCGGGGTTTTTTTGGCTCTGATTTTGCTTTTTGCTTTATTTATTTACTTTGAGACAGGGTCTCATGTAGCTCAGAGTTCTTGATGTGGCTAAGGATGAGTTTGAACTCCTGATCCTTTTGCCTCCGCTTGCAAAGTGGCTTGTTGGTGGCTCAAGTCTGTAATCTCAGCACCGAGGAGGGTGACTTTGAGGTTAGCTTGGCCTACAGTGTGAGATCTCTCAAAAATAAAACACAACAACAAAAGGTGGCTTTGAGCTGGATGTGGTGGTGCATACCTATAACCCAACTTACATTCAGGAAGCTGAGGCAGAGGGATCCCTTGAGCCAAAGAGCTGGATACCAGCTTGTGTAAAATATTGAAACACTTTTATCTAAAAAATATCAAAACCAAGTAAATGTAAATAAATAGTTTTGATGCTGAGCTTTCCCCTGAGAGTATAGGAAGCTGTCCAGGCTTTGATTAAAGCTGGTTAGAAGAGGAGACCTATCCTTACTTCTGAGGCCAGGACCTAGGGGTCTCTGTGAGCAAATCTGTCCAGTGTCAGTCAATATACAGAAAGGCTAGTTCTGTACACCCATGGGTAGTGCTAGACATTGTATTTCCTGTTATCTACACTAAAGTAGCATGGCCCCACTGGGGAGTTGCAGAGAATTTAGACACAGCTGTTAGAGCCTAGCTTTTTCCTCACTATGGCTCTGCCTCAAACCCAAGCTCTGGAAGAACACAGCATCGGTACAGGTTAACAGATTTGCGTTCAAAAGCAGCACCTGGAGTCAGCATTAGCATCTGATTTGAAAATCTCAGATTCAGGAGAAAGGTATGGGTTCTTGAGTCCAGTCTAGAGCCAAGCAATTCATAATAGGATTGGGGTCTCTCTCTTGGGGCAGGAAGCCTATGGGACAGTATAGGCTTCAAGGAAGCCCTCCAGACCTATGTAGTAAGGCCAGTATGCTGGCCTTCACTTCTCTCAACCCCACTTCTCTGAGCTGGATCCTGAGCCTGCAGGAATTCTTGCTTGTGTTGGGCAAAGAGTATTTTAAGGGAGCATGGTAGCCCTGGTGGCCCCCTGCTTTTCTTTGTATGGGTTTCCAGTGGCCATACTGACTCTTAGCACCCCAGGTCAAATGTCTGCAACAGAGACCTGCTGACCACCCTGAGCAGAAGCAGGGAAGTCCCAGTTACAAACACTCAGGGGGTGCTCAAGGCACTAACTAGTTGAAAGCCAATAGACACCTTGCTGTGTCCAAGCCTACTGCAGTTTTGGGTGCCTATAGAAGAGACAGCAGCACAGCAGGCACTTGGCTCCTAACTGCTCTTCTGACCTATCCTCTAATCACTCCTCCTCCCTTCCTCACTATTAACCCCTTATAACTCAGGTGTCCAGTGCCTCCATCCCTCTTCTTGCCTTTGGATAAAGCACTTCACCTTGGTGCCTCTGCAGGCCATAAGTATAAATCAGAATATTTTATTCAAGGTCTTAGGTAAGTGGCGCAGCCTGGGGTCTGTGAGGACTCAAGGAGGTCAGATGGGAGTCAGAGGGAGGTCAGGTGGGGTTAGTAAGTCAACCACTATAGGTCATGCAGGTTTTCCTTTGTCTTTGTTTCCAGAGAAGTAAAGATGTCTTCTCTCCCCAATGTGTGTGTGTGTGTGATTCTTTTGTCATTTTCTCTGCAGAGCCAGATTTGGCTTTAGGTATGACTGATTGGTCCATGGGTCAGGAATTGGGAAAAACTGGGTCACTAGTGTAGAGGGTATGGACCAGCTTGGTGAATGACTTCTGAGGAAGAGGGAGGCAAGACCTAGAAGTACCAGGCACCCTTAGAGTAGATGCTGCCTTGAGCAGGGAAGGGGTTTCTAGAGGCCCAGGCTAAGCAGAAGCTAAGGTGACCCTGTGATGTCATAGGTTTCTAAGAGTTAGATTCCTGGTGGAGCAGATGTGGAGAGCTTAGCTGCTCTTGCTGCATGTGAGGTTAGGGGGCAAGTACAGGTAAGTGGAGGACAATAGCTCCTGCTATGTGAGCTTTGGAAGACCTGACAGAGAAGCTGGAGTAACACTGCTCTGGGTTAGAACTCTCTTTTCAGATTGCATAGCAGAGGAGGCATGCAAAAATCCCACAGGAAGCAGGGTCCCCAGCCCCAGAGGCTGAGGCCTCTCCCTGTAGCTAAGCTGGGAGAACTGAGCAGGTGCTCCAGCTTACAACCAAAGCCCGGTGCCTGGTGACAGAGCTAGACAGGAGAGAATGCCACCCTGTTTTCTGTACTCTCCAAGCCCCAGGTGTCACAGCTGTGCCCCTAAGGCAGTGTCTGATGCAACCCCAGCACAGAAAGGAGGCTGCTGTGGCCTATGGCCAAGCAGAAGGAAAGCTCTGTCATATAAAATTATTTTGCCCACCCTTGGGACCCTTGCTCCTGGCAGAGGCCTGAGCCCAGTGGGACAAGTGAGGCCCTTCAGTCCCTTCAGGCACCCAGCTGCCCAGAGCCTTAAACCAGCCATTCTTTATGTCCTGATCTTCCCCCTCCCTTGCACAGCAATTCTGGATTCTTAACAAGACCTCTGGGTCTCCACCTAGGTAATTGGTCTCCAAAGGAAAGTGTCATGGAGACAGACCCAGGCCTCAAGGGGTGGGTGGAGTCAGAAAATCACCACCCTTTTCTACTTTTGGTGTCTAATTGTGCTCAGGGGCTGCAACTCCCCAGCACCAAGAAGGCTTGTTTTTCAGAGTACTGGAGTGGAGTGGGGGTTCACTGGCTTCCCATTCTCAGACACAAAAGACCACTGTGCTCTGCCAAGTCCAGGAATCAGGCCTAGGGTGGTAGGCTGGGGTGACAAGGCTAGGGTTTAGAGCTGAAGCTATGTAACTAGCAAGAATTGTTGATACGAGTCAGGTGCTTGAGGAGGTGCAGTACAGTCATACTGCACCTAGATCCTGGACTAAGACATGTGAGGTTGGAGGGTGTGTTTCTATGTTTCCCATTAGAGTTTATTTCTAATCGGGGTCAAATCACATGGCATAAAATTAATTGTTTTAGGAGGTGATTTATCGAACTTCCACATTCAAAGCATTTCAATAACCACCAGATCTAGTTCCAGGTATTTTTATCATCTGAGAGAAACACCTTGAGCAGTATTCTTTGGCCTCACCACTCACCAGTCTCTATCTCTATGGGCTGAATCTATTCTGGGCACGTCCTAGGAATAGGTTACAGTACATACAGTTATGGCCTTTTGTGCCTGGCCAGGGAACCCAGAGACATGCCCCCAATTCCAATTTTTCCATAGCTAAAAGTGTAGACAGTTCTCACAGCTGTTTTTCATCCTATGGGCCTTTGTTGTGAAGGAAGACATGCACCTGCTCATGGTCTATTCTATGGTCTTGGAGGGCCAAGACAGGGTCCCATAAGGAACCCCAAAGTTTAATGGAATCAGAGTTGACAGTAATGAAAGAACCTATGCTCTTTGCCACAGTCTGGCCAGGCCAGCCTCATTAATACATGTGTAGTAGCAGCATAGCTATGTCTCCAAATAGGGAAAGAATCTGGGACTAAATATTTTATTATGAAACTGTTATGTGTGGTGGGAAGTACTCTGCCGATCCCCCTATCATGAGGTCACCTTTGTTCAAACTATGTGTGAGCGTGAGTTCATTAGAAGGGAGAAGCAGAAAGAGACTTTTACAGTCAGTGGGTAGAAGGAAGTCTCATTTAGAAGTTTGAGGACATGTGTTCAGGAGCTGAAGGAGCAGAGACAAACATGAACATTAGGGGCCAACCAGAGTCCTGAACAGGCAGAACGTGAGGTCCAGGTCCAAGTCCAGGTCATGGCAGCTTGATGTGTACCCCAGGAAAAGTAGGTACAGACAGCCCTCAAAAGAATGGAGAGTACAGGATTCAGGAGGCAAGAGTATGCCTCAATTGCTGGGGGAGTTGGGGGAAGTGTCTCCTGATGTTATGTCAGCTGTGAAAACAAAGGATTGGGGAAAGAGTGACACAGGCAGTGAAATAATTTTCCTGGAGGAGGCCATAGCAATGCAAGGTCTTGGCTAGATCAAACCTCGGGGGCCATCTTTCCTCCTAAGCCCAGGCCATAAAGGAACAGGCTGGCTCTAAGGGGATGTGAAATTCTGGTGTGATTTAAGCTATGGTATCCTCATCTTTCCCCCTTCCAGGGGCCACAAAGAGAAGACAATCTGTCCCACCTCCAGGACTCCTGTGTAAAGGGGCAGATACTAAGCTAACCACCCAGTATTGGTAACAGTGATGCCTAGAAAAAAGTGGAGTTGGGTTCCAGGACTCTAACCCTCCCAACGTGACTGCAATTTAACTCAGGGGCCCTTGTACTAGATTTCTCCCAAATCACATTCTGAAGAGTCCCAGACCTTTCTCAAGTGCTACTTGTGGTTTCATAAATCTGGACTCTCAGTGACTCCATGGAGTCACTGCCTACCCATGATCACATGTGTTTCCTGTACCTCTAGAATGTCTGGCGTCCTGGGGCACTACGCAGAAGTAAGAAGGAAACTACATTGTAGTTTGTAAGCACGTATTTGCAAACAGGCTTGTATGAGAAGGTATGCAATTCAAGTATATGAACATGGCTATGTATATACTAGCAAGCATGTAGCTACACATGTGTAGATGTTTGCATGAAGGCAGGCATCCAAGTGTGCAAACAGGTTTGTGGGGTAATGTGTATATGTACTAGAATATGAACACAAGAACATGACTGTGTACATACTGGCAAATATGCAGATACACGTTCTTTGGTTTGTCAACAGCAGCCACACCTGAGTGTGTGTGTGTGTGTGTGTGTGTGTGTGTGTGTGTGTGTGTGTGTGATGTACGCACATGCCTACTCATTAGCTGTAGCCTGCTGCTTCCCTTTCGTTAGATGATGACAGTGAAGGAGAAATAGGATTATGAAAGGCACAGTATAGTGATGGGTCCACTTGATAGCCTCTGGGTTTTATCATGTTTGCAAAGTGATGCTTTCTATGCTCTTTTCTTCAGGATCCCTTCCAGAGCCTGGAACAACCATCTCCCACTTGAAATTAATGACCATGGCTGTTCAGGAAGGGCCCAATGTCTGAAGAGGAACTCTGGGTTCATAGAGCTCAGCAGTCAGTAGAGACAATTCTAAGGTGTGCCATGAGGTTCCAAGGTTTCCTGGAGGAGGCATTAGGTGGACCGTTAATACATCTTCCCAAACAGAGTGGTCTGCACCCAGGGTAGAACAAAGCTCACCCTTGGGGCAGTAGCTTTCAGCCTGTGTGTTAGGACCCCTTTGGGGTTGAATGATCCTTTCACAGGGGTCACCTAAGGCCATCAGAAAACACAGATATTCACATTAGAAAACTTGAGAACCACTGCCCTATGACAATAGCCTGGGAGGCTTCATGAAGAAAACTGTGTCCCCCAAGGTGACACTATTCATTCTCAGTGCAAAGTGCCCACTTGCCCATTTTAAGGAACCAACAAACATGTTCTTGTTCCTGTACTTACTGTGAATGGCCCACAAAGTTTTACGAAGGAATCTAAATATCAACAGGTAGGGGATATCTGCCCCAGTAGAAACCTTACTAATTGAAAATGGGTTAATGATATGAAGACACCTGGTAGCCTAGGGGACACAGCAGCAGGATCCACTATGTAGGAGATTTTACCCGGGAAATAAGAAGCCTCAAAAAACAAAACAAAACAAACAAAAAAACACCAAAAAACAAACAAACAAAAAACACCCCAAACCAACAACAACAACAAAAACAAACAAAAAAACCCCAAACAAACCTGTGGGTAAAAAATGTATACCAGAACAACAACAACAAAAGCTGAATGTGATATTTCACATATTTTGATCCCAGCACTTGGGAGTTAGATAGAGCAGGTGGATCTCTGTGAGTTCTAGTCCAGTCTGGTCTACATAATGAGTTCCAGGACAGCCAGAGCTATGTAGAGAGATCCTGTCTCAAACAAACAAAAAGTATGTACCAAAAGAGTAAAAAAAAAAAAAAATTCAGATGATTCACCAAATATGGTACCCATCAAAACCTTACAAAAGGGAAGATAGGAACACAGACTTAGAAAACTGTATGATAGCCTTTTAATTTCACAAAAACTAACAAAGAAGAAACCTGGAATTTGATGGCATTCCCCAGTGAAGAAAGATGCTATAAGCAAAATTAAATTTCAAGTAATAGATTCATGGAAAGGAACAGTAGGAACATCTTATACTCAGGCTTAATATCCAGAACACACATCGCTAACCCTCCTCTTCAAGGGCCCTGAATCAGGGCATACTCATACCAGAAAGACGGGTTAGGAAGGCTGTTACCAGGCTCGCCCTGAACTTCACTGAACATAGAGTCACAGTATATGTTCTGAACTGTAGAGATAATCTCTTGTGCACTGTGTAAAAGCATTCATCTGTCAATAAAATGCTGATTGACCAATGATCTGGGGCAGGATTAGAAGGTGAGACATCTGACAGAGAGAGAGAGAGAAATTCTGGGATTCAGTTAGGCAAGGGGAGATTTGCCTGAACACACTGAACCCGGAAGCCCTGAACCATGAGTGAATCAGGTCACAGTTAAGATGATTGGTCTACCCTTTCCTACATGGGCTATCTTGAACAAGCCTCAGTTCCTTATCTGTAACAAGAAAACACCTATATACAGGCTTCTGGAGGAGCCATATAGGGTACCCATACTTTTCTCGTTCTTCCTTTTCTAAGACAAATCTCTAGGTAAGGTGGGAAGCAAGAAGCAAAAAGCAACTCTGAGCAATTGAAGCAGCAGGTATCTAAAGTTAAAATGTCCTTTTAACATGTGTTTCTTATTTATTTATTTATTTATTTTTTCGAGACAGGGTTTCTCTGTATAGCCGTGGCTGTCCTGGAACTCTGTAGACCAGGCTGGCCTTAAACTTAGAAATCTGCCTGCCTCTGCCTCCCGAGTGCTGGGATTAAATGCATGTGCCACCACTGCCCGGCTTAACATGTGTTTCTACACAAGGCTTTGGTAAATCTTACTTTCAGCAGGATGGCTCAGATCAAAGATATTCTCTGTTTGCACCAACTGAGAACAGAAATGGGACACACCTCAGCACAGAACAAAAAGGTCTCCGATCTTGAGACTCAAGTCAGGCCTTTCTCTTGCCTCCAGTTTTCAAATGCCCACATTGCATTAAACATAATTTAAGCCATTGTTGGCCCCTTCTCTCAAAATCACAGACATGGGGATGATGGTGTAGCTCTCTGTAGCAGAGAACTTGCCACTTGCATACACAAAACCCTTAGTTTAATACCCACCAACAAACAACAACACACACATACACATATAATGGGAGTTGGGAGAGGGAGCATGTGAGCTTGCAAGCTGTCCAAGACCTGGGCACAAACTTATTGTTCCTGGATTTTTGTTGTTGTTATTGTTGGGTTTGTTTTGCTTTGAGGCAGGTTTTTCCTATGTAGCCCTGGATGGTCTGGAACTCACAGAGATAGACTTGTCTCTGATTCTCAAGTGCTGGGATTAAGGGCATTAAAGACATGTGCCACAATGCTCAGTTATTCTTGGATTTTGAGAACTGGCATGTGTTTATTTGCCAGAAAACACATTACTAATGCAATCATCAGGGTTCAGAGATGGCTCCATAAAGTGTTCGCCACACAACTGTGATGACAGGTTTCCCAATACCGACATAAGAGCTGAATGCTGAAGCATGCATCTGTAATCCCATGACTGGGTGTGTATGTGTGTATATATATATATATATATATGTATATATAAAAAAATGAATGAGTGTGTGTGTGTATAATGTTGGAGCACAATTATGAAAGAGATCCAGTATCAATCACTGGTTCCCAAACACTCACACACACGTGTACACAACCACACAAAAACATACATACATTATACACATCAAACAAACAATGTCAACATCTACTAACAGCTAAGGACATCTTTGGGTGTTGGGAATGGAACCCAGGGCCTAGGGCTTGTCAAACATGCACTCTAGCATTAACCTGCATTCCCAGCTCCTATAGATGACATATCAACACTAAAAAGCCCAGAACTGGAAGTCTTCCTCCCCGGTTTTGGGAGTCCTTACTGTAATTCAGTAGTTTGACCAAACCAACTAACCAGTAAGCTGGGAGGGCTGTAGGCCCCGTCCTTAGGAGCTGGGGTGTGTGTGTGTGTGAGAGAGAGAGTCTACTGGAAAAGCACCATCCTAGGCCGGGAAAGGGAAACTGCTCCTAGGGTTGAGGCGACTTCAGAACCAATGGGTGATTGTTTCAAATTCCAGGTAGGCTGTCTCTCATTCCTGCCAGGAATCCAAGGCCCCTATCTAGTCTCTACTTATCCCCACAGAGCCACTCTGAAGACCTTTGTGAGGACTTGCTGTGCATCCAGAAGAACACAGCCCCTCCTGTCAGGGCTTTCGGAGAAACAGAGACTGTCAAGTTAAAAGATCTTCCTCTGAATTGCTATGAAGTTTTCTACATTCTATAGATCTTGGAAACCACACCAACATACCTAAGGCCAGTGGGCTATAGGTATGGAGATCACCCTTTCTGTGTTCCAGGAAGGGCCTTCAACAGCTTCCTGCTGACCTGCCTCCCTCTTCCCTTCCTATGCCAGCCTTAATTCCTCTGTGTCCTCAGGGATAAAATTGCTAACTTTCAGTGCCTGGATGTACAGAAAGCAATTGGGGGGGGGCTTCCTGGAGGAATGGGGGCTTGCCAGGAGTTTCCATTAGCCTGCCTGCCCAGGTTAGAGAAAGTGGAGCTGTGGAGATAAGAAAACCTTGGTAAATCCTCCAACTGGAACAGGTCATTGGCAGGTCAAGAGGGCCCCAGACCAGTAGAGACCACAGGAAAACAAAGTCTTGTCACCTAGATTTTTGTTTTTGTTTGTGTGGCTGTCCTATTCCTTTCCTGGACTCCAAGGACTTTGCCCCAGGCCAGCAGGAGGCAGAAAGCCCACAAAGGAGAATGCACCAGGAAGTGTGGTTTGTTAGAACCTATGCTGAGGCTGAGAGCTTTTAAGCGATATAACTTGGCTCAGACTTTAGAGCACATACATGCTCTCATTAAGGGAGGGTTTTTATGTCTGGGCATGCATGTGTATATGTGTTTTGTGAATGTGCACAGGAGGAGTCCAGTGGCTAATGCACAGAACAAGAGGACTGGAGGTGCCTCCAGAAAAGGGAACATGCCTTTCTTTTCCCTTGGGGAGAGGGACCCCCTGCCCCCATCATGAGTTCCTCCTGCCTCCAGGCCAGGAGTTAGTTGGGGGACTCCCGCCCCTGATGGCAGGAGCATGAACCTAAGGTCACAGGTGGTGCCACTAAGGATGTGCTATGAGGTAAAGTGGGGATAAACCTGCTCTCCATAAAGCCCCTTCCCGTAAGCCCTCTGTTTGAGGAGTCCCCACTGTGTAGCTCAACTGTCAACCAAACCAACTATCCCGGAAGCTGGGAGGTCTGCAGGCCCCACCCTTGGAAGCCACAGAGAAGGGAGGAAGAGTCCACTAGCATGTTCGGAAACTGCTCCTAGGGTTGAGGTGACTTAGATCCAACAGGTGCTTGCTGGCCTTCCAAATTCCAAGAGGGCAGCCCCTCGCTCCTGCTGGGGATCCCTAGCTAGTCTCAACCCTTCTGCAACAGGGCGGCACGCTCTAAAGACCTTTGTGAAGACCTGTGCATCCAGGAGGACGCTGCCCCCCTGCTAGGGATTCCGCAGAACAGCGACCAGCCCATGGTAGGCAGGGTAGTCTTAGTCGCGCGCACCTGGCGTTTCTGGTTTCCTCCTGTGAAGATGGCTTCCAGCCAACTCGAACTCAGAAGGAACGGAAGGAGACTGCGCCACTGAGCACCCCCACCCATTGTCAGCTGCAGACTGGGGGTTGGGCGGGGCTAGAGAAACATGAACAGGTGCACGCCGACCGAATTGGGAGGCCCAGGGGCCGCTAGCCACTCTATCCAATCCGCCCCTGCGCCGAACTGCCTACTCTTAACTATTGTGCACATGGTGGTGGGGGTCTCCACAGATGGAGTGTGGCCAAGTCCTGGCCAGGGACTGGTGGGTTTCTAGTCTGTCTCCTGGCCGCCAACCAGGTTCCTCCCGCGCCAGCAGGAAAGGGTTCACTGGCCAAGAGACCGCGCCTTTGTTTGCTTGAGATCCCCACCTGTGCCCAATTAACTCGGACAAATGAAGGCGAACTGGATTGAGTGAGTGCAGCCAAAATAAGAATTTGCCCCAGGGAGTGGCTAAATCCTTCAGCCACACGGGGCGCCTGGCCCAGCAGCTGGCCCTCTTTGCCTCACACCTTGTAGAATTTTAAGATTCAGTACTCTAGAACCTGCTCTTCAGTCAGGTTTCTGTGTGTACCATCCATTCTTGCCCCCTTTCAGGCCTAGGGCCTTTTCCATTAGCCTTTGACCACTAGTGCCCACTGCTCCAGTCTGCCCTCCATCCCCCATGGTGTTTCCTTCCATTTTCCTGTCTAAAAAGTGACAGGATGGGCTAATTCATAGGGAGCTTGGTTGCAGGGATTTAGAGAATGGAGAGATGAGGGAAATACACCCCAGATCTAGACTTTTTGTTGTTGTTGTTGTTGTTGTTGTTTTTTCAAGACAGGGTTTCTCTCTATAGCCCTGGCTGTCCTGGAGCTCACTCTGTAGACCAGGCTGGCCTCGAACTCAGAAATCCACCTGCCTCTGCCTCCCAAGTGCTGGGATTAAAGGCGTGCACCACCACTGCCCGGCTCAGATCTAGACTTTTAAAACCCTTCTCTCCTTCAACCAGAATATCCCTGACCCCCCATGCTCTCTGACCTTGCACATCAGCTTCCTCCTAAAACAGCCCTAGCTTATCCTCCTGGTGTGAACTTTGAGGCTTCTCCCCAGGACAAGGTCATTGGACATCCACCTGCCCTACAAGCAGCCTACCCCATCTACATGATACTTAGCTTCCACATAGATTCTGAGTTTTGCCCACCTCTCAAAACCTGCTGTCTCACACCACAGGCAGAGGCTTGAGCCACCCGTCCCACCAACTTGTCCACCAGGATGCTGAGAGACTGGTGGACAACTGGCTCCCTTTGGCCTACTGGCTCTCAGTAAGGGTGGGAGTTGCTGTTCTCAGCCCTGCCCTGGGCATTCATTACCAGGCAGCCAGAGTCCACATACACAGCACTAGGACCTGCTCCCTCTGACCTGGGCTCAGACCCCTGCATGGAGAAAACCGGTTCTAATTTTGAAATTAAAAACAGAGAGCTGGGAATATGGGAGAGTACTCTCCTGGCACTGGGTTCAATCCCTAGCAATGGTAATATAAAACAAAAGAGAACAACAAAAAGATAGGATTAAAAAAATGTAAAATCCAAATTTCTAGAAGCCAGGCCTTTGAGCAGGATAATCCTTGTACAGGATGGATGACAGCTGCCATCAGATAAGGTGTGGGTAGGAACGAAAAACACCAATAATCTCACATTTCATGGTTAGAAAGTTCTAGAAGGTCCTACACAGTGGGCACTTTTGGGACCACCCCCACTCCTACTCCCTGGGGAGGTGGCAAGACCTCCTAGTCCTGTCCAGGAGATAGATATATGTATATGTATGTATATGTATGTCCGTAATCCAGTTTCAAAGCACTTGGCATCTGGAATGTCAGCAGCTCTGTCCTAGTCAGCAGAGAAGTTGAGAGGAGAAAAGGGGACAGTGACCCTGAGATGATTAGAGGCTCTTGGGGGGGGGGGGACACCTTTTTTGAGAGGTAGGACTATGACTTGGTGGCATTTAGTGTACGGTCTTTGAAGCCAGGTCAGCTTGGGGAGTGAAGTCACTGATTCAAGAGAAACTCCCAAAAACCAGTCATTCCCTCCTGGGTCTTGTGGGAACCTGTTAAAGAAGCCATGTCCCTCGAGTAGGTTGTGGCTTCAAAAGTTTCCTTGATGCAGCTTATTTGAAAGGAGCTGAAGATGAGGCAAAGCTACACCTGGGACCCAGGGTGATGACATGGAACAAGGAGGAGAGGAACACAGAACTGAGGGCATGGTACTCACACAAACTTGTGCAGGCCTTTGTGAAGGACTCCAGTCAGTCAATTTCACTGAGCAAGAATATGTGCACGAATAGATCTTGGAGATCCATGGATAGAGGGGTGGCACTATTGAAGATGATAGTTTGCATGTGAGAGAATTCCCAGTGACAAGAGCAGGAGGATCTGGGGGACTGCTAAGATGGTCTAAGGTTTTGTAAAGATGAGGAAGGTGAAGAGTCCAAGATAGCAGTGACCAGACAGGAATAATGAGGGTGTGACCTGAGGCCTCAGGGCTTCATGGACTCCTTTAGAGAGCAGGCCTCTGCTACCTCTGCTACACTGATCAGCTAGGAGTTCTCCAATAAAGGTCCCACCTACAGTCGTCACCAGATGTAGAGTGGTAAAGTAGACTTCCACTCTCCATCCTGTTTCCCAAGTCTTAGAAGATCCCTTCCCACCCAGTGTCTTCTCTACCTTCCCTTCCTTCACTGTCTACCTCTAACACCGTCTACCTCCTGGAGGTGGCTCTGTCAGGACAAACCTGGACATCTGTTGTGAACACTAACTTGGGCCTCTCAAGCAGGCTTCTTTGGATGTCTCTTTCTCTCCAGGTGCTCTATGTGGTCTGGTTCTAGACACCTGTGGGGGACCCTGGGGTCCTTCCTGTATCTGTGCTACATGGCTTTTGACTGTGAGAAATTAATTTCCACCAGGACCCTGTATGGAGCTCCAGTTCCTGTGCTACATAGTTTTACTGAGGGTTTATGAGGACTATAATGCTATACCAGCCCACAATGGATTCCCAGAAGGCCGCTGTACCTGCTAAAGGACTATATCATTATGCCCTTTAAGGTAGTCTCTTCTGGTGACTGGGGAACAAATTCATTGTCCTCAAAGGACAGCAAAGAGTAGTTTGAAGGAACTCAGTGTCAAGGTCTGTTCTGATGTGCTCACTGGGATTGGGACTTGAGGAGATAAATGATTTGAGACCATGGACAGCAGGCAGGTGAGCAGGAGGCTCTGGCATTTCACACATTACTTTTACACTGATTCTTGGGAAAAAATTCAGTTTTCCCTGACACTAGTGTCAAGCACTCAGTAAATGGCACAAGTTAATCAAACATCCTTTTCATGAAAGACAATTTGGGGCATAGTACCTCACACTTTTAACCCTGTTGCAGAGATAGGGAGATTTCTGTGAGTTCTAAACCAACCTGGTCTATATTGTGAGTTACAGGCCAGCCAGGGTTACACATAAAACAAAACAAGACTCTACCTTAAGGGATACACTTTTCCCCATCCACAGGGACAAACTCCAAGGAACTGCCATGTTCAGGCTAGATAGAAACTCAGTTGCTAACTTTAATAGATTGAAGTGTGTGTGTGTGTGTGTGTGTGTGTGTGTGTGTGTGTGTGTGTGTGTATGTGTGTGTGTGTCCCAAAGCTCTTGCTATCCTTGGAAAGAAGGTTTAGCTCCACCCCCAGAGACAGCCAGGCTACCTTGTGCAACTGGGTTCAAGACCATAGCTTAATTATATGAGAGAGGAAGTAAAATGTTAAAATACAAGATTAGATGTGGCTTGCCTTCCCAGGAAGGCTAAGGACACTAGAAGAGATAAATATCTATAAGGCTAGACAAGTGCATTAAGGTGGTCAGTCAGTCAAGGGATACCCATTCATGAGGAACTGCCTGCTGGAAAGAAGACAGCAGGGATAGCAGACTAACCAGGCCTGGGACCTCTGAATGTGAGTGTGTTTTGAGGTAGGCCTTGGAGGATGAGGACTCAGATACCTTGGCTAGTCTAA
The DNA here is from genome assembly GCA_028551405.1 of Uromys caudimaculatus. Taxonomy (NCBI): domain Eukaryota; kingdom Metazoa; phylum Chordata; class Mammalia; order Rodentia; family Muridae; genus Uromys; species Uromys caudimaculatus. Next base: position 139,996,437 of record CM052702.1, read on the forward strand.
CTAAGATCTTTAGAAAAGTTGGAACACAAAGTTACCAGGGAAAAGCAAGTACAGAAAAGAAAGCCATGTGAACACTTGAAACTGTACCAGGAAGAGAGGCCTAGAAAACAGCCCTGTCTACATCTTAGTCTCAGCTTGTAGCCCCCAAGACGATAAGGAAACAACTTCATTGCTTAAGTTCCCAGTTTGTGGTGTTTTGTTATGGCACTGAGTCTTCCAAGTCAGCTAAGACATTACCAACGAGCCCTGGAAACACCCAGCTTCCTACCAGACATTATAAGAAGTTATAGGGGTGCTCTCATGGTGCCTAGCCACCTCATCAAACCTGGGGAGCCTAACTAGAACAACTATGGGAGCATCTGTGGAACCAAGGTCTGCATTGAGGTTTACAAACACTCAACTCTTGGCTGATAAGCAAGATGGCCTCCTTGAAGCAAAGGCTATGCACTTAGGCTATCCAGTAAAAATTACTTTGCTCCTTCTCCTTTTGGCCAGCAGATACATCAAAAGTAAAACAAGATGCTCTGGGTTCCTCTCAACAGGACCAGCCTGTTGTGAACCCAGGGTTCACAGCTGCACACACTGCCTGACTTTGAGACAGGTTTGCCCTTCTGCTTCCTCAGGAACTGAAACTCCTCATGGCCAGGTATGACATTGTGAGCCTCTCATTCTAGCATTTGGAAGGTAGGCAGGGGGATCACAAATTCAGAACTAGTCTTGGATTTATATCCAATTCAATGTCAGCCTGGGATATATGAGATTCCTCCCACCCATACCCCAAAAAAGCAGAGCTGGAAAGATGGCTTAGCCGATAAAGCCATTTGGCACCAAGACTGACAGTCTGAACTCAATTCTGGGACACACATGATAGAAGGAGAGAACATACTCCCATGGTGTCCTTTAATCTCCACATGCATGTCCACACATATGCACTCAAAAATAAACAAGTGTTTAAAAACTAAAAACAAATTACAACAAAGAAAATGAGAGCCCCTGAAACAGAATAGTGCATTCCAAATTGAAAGAACCACTGGCAACTCAGCAGAAGGGAGGAGAGAGTAAACACATGTGAAGTTTCATATCTGTGAAATATCAGAACCATACAGACAAGAGAAAGTCCCCCAAAACTCCAGAGGAGAAAAAAACAAAAATCAAGTTTCATACCAAAACCAGGGATTAAAACGGCATTACCTCTGTCTACAGAGGCCCTGGAAAACACTGGGAAGATGTGCACAGCCACAGAACAACCCAATTCAACTACCATCTTAATAGAATCATGGAATAGCACCTTCAAAGCTGTATGTTTACTATAGCCTCCTTTTAAGTGGCTACAGGAGGGCCATCTACTTTGGCAAAGAGCAACCCAAGAAATATGAGCTCCAGATCCAGAGAATCTAATGAAGGAGGTAAAGGGGATCTTCAGGATGAAAACCAAAGGCCATCTCAAGATGCCAACTCCACCCCCACACACAAGGATCAGGCTGAGAGCTTTTCCCAGAAAGGCCCAGTGCAGATGAATTAGTAATTTGATCACAGAAAAACTAAGCAAGCAAGAAGAGAAAGGCAATTATTAACCCTTTGGAAAAGCACAAGAGTTCAAGTTAGAACAAGTATCAGAAGCCATAGGCCTCTCAAATGCAGATCTTGTTGTCGCAGAACAATTTAACTGAACTCCTAGCATAACTACAGGAAAGAAAGAGAAAAAGAAAGAGAAAACCCAAGTATTCAGTGCCAAGACAGGAGGAGAGAAAGAAAACATGCTCCCGCCCAGGTGAGGTCAATGGGTAGTAGCTTTTAGTCCTGTCAGGGTAAGTGACAATGAATCCCACTAGAGTTGGGGCAGGCTGAGAGTAGGGTGTGACTGAGAAAATGCTTCTCTAAGTCTTATAGAATATTTGCCCCAAACAACAATCACATATAATGCTAATAGAAAATGAAAGTCAAAGTTATATTGGTGTACTCTCTGTAAGATCTGAGAGTGACAAAATAGTGCTGCCATAACCTATAACTAAACTCTGCTGAAATAGCTGTTTTTATTCCTAAGAATGTGTCTCTAAATCACCTTCCCTATTCTTTGACAATATAGACATTTTACATTTTACATTTCACCTTGTCTTGATGGTTGAAACTGGCTGAGGTTTCCCATTATGATGTGGCCTCATGAGGTCCAATTTCCTCTACCCATGTTAAATGGCCTCCTACCTGGCACAGTGCCCAGAAGCCTTGCATGTGAGACCAAGGACAGGCCCACGCTTGTAATACCTGGACTTCTGGATCTTCAGAAGCCTGAATTTCAGCTTTAATAGAGCAAACCTGGGACATCCAGCCTTACCCTAGCTTACTCCAGATCCTACAGGTAAGGGGGAAGTTAAGTACACATACGACTTGGTTAATGGAATAGATCATAAGCACTTCCCTCCAGATACCAGACAGGCTGGAGGCAGTTGAAAGAGGTTAGGATCTTCACAATCATCTTTTCTCACAGGAAGCTTAAGACATCTATAAAACATCACAGTGGCTCAAGACCCCTAATTTCTCCTATGTTTTTTTCTATAAAATTTTCTCAGGCCATAGATTTGAGTGAGAGTGACTTAGCCTTTACCTGTACAGCTATCTAGGCTATTTCCAAATAATTTGAGATCACAGTCTGATCCTCATCCCAACTCCCAACTTACACTGAAAGTGGTTGAAGCTTTCTGGAAGACCCTTCACTGCCCTCTGCAGAAAAAGCCTCCTCTCACACGGACTTGAGTCCATGATCATGTCTGAGTGTCCAGCCTGACATACCCTGGAAAACACCATTCCAAGACACTGACATCTACATACAAGGCCAGGAGAAAAAGCTTTCAGGGCAGGGCCTTGGGACTATTCAAAATCACAGAGGTAACCAAAGTAACTGCAAGTCTGCAGATAATTGTTCCAGTTCCCCACATATTCTGGTCGAGTCTCAGTCCTACCTGGTCCCTGGTGCCTCAGGTGCCTTGTGGACTAGCAGGGCTGTCTTATCACGGCCTGACTGGACGGAATGTGGTGAAAACCTTTGCCTGGTACAACTGCCGCTGCTCCACAGCCCAGGAATTTTGTGTTGAATAATTTTTAACTTCTGCTCTGAGAAAAAACAGGGTTTGTGTATAATGTTCATCGACACAGGAATGCCAAGGGGCTTTCATTGAAAAGTGAAGACTTTGTAATAATGAGGAAAACCTGACTTGGAAATAACAGGAACACAAACTACAAAAAAGATCAGAAGAAAGCAGTCCTGGGGGCTTACAGACCCTGCTGATATCTAGCCCTGGATGCTGAACCCTGGACACTTGCAATTCAAGGACAACAGCCCTCCCTGGAGAAAAACAGAACATTGTGGGGGTAGGGGACAACTCCCTTTTCCAGGAGAGGCTTGTGTTTCCTGATAGGAATAGAAACACCCTCCCCCACACATTTCTGCATGCACTACTTGTTCTGTGGTCACTGACCCCATCTGGCTCCTAACCCAGTGAAATGTCCTGTGATTTTTAAAGATCTTTGTATTATAGAAATTGCCCTGTCAAGAACCATTTTGTACTCTTTAGCCAGCTTTCACAACCGCTACACTTGTTCTCAGTGGCGGGCACTCAAAGGTCTACTCCAGAAGGGTAGGTCTTGTTCAATATTCAGGCTTGTGTCCTGCCTCCAGGCTATGCCTCACCCATCCACCAAGGCCCTGAGCCATCAGTCTGAGACCTTCTTGCTCTGCCCTGGTGGGAGTCTAAAATGATGATGACCTCAGGACATGGAGCTGGACAAGGAGGAGACTGAGTGTGGCTGCCATGGACCCTATGGCCACTTGATGGGGAGGTAGGCCATGGGTAGGGTCCATAAGAGACAAGCGTAGACTCACCAGGCTATAGAGTGCAAGGAGTCCTCAGAGCAAGTGTTTGTTTTACCTTCGGAGGGGGTTTGCTGCTTGCCCTATTCCCTATGGACTGTTCAACAAAGATTCTTGGATATGGACACTAACCCTGTTTGCCTTAGCATTAGGTATAAGATGCATCCATATGACCTCCGAGTTGTTACCAACTCATGTGCTGGGACAGTGTCCAACACAAGGTTCTGCAGGGGCACTCAAACTCTTATACGAGGTCTCTTTCTGACTTCCCTGTCTACACTGTTTATAATCTCTGTAGCCCATACAAGCACCACTGCTTAGCCTTGCCAGTTGATGGGCGATCTGAGCCCTTCTCAGCCTTTTATTTTCATTTCTCTGACTACTGATTCTGGGCCTCTATTCACGAGGTCCCCCAGTTCAGGGCACCCTTTTATAGGAAAATGAAACTCACAGCCTCTTGCTAGTTTTCTCACCATGGTATTGTAGAACTCTCATTCGTCCAATAATATTAATTTAAATATAATATTTAAATTATTTGTTGATCATGGAGGTGTGTGTATGTGTGTGTGAGTGTGAGTGTGTGTGTGTGTGTGTGTGTGTGTGTGTGTGTGTGTGTGTGTGTGTGTGAGGGTTAGTGGCAAGCACTGTTACCCACTGATTCACCTTGCCAGCTCCCAATCACATTTTAATATGGCTTATGGATGAGAGGTCAAGGCCTGGCACCTTTCTCCACCCCATCTAAGATTCCAGAGGTGAGTAGCTTGCTGAGGGGAACTGAGTTCCATTTTCTTCCCCATCACATGCTTGTTTTACCCACTGATAAACTCATTCCCTTGGCTTGTAAAGTTCTGTTAGTGTAGATTGTAAGAGGCCTCTGCCTATACATCATTTGTTCCTGTACCAAGTACAAATATGGCAACTGCTTTTTCATAGGCCCTTAACATCTGGAGGAGCTAACTTTTTCTGTTCTTTCTCTCTTAAGGATTACTTATTTACTTATACTTTTTGTTGTTGGTGGTGTTGGTTTTTTGTTTGTTTGTTTGAGACAGGGTTTCTCTTTGTAGTTCTGATTGTCCTGGAACTCACTATATAGACCAGGCTGGCTGGAACTCATAGAGATTAGCCTCCTGGGTGCTGGAATAAAGGCGTGTGCCACCATGACTGGCTTTATTCACACCTTTTTATTTCATAATTATTAGGGTAAGTTTATCTAGTTCCTGAAAATTTTCCAGATGAGGTTTGGAATAGGTTTTGTAGATGTCATATTGAGCTCTAGAAGCTGGATTTCTAATAGTGTTTGATCTTCCTAGAAACTGGAGACACCTGAATAGGCTCAAGTTCCTCGGATAGGTGTGGGATGCACTAACCTAAGTTAATTACTAGATACTACCATGAATTCTATTTTTTTCTAATAAGTTAATGCTGATGTTGAAAAATACTATCTAGTTTTTTTGTTGTTGTGGTTTTTTTTTAAATTGAGGTAAGTCAGAAGGTGGTGGTGCACGCCTTTAAGCCCAGAACTAGGGAGGCAGAGGCAGGTCAATCTCTGAGTTTGAGGGTACCCTGGTCTATAGAGTGAGTTCTAAGACAGCCAGGGCTACACAGAGAACCCCTATATTGAAAAAACAAAAAGAAGGAGGAGGAGGAAGAAAAGGAGGAGGAGGAAGAGGAGGAGGAAGAAGAAGAGGAGGAAGAGGAAGAGGAAGAGGAGGAGGAGTAAGGTTAGATGTGGTGGCACAGGCCTTTAATCCCTACATTTGAAAAGCTGAAACCAAGAATAAAAAATCTAGGGCCAGCCTGGGATACAGAATAAGACTCTGTCTCAAAAAGAGATATGAAGTTTTAAAAAGAAAAGGTGAAATTTACTTAAAACTAATCATTTTAAAGTGTGTGTTTCAATGTTTACCAGCCTGGGGACCACCATTTTACCTGTCTTTAGAATGTTATTGTGTTTGCACTTCCTGGAGACTTTGTACTTCCTGGGTCTAGCTCCCATCTGCTTCCTATCTCTATAGATTTACCAGTCCTAGACATTTTATGTAAATGGAATCACTTACTATGAAACGCTTTACATCTGGTGGTGGTTGCTTCTTCTTTCCTCTTCCTCCTCCTCTGAGAGTGAGTGGAGGGAGGGGAGAGGGAAGGAAAGAGGAAGAGAGGGAGAGAGTCTCACTACAGAGGCTTGGTTGGCCTAGAGCTCCCTATGTAAACCAGGCTGGGTCTCAAACATACAGAGTGTGTCTTTGTCTCCAGAGGGCTGGGATTAAAGGTGTCTGCTCTTATTCCCAGCAGTATGTTTGGCTTCGTTAATAATGTTGATTTTTAAAAAAAATCATGGTAGCCGGGCAGTGGTGGCGCACACCTTTAATCCCAGCACTTGGGAGGCAGAGGCAGGTGGATTTCTGAGTTTGAGGCCAGCCTGATCTACAGAGTGAGTTCCAGGACAGCCAGGGCTACACAGAGAAACCCTGTCTCGAAAAACCAAAAAAAAAAAAAAAAAAAAAAAAAAACATGGTAAAGTATATATAACAAAATGTAGTTTAAACTATTTTAAAGCAGATATTTTAAGACAGCATTAAGCACACTCACCTCTTGTGCAAACATTATTGCACACCCCCACACTGAATATTGCTCCAGACTTAAGTATATGATACACATTTACAATACCCAGACCATCTCATGTGTTTTCCTTCCTTGTTGTGTGGGCAGTAGCATCCAGTGCTGTGTTGAGCAGCGGCTGCTGGTGTATGTGGGAACGCTGGACCTGACCCAAACCTTCAAGAGAATACACTAAATTTGGTGTCAATTTATGTGTGCTTCGGGGCTTAGTTTGTAAACTTTACCATGTTAGTAAACTTTTCTTCTATCCCTGGCTCACTTAAAGTTAGCTTTCTTTCCTCCTCTACCGAACAGTTTGACCCCGAACTCCTTGTTAATCCTCTCCCCATCTTCAGAATGCTAGGATCACAGTCTGTTATTATACTTGGTTTATGTGGTGCTGGGGATAAAATCCAGGGCTTCATGTGTACTTGCTAGCACGCTACCTATTGATTCACACCCCAATCTGGTTCAAGCGTCATTCAAAACATTTTTTGAAATTTTTCTTTATTTTTAATTGTGTCTCTGGGTTCATATGAGCATGTGAAGAGTCCTGGGACTGTCAGAGGAATTGGGTGCCCCAGGAGCTGAAGTTATAGGCAGTTGTGAGTGAGATGCTTAGTGTAGGTGCTGGGAATCAAATTTTGGTCCTCTACCAAAAAAAAAAAAAAAAAAAAAAAAAAAAGTACATATTTTTAACCATAGAGCCATTTCTCTAGTCCCCAGTTAAAGTTTTTTCTGCATCAGTTGAGATAATCACATTTTCTCCACTAAGTTACTGAGACATTCTTTTATTCCTAGGACACAATCCACCTGCTCATAGTATTTATATTTTACACATTAATGAACTGAACTTTTTTTTTTTTTTTTTTTTTTTTTTTGGTTTTTCGAGACAGGGTTTCTCTGTGTAGCCCTGACTGTCCTGGAACTCCCTCTGTAGACCAGGCTGGCCTCGAACTCAGAAATCTGCCTGCCTCTGCCTCCCAGGTGCTGGGATTAAAGGCGTGCGCCACCATCGCCCTGCTTGAACTGAACTTTTGAACAACTTTCTTACAGTCCAGAGGGGCAGGTGGCTTAGTCCTTCTTGATATCAATTATCACGAAGCACTAGGGACTGAAGGGGCTACTGAAGTGTAGACTACATGGTGACCTTGGGAGTTACCATTTGTGAGATGAGAGTTGTATTGGGTCTTTAAGATGGGCTCAGCCGCTGGGCAGTGGTGGTGCACGCCTTTAATCCCAGCACTTGGGAGGCAGAGGCAGGTGGATTTCTGAGTTGGAGGCCAGCCTGGTCTACAGAGTGAGTTCCAGGACAGCCAGGGCTACACAGAGAAACCCTGTCTCGAAAAACCAAAAAAAAAAAAAAGATGAGCTCAGCCTATAAAGGTACCTGCAGCCTAAGCCTGAGGACCTGAGTGTTTAATCCACAGGGCCCATATGATAGGAGGAGAGACCTAACTTCTGCAAGCCATCCTTTGATATCCATATGAGTGCTGTGATACACACACACACACACACACACACACACACACACACACACACACGTAATATTTTAAAATGTCGTGGGAGTAGTGGTGGCCTTTAATCCCATCACTCATGAGGCAGAGATGGGTGGATCTCTGAGTTTGAGTCCAGCCTGGTCTACAGAGTGAGTTCCAGGACAGTCAGAACTACATAGTGAATTCCTGTCTCAGACAGACAAACAGACAGAAAATGTTAATATCAATCTGAGGAATAAGAATTTGAGAACAGCATGAAGAAAGGTAGTATTTCAGAAAAACAACATTACACAGGGAAAGGGGACATAGCTCCAGCAGGAGATATGTTGCAAACTCTGTTTATGTGACCTGTATCTAAATATCTAAAGATTTTAAGTATTTTAAGACCCAGAGGCTCACTAGTATTTACTGCCTGATAAGTCCCTCTAGGGATCTGAACTCTGAGACATTAGCACCAATAGTTAGAAGAACTAGTCTGAAGCTGCTGTAAGGTCAATTTATGGGAAAAATTTTACATCCTGGTGCCCATGGGCTACCATGGCAGACAGGTAAAAAGTATGTACCAAATGGAATGATTATATTGTATTCTATCATCTGATTCACAAACTCTGTATCTCCTTCTGATGAGTGCTGCTGCTACAACTGAGCTCTGGAGAAGGGAAGGATAGGGGCTGACCCTGGCCTAAATATTAGCTGCTGATTGCTAATGTCAGAAACAGGTTGGTATAAAGCACATGGTATAAAGCAACAAAGGACAAGTACCATCTTGAGGAGAAGGCGTCTGTGAGGAAGATATCCTTGTATAAGAGCTAGGATAAGAGCTGGGAGGGTGAGCTGCTCATCTCTGGAAGGAACAAGGAGTCTGGGCAGCAAACAGGATTCTGGAGAAGCTATGCTTTCCTAGGGGCATGTCTGAGAATAGAGTAGCCAGCAGGATTAGGTCAAAGAAGTCCAAAGAGAGACCATGATTCTAATGAGAATTTCCCTACTACTTGGTTATTAAAGTGTCAGCTGTGCCCTGGACAGCCATGTCTTGTCCTGAGCCAAAGAGCAGGAGGTGGATTGGGCACTGATGACACGTAGGCATTCCCAGCTCTTTGTCCTGTGTAGCTTGACATTCCCTCTGTTCACAATGACTTCAGATGTCCAAACAATCAAAAGAGGCGGTGTCACCTGGAACCCTTTTTAGCTCTAGAGGACTTCCCATGTCCACTAAATTACATGGCAGCAAGAACCCAGGAAAGCAGCTGGGGAGGGTACTAGAGGGCTGAATGCACTAGTTGTGTATGTGTACACATGTATGCCTGTGTATATGTGTACTTGTATGTTTGTGTAAATGTGTGTGCTATGTATACATGTGTGTGTATTTGCTTATGAACACATATGTACCTGTGTATACTGTGCATGTGTGCATGTGCACACACACACATTTGCATGCTGTGTGCATGTATGCAGCTACCAGCCTCCCATAAAAGAGACCACCAGGAGCTAGGCATTGGTGATGCAAGCCTTTAATCCCAGCACTCAGGAAGCCCAGTCAAGCAGATCTCTGTGAGTTCTAGGCCAGCCAAGGTTAAATAGAGAGAACCTATCTTAAAAAACAGTAGTAATAACAACAAAGGAGACCACCAGGGCCAGGCGCCTCATGGTCAACTCTGGTTCTAGTCCTTTGACTGCAGAGGATGCAGTCTGGCCCCAGAATCAGATTATATGATGATGTGCTGGAAGGCTAGGGTCACCCAGAGATCAGAACCAGCTGAATCCAAAGGTTCCAAAGTCAGCCACGCCAGGTATCTCTCTCCACTTGGCCTCAGCTCACTTACATCAGCTAACCATGAAAGTATGAGGCTCAGTCACTGTGACTGATGGTTTGTATAGGCTTGGCCCAGGGCGTGGCACCATTAGGGGATGTGGCTTTGTTGGAATAGGTGTGGCCTTGTGGAGTAGGTGTGGCCTTGTTGGAATAGGTGTAGCCTTCTTGGAAGAGGCGTGGCCTTGTTGGAGTGGGTGTGGCCTTGTTGGAGTGGGTGTGGCCTTGTTGGAGTAGGTGTGGCCTTGTGGAGTGGGTGTGGCCTTGTTGGAGTAAGGTGTGACCTTGTTGGAGTAGATGTGGCCTTGTAGGAGTAGGTGTGTCACTGCGGGTGTGGGCTTTAAGACCCTTGTTCTAGCTGCCTGGAATCCAGTCTTCTCCAAGCAGCTTTCAAATAAAGATCTAGAACTCTCAGCTCCTCCTGCACCATGCCTGCCTGGATGCTGCCATGTTCCCACCTTGATGATAATGGACTGAACCTCTGAACCTGTAAGCCAGCCCCAATCAAATGTTGTCCTTATAAGAATTGCCTTGGTCATGGTAAAACTCTAAGCCAGTCACAAAGAGTAGATTGACACAGAATGGAGAAGGCCTCAAGGTCCGTAGAACACTCTGAGTTTCTGCAACTTCAAAAAACTACAGGACTTATGTGATACACACTGTTCCCCCTTGAATGGATTTTAGTGGGCTCTCTGCAAACTTTGTACTGTGCATTGACAGAAATAAATATAGGGTAAACAATCCCTTCTTCTCTTCAAATCCAAGGTAGGCAGATTCTCCCACTATCCCATTACATGTTTATCAGACTGCTTAACCTCTGGGTTTTGTGATGGTGCTACAGCTCCATCACAAAGTTTGCTTATGTTGGCTGCTGGGTAAACACTTCATTTCATTTCCAAGTCAGAAATCCAAGGATAAGATCATATGCCAACATTCAGGTGATAGTCACGCCTTTACAACTATGGTGATTCACTCTGATTTACAAGCAGCAGTATATGCCCCACATGCAGTAAAGAGCAACCCTTGAGGTTTGTGCTGTTTGGTTCTGAGGAACCAACCTGAAGGGGCTACTGCTGCTGCTCTCTCTGAACATAGGGCAGTAAAGAGTTGGATTACTGCAGCACTCTGTCAGATGGATTTTATTGTTCGAACTTTGCTTGGAAGACAGCCTGTTTTCTGCCCTCCCACAATCCCCAAAAGGGTAGTAGGTGTTTTGGAACCTCATATGCTTAAGAAGCTAGTAGTGCCTGTGGATAGATTCTTGCTATGTACTTGCTAATGTACTGCCCATTAGCAACAATAAATTGGGGATTTTCTCTATCAGGAAGAGGCCGTCACTGGAAATAGGCCCCTCCCTACCTGGAGATGTTTCCTTCTGACTCTGAGAAGAGCTTGCTTGGGTCAGATTGGAACTAATGTCCACTGCCCCAGACTGTACACTCCCGTAACCTCCAACGCCCTACAAAACTATGCTTTTCTGAAGACTTCCAGACCTTCAAAGGGTAGGCTCAAGGTTAGAGTGTCAACCAACGATATTTTCAGTCTCAGGCTTGGCTGACTTCTTGCCTGGGGAAATGCAGGGGGGAAGAAGGGACACTGACTTTTACTAAATCCAGGCTCATGCCAAAGCTGAGCATTAACCAGCCAGGCAGCTCTAGAGTATCTAACAAACACTGCACTGAGTGACCTAGTTCTACTAGTCACTCCTCTGGGTTCAAAGAAGGAGAGCTCAGATGTGATCAGACTCAGCCCCATTCCTGACTTCAGCACACTTTAAGGACTTATTTTGATTACTACAGATCCTTTATGTCCTGCAGGTGGAGTTATTAGGAAAGTGGTCTGCTTTGGGGGATGGGAGATTGGAACAGGCTCTCACAGTGTATCTCTATCTGGCCTGTGTAAACCAGGCTGGATTTGAACTTGTGTCAATCCTTCTGTCACTTCCTCCTGAGTGTTGGGATTACATATGTACCGATACCATGCCTGGCCATAGGATCCACTTCTTCCTTTTTCTTTCTTTCTTTCTTTCTTTTCTTTTCTTTTTTTCTTCTTCGAGACAGGGTTTCTCTGTGTAGCCCTGGCTGTCCTGGGACTCACTCTGTAGACCAGGCTGGTCTGGAACTCAGAAATCCACCTGCCTCTGCCTCCCAAGTGCTGGGATTAAAGGCATGTGCCACCACTGCCCGGCAGGATCCACTTCTTAAGGGAGCAGACATACTATGCTCCTACAGTTACTACAGTGTTAAAGAACTTCTGGTGTTTAGTAATTCTGAGCCAAGGCTCTCTATATCTTCTTGTAAGCTACCCTCAGGCATCTTTCCAGATCATAGCCCTTATACACTGACTGAGCTCCTTAATGGTTTATCTTTCCATTATCGCCTCATCAGAACACAGAGACCAGGCTGATGGATGAAAGGGACATCAGGATCTATCCTGTGCTGGCACAAATCACTAGCCCAACCCCTAGTACCTAGGGTTCCCCATGTCCTTTGTACAAGGAGTGTGACTTAAGGTCGCTGACTTCTGTTTCCTGCCTGATGGGACACCTGTATATGTCTTGCTTTATATGTCTACAACATTGAGCCTCATCTTAGCTCTCTCTGGCTGAGAGGTCTCAGACCCGCACTTGCTCTCTTCTGCTTCCTTCTCCCCATACTCAAAATACTTCCTGGTACAGTCTGACACTAGTTTATTCCTGTGCTACTATGGCTGTGGCCTTCATCCTGGTGAGCCATTATTTGCCAAATAAATATTTGGACAGGGTGGGACTCGGTGCTCAGGGTTGAGTATTAAATGGGCCTAAAGTCGGAGAATTCTGTGGCAGCACCACAGAGGCTCAGGGATGAGGAAACATGGTGGAAAGGCTCTCTCACTTGCCTTCAAAGTAGCTTGTGTTCCTGACACCAGGCACAAAGACTCCAGAAGGCAGAACCAATCTTCCAGGACACAGATCCCAGGGCTGTGAGTTCCCAAAAGAAAGATGAAGGCCAGGGGAAACTTCAGAAATGCAGGGAGCATGGGAGGCCATCATAAACATCGGAGATCACCAAGGTAAACCAGGGGGAAAGGTTCATGGAACAGGATCATATCAGTTATTCCACCCGGATCTCACATGTCATCCTTCATCAGTTACTCACTGCTGTGTAACAAGTACCTCCAAACCTAGTGGCTGTGAACATACTTTTATCATTTCTGTTCTGTAGCTTAGGAACAAGTTGGGCCAATGTAACTGGAGGCTGAACTATATGGCTTAGTCAGGTAAAGTTGCTTACCACACCAAACCTGATGACTTGAGTTCAATTCTCAAGATTCATGTGGAAGCCGGGCAGTGGTGGCACATGCCTTTAATATCCCAGCACTTGGGAGGCAGAGGCAGGCGGATTTCTGAGTTCGAGGCCAGCCTGGTCTACAGAGTGAGTTCCAGGACAGCCAGGGCTATACAGAGAAACCCTGTCTTGAAAACAACAACAACAACAAAAAAAGATTCATGTGGAATAAGGAGTAAAAACTAACTCTTGTAAGTTCTCCTCTATTAATGAGCCATGCTGGTGCATATATATGCAATATACAAATCAATCAATCAATCAATCAATGTAATTTAAAACAAAACATTAAGGTGGAGATATACCTTAGTGGTAGAATGATTACCTAGCTTTCCTGAGGTCCTCAGCACAATCTCCAATAACACACACACACACACACACACACACACACACACACACACACACTCACAACTCAAGATGAAGCTGCAGGCTCCCTATCACCCAATCTTGAATGTGCTGCCTGTCACCTTTGTATTTGTCCAAAAGCAAGCTATCAAGTGTATTTAGGAAGCCATTGGATAGATGTGGAAGGATGGGGAGGGAGAACCTAGGGGTGCTGCCACAATTAGCGGTCCTGGATTTAGGACAGCTGCTGGTCAGGATCCTGGCTCATTAACTGCTTGCTTTCACTTTTTTCCTAGAAGCCAATCATCCTATTTGTGGGTTTGTCTGTGTTTGCTGATGGACTAGCAATTGTTTGGTTAATAGTACAAAGTCAGAGAACTTTTGAAAAGACCCCTATTTTGTTTTAACTTAAGTATATGAATACACAGCATATACCCACCTGTTGTGGGACCTTGAGAGCAGATAGAGGCCTACTTCAAATTGTGTTACATGTTGTCTTCATCTAGTTTCTCTCTCTCTCTCTCTCTCTCTCTTCTTTTGAGACAGTTTCTCTACACAGCCCTGGCTGTCCTGGAACTCACTATGTAGCCTAGGCTGGCCTCAAACTCACAGAGATCCATCCCCCTTCTCTGCCTCTTGAGTGCTGGGATTAAAGGCACAAGCCACCACACCTGGCTTTTACCTAATCTTTTCACATAGTTTCACTTAATTTCCATAAAAATAGCTCAAGTTTTACATTCATTTAATGTGTTTATGGATTATTTAATTTAAATCATATCTTCTTATCACCAAAGCCCGGTGATATCTTTTACTTATATTACAGCAAGTATAAGCCATCTATACATTTCAGAGTGACACTGAGTGATGATGGTAGGCCTGCAGAGGGCACCGAAAAAAACAGAACTGAACATTCAGGCCTTAGGTTGGGGCAGAATAATTGCTGGTGGTACACAAAGTGTTTTGATTTGAATTCCTGAGGACAGAGCACCTTGTGCTCTCAGAAAAGCCCTCCAGGCACTAGAGGAAAAAAAAGTTCACCTCCTTTGAACATTGTAGAATTTTGGTTTGGTTTAGTTTTGGCTTTGGTTTTTCAAGATAAAGTTTCTCTGTGTAGCCTTGGCTGTCCTGGAACTCACAGATATCCCCCTGCCTCTGCCTCCAGAGTGCTAGGATTAAATTTATGCATCACTATACCTTGTTTTTGTTTTTGAGACAGGATCTCTTGAGTAGAAATCCCTGTATAGTTAATGATGATCTTGAACTCCAGATCCTGCCTCTGCTTCCCAAGTGCTAGATTATAGACATGCACCAACACAATCAGCAATGTGTTGTATTAACAGTAAGAAGTTAGAGGTAAATGAGGCTTTATGCATCTGGAGGCTGTACTCTGGGAGGGTAGTGAGGTTTGGGGACACCAGGAAGTCATGATTTGAAGCTGTAGGAACTATTTTTGTAAGCTTTTCCTGGGTGGCACCATCAGGAAGAGGAGATGGTGATAGGGTCACTTTCTTGCTTTTCCTCCAAAGCTAACTTAGCCCAGGGGTTGGGGCAACCTTGGCACCAACCCTCAGGCAACCTCCATGTTCTTTGGTTGTAGAGGGTGGGGTCAATGTTCAGAATCTTCAAACCTCCTGGAAAGGATTTACGCTATACCCTGCCCTTTCTTCCTTAGTTCAAGTGGGTAGACTTCAAGCAGCAATGTGACCGGCAGTATTGGCCTAGTCTTGGTGTAAAGCTTCTGGGAAAGGGATGCCACCTGCAGGCAGCTCAGAAATCCATTGTTCCCAGATGCTCTAACTTCCGCCACATGGCCCTGAAGCATCAAGTCAGTGTTCCCAACTGTGATGCAAAGCCCATTTGATGCCAAAAAGGAAGAAAGGCCCTGCATCGGCCCCATAGCAAATGCTTGGTGAGTATGATGCCAATTGGGGAAGTGTCCTTCCCCTAACGAGTGGAGTCAGAGGCAACCCTGAGCAATCCTCTCAACCCATAATGAGAGTGAGGCCATCCAGCATCAGCTGACAGCAATACCATCTCTAACGGGAACTAGAATTTCTATTTATGGCCGAGCTCCTCTAGCTCTGAGGTTCTGGTCATGATAATTATTTTGATTGACATTGAGAGCTAGCAGGATTCATGAAGTCAGCAGTACAGCCCAAAGAATGGCTATTAGGCTGTCACCCCCTTCTATACAATGCCCCCAAACCCTTCCCTCCCAGACCTGTGCTAATTATCCAACGTGTGCAGCCCACTTCATGTATCTCCTTACCCATGCAAACACAGCACCTGTCCAGGAAGGCTATATCTATCACAAGTCTATTCAGCTCTTACTGAGGCTCAAGGGTATCCCTTAGCACCATGTGCAAAGTAGGTGCCATTTAGAGATACTCTTACCTGACCTAGCCCTACTGGTTACCAGCGGATGGCACATGTGTTTTGTAGGACAGTCTGGGCTGCTGGAGGAGGGCTTGTTAGTTATCACAGCTCACTTAGCCTGCTTCCTTCTGTGCCCTTCCTCAAAGGATTCCACACACGATGCTTGAGTCTGTAGCCACCAGTCTAGGGCCTGGTTAGAGAAGTGAGAGGTAAACAGAACAATTAGGGCCTCCTCCTATTACATGGATTAGGTAGCCTAGTAACTGAACCTCCCTCAGCTCCAGCTGTTTAGAAAGGAAGCACTGAGGATTCTTACCTGTTCATTCCTCCCATGTGGATGGATGGAGCGCTTCTGGGCTGTGCTGGTGGCAGGGATGAACAAGCTGCTTCAGTACTAGTGGTGGGCCAAGGGCTCCCTGTGCTCTGTAGGGCCCTAGGCACCATCAGCTTCAACCTACCAGGTCAACCATGAGGCACCTTCCCAGGAAGCTATATAACCTTGTCTTGGAGACCAAGCTCTAGGGGTCAGTGAGGATCAGGAAGAATAAGCCTTTGGGAACAACATGATGATAATTGCTTCCTTGTGAAACACACAGAGCCTGCAAGCCTGGGCAAGTCTACCTCAGGGACCATCCTTCCTGATGTGACACAACACAATGAGTTCTGCTGCTCTCTCCAAGGACCCCTAAGGAAACTGCTGAACTGGCCACTCAACTGAGTTATGTCCTGAAACCTTCAGAAGAGTCCATAGAACTGTCAGGAGTTCTGCCTTAGTTATCATTCCTTTAAAAGATTTATTTGTGTTATTTTTAATCATGTGTATGGATATGTACACATAAGCTCAGGTGTCCAAAGAAGTCAGAGGCCTCAGATCCCCTG
Organism: Uromys caudimaculatus; assembly: GCA_028551405.1. Taxonomy (NCBI): domain Eukaryota; kingdom Metazoa; phylum Chordata; class Mammalia; order Rodentia; family Muridae; genus Uromys; species Uromys caudimaculatus. The sequence continues at coordinate 140,013,132 of CM052702.1, forward strand.
GAGCTGAAATTTTGAGCAGTTGTGAGCCATCCCACACACTAGGAATCGAAGTCCAGTCCTCTAGAAGAGCAATGCATGCTCTTAATCATTGAGCCCTCTCTCCAGCTTTGGCTGCCTCTCTCCTTGATGTGTCATATATTCCAGGGTCTATGAATTCTGTCCATAAAACCTCTTGTAGAGAACAGAATAGAAGCCAACATTTGAGTCAGCCAGCCCCTTGGATGTTTGCTGAGCTCTGGATCCCACAGTGGCATACCTTGCAGAGCACAATTACCACCCAGAAAGTGATGTGACACCAGTATGCTTCATGTCATCTTTCCGTACAGGAAGAAGTTGTAAGAATGTAATGTTAGAATCTCTTTGCTGCTTAAGCCCCAGTACTTTGCAGTGACATTCCCCCTTTCACAGATACTGACTGGCATCCTACTGAGACAATATCTATGAGTCTGTACTTAACAGACTTTCTGGTGCCAGGATCTCTTATCTTGAACGTGAGTTTATTTCAAGTTGGGTATTCTTTATAGATGGGTTCCCCATCATCTTCCCTGATTCCTGCTACAGGGTCTCGCTGTGAAACCACCCCTATCCTCTATAAAGTTTTTTTGTTTTTGTTTTTGTTTTTCGAGACAGGGGTTCTCTGTGTAACCATGGCTGTCCTGGAACTCACTCTGTAGACCAGGCTGGCCTCGAACTCAGAAATCCGACTGTCTCTGCCTTCCAAGTGCTAGGATTAAAGGTGTGCACCACCACTGCCTGGCTTCTAAAATGGGCCTCACTTGTGCTATGTGGGCTGATTCCTCTCTGTAGAGACTCCTCCATGCTATTTGTCTCTGGTGCTGAGGCCTGAATTCTCTTTGGATTAATCTGTTTGTCCGTCATATTAATAACTCCTCCAATAAACTTTCTAGTAACCTTTCAGTTCCCCTTGAACCCTTCCATCTGAAACCTTTCAGAACTGACATAGTTCTATCACCATGAAGGGTACTCTCCCCTCCCCTGCCACCATCCCTTCCTCATCATCTGTTTCACTTTCATTGTCTAACATTTCAGGGATATTTGGTACAAGGTAGCACTCAAGTCAAGTGGACATAGATGGCTGGTTCTCTTTATGTTGCATAGTGGTCTCTAAGGAGATTGCCTCAATCAAGGAACATTGTGAAACTTTCAGGTTTGGGTTCATATAAATAAAACTGCTATAAACACTATACGACAGTTTGTGGGAAGTAAATTTTCATTCTTCTGGGACATGGTTCTGGACCACGTAGTAATTGTACGTTCAGAACATGGTTGTCAGTTCTCCAGGGCAACACAGTCATACTCTATCAGAAACTTGTGAAAGTAATTGGCAACAGGTACCGTTGTTTTTAATTTTACCCCTCCTAATAGGTGTGGCAAGATGTCATTCTCTTAATGTACATCTCTAAATGGCAATGATATTTATGAGAAACCTTTTTTAAAAAAATCTCTCCAGGGTTATTAGCCTGACAGAGATCCATATTCCTTGAGCCCTGCCCCCTTGTCCTTCACACTGATTAGCCAGTCAAGACAAATTTGAACATGGTGTTTTCACTTCCAATTTATAGGGTGAGATATAGTCACCATCAGTGTTAGAGATAAAAGACACATGCCATCTTGTCTGTGTGTGCTTGTTAGAAATAAGTTCCAGGTCACAAAGAAAGAGATTACCATTCTAACTGAAGTGTCGGGACAAGGTGAACTTTACTCCTGATCAAGAGGGTGTGCTTAGAAAGAGTAAACTCACATCAGGGCAGGAAATGGGAAGTGCGTTTGGTTTTTATTCTAACTCAGGGTGTGGTTGTGCCTTTTCTCCCTCCATTGGCTGGAGTCAGACCTTACAATCTTATTCAACTGGATAGCCTGAAAAGAATTAATGCACAGTAAATGGAGAAAGTGGAAAGGTATCGCTGCTCCTGGGAGAAAAGTGTCATTGTTCAAGGTCATCAAATTCCTAGAGTGGAGCAGTGGGCCTTTGTGTAAGCAAAGGTTTTAGTGGGTGAGGAGGATTAAAACATTTGCCTGAACCTGGCTGTGGTGGCGCATGCCTTTAATCCCAGCACTTGGGAGGCAGAGGCAGGCAGATTTCTGAGTTTGAGGCCTGGTCTACACTACAGAGTGAGTTCCAGGACAGCCAGGGCTACACAGAGAAACCCTGTCTCGAAAACAAAAACAAAACAAAACAAAAATTTGCCTAATAGTCTTACAAAATGGGGGAAATAAAGATTTTAATTCATTGTTCTAAACAGAAGTTTTATAGTATTTGATAGAAAAGAGCTATATTTCTTATAGTTCTCATTATTAACCTGTTGTGGATTCTGGTGCACAGAAATGACCTCATTGAGTTACTTTTGCTTGCCGGGCAGTGGTGGCACACGCCTTTAATCCCAGCACTTGGGAGGCAGAGCCAGGCAGATTTCTGAGTTCGAGGCCAGCCTGGTATACCGAGTGAGTTCCAGGACAGCCAGAGCTACACAGAGAAACCCTGTCTTGAAAACACACACACAAAAAAAGAGTTACTTTTGCTTTGTACATGGCCTCCTCTGTGACACTAAGATTATTCTTTTATAACAATTTGGGAGCTTCAGAAAGATACCAGGATAGAAAATGTGGTAATGTAGAGAGGGCCCAAGAAGATACCACAGAGGCCAGGAATCTCCTGTGCACATGGCCAAGAGAGGAAAGGCAAAGAAAGCATAGCACTTTCTCTTATCTGACCTCCAGGATGACCCAATCACTAGCAAGAAAAAGTAAATAAGAAGTGTCATTGACACAAAGCAAATATGGAGTCCTGAATGCTGAAGGTATCCTTGGTGACTTCTGATAAACCTGTTGCTAAGAAGCACCAAACACAGAACACCGTCCCATGAGAGAATTGGTTGGAGACGAACAAAGCACTGAAAGTCAGAGAGAAAGAAACCTCCATTATGGGACAGTTGGGGTTGAGATACTTGCTGATAGCTTCACTCTCACAAAGCCAAAATGGGAAACAATTTATGTAAAAAGAGTTCTAAGATTCTGAGAGCCCCTAAGGGTCCAGGTTAGTTAACCCAGTTGGTCTTCCTGTGGAGTTCCTATCCCCTCAGGTCCCCGAAATACTTCTTCCTATTCTTTTTTTTTTTTTGGTTTTTCGAGACAGGGTTTCTCTGTGTAGCCTTGGCTGTCCTGGAACTCACTCTGTAGACCAGGCTGGCCTTGAACTCAGAAATCCACCTGCCTCTGCCTCCCAAGTGCTGGGATTAAAGGCGTGTGCCACCACTGCCCAGCCCTCCTATTCTTTATAAGAGTCCCTAAGCTCCATCCACTGTTTGGCTGTGGGTATCTGCATCTGTCTGAGCCAGCTGGGATGTAAAGTGAATAGGAATTAAAAAAAAAAAGAGTTTCTAAGGGAGTCTCCAAGACAGGGAGAACTAACTCCTCTGGCAGGCCCAGAGGCTCCTCCCACTCTATTCAATATTCACAGATCTGATTTCAACTCATTTCTTTCTCAGGTGGGACAAAATGATGCCAAGGTTACATTCTCCTTCCCAGATTTTACATGTGCTCCCAGAGCAACAGCACCACCTATGGGTGTTAAGCACACTTTCCATTTCTTTGACTCCTGGGTTTACTTTCCCAGCAACAGCCTGTTTCTAGGAGCTGATGGGCAGTCAAAACATATGCAGATACATTGATTGGTATTCACAATTATAATTTGTGGTAAGACATGAACTTGTTTTTCTTGGTTTGAAACAATGGACTGTCTTGCTGTTTTCTTTGCTTTTTCAGTCCTTCATGTCTAAGCCGTAGGTACTGTATCTCCATGCTAACACAATTTATGTCTTTTTAAAAGGGGGATAACTCTCCATATTTAATCTGCAAGATGCATAAATCCCGAAGGAACTTGTGCCCTGACAGTAGATGGGCTCATTTTATCATAGAGCTGGGTTTACCACAGACAGCTATATAGTTTGCCTACTATCTTGCTTTGTGACATCATCAAGATGTCAACAACCATGACTTCACCACCTTTTTGCACTACATGCTAATGTACTACATGGTATAAGCCCAAGTCATAGCACCCATAACATTTCCCAATACCACTGAACCTTCAGGGGATCAACACACCCCTAGAGTTTCCGGCAACACAAGCATTTAGTCACATGTCCTGATCCTCTTTTCCCAATTATTTTCTTTGTGATTGTCACCTTCCTGAATACCTAGTGGGATCATGAAATTGAAAGGCCAAAAGGATAGGCTGCCAGGTGTTAGGCCTGGCACCTGGAGAGGAGAGAAACTCAATTCTGCTCACTGCTGAGATAGGCTGAACATATTACCCTTGAATCAAGAGGTCACCCACTGACAAAGAACTTTGTTGAAAAACAGAAAGTAGCTGACCAGTCCTAAAACTGGTACTAAAAAGACATACAGGTGTCCTCTGATGTGTCAGCCTGAACTTTTCTCCCAGTGTTCTTTGGTGTTGATTTGCCAAGTCCTGAGCAGCTTGGGTCCTGGAACCTTGGGTAAGGGCAGTGAGGGGGTGAAGAAAGGACAGATGCACATACAGTGAGGTTGGGATCAGGTGGAGTTCTCCAATATTACACTACCAACCAGGACCTGGCGCCTCAGTGTGTTTATTTGGTACAGCACAGAGGAAGGGGTTAATTGTCTCAATGGATCTCTATACGAAACCTGTCTCACACTGCAAGCATCCCTGAGGAAGAAGCTGCACTTGCAAATTTTTCCATAAACTGATGAATCACCCATAAACACTCATACTTTGACTCCCAAGAAAAGCTCTGCTATTTCTCTTGAGTCTGTTCCATATGGATAATGGCATTATCGGTTGTGCCATGGTTCTGAGGGCTTGGGTGTCTTCAACATGGCCACATCCATGTCATCTCACACTAACTCTCCATTTCCTCTAATTCCACATTGTATTCACTCTTATATTTGTAGTGTGTTTCTGGTCTCCCCTTGTCAATTTAGACTAAACCCTTGGCATTAACCCTACCCCAAAATGCACTAAAACACACATAAAAAATCTAATTTACATTAACCAGGTCCTAATAGCATTCTTACTCCTCATTCTTTCTCCAGACCATTGAGGTTATTTTACCATTAATGTGGCTAAAATTAACTTATCCCTATCAGTTTTGATGCTTCTCTCCTTCTCTTCTGTGGGAACCAAGACTTATACCATTAGAGATTATTCCATATATGTGTGTCCCCATCTCCATTCTGCTGTAGGACACACATACAACACACTCGGTGGACATATCTCTTGGACAGGGTATGCATATGCCCTTCTGATAGAACTGTGGGGAGCATGCTAAATCTGTGATAATGTATATCTTAGTTATTTTTCTATTGCTGTGAAGAGACACAATGAGGAAACATAAAAGAATGCATTTCATTGGGTTGCTTACAGTTTCATAGAATGAGTCCATGATCATCATGGCATGGGACATGGAAGCAGGAATGGCGCTGGAGCCATAGCTGAGAATTTACCTGTTGAGACAACAATCAGGAGGGAGAGGGAGGGAGGGAGGGAGGGAGGGAGGGAGGGAGGGAGAGAGAGAGAGAGAGAGAGAGAGAGAGAGAGAGAGAGAGAGAGAGAGAGAACAGCCAGAGGATCTGGAAGAGTTCAGAGCAGGGAGAGAAAGTAGCAGATTGAACATGGCAGGCAGAATAAACTGGGTCATGAGAGGAGGTGGGGGAGCGAGAAAGGAAGAGAGAAGGACAAGAAAGGCAATCAAGAGAAGAGGACCAAGAGCACGCATGGCTGAAACGGTAGGATCATAGAAGAAAGAAGCTGGGGCAAGGGAAGGAAAGCCGCTGGGTTGGAGAGATTTAGGGTAGTGTGGGATGAGAAGAACTGAGAGTAGCCATGGGTACTGAGTGAACCTAGACATTTTTGTATGCTTGTAGGTACTAGTTAGCCATTTGTCCTGAGTTTCTTTGGGATTTGATATTATAGCCTTTTTGTTAATGATAAAGGGCCATGTAATCTCTTCTATAACTGCTTTTTTTTTTTTTTTTGGTTTTTCGAGACAGGGTTTCTCTGTATAGCCCTGGCTGTCCTGGAACTCACCCTGTAGACCAGGCTGGCCTTGAACTCAGAAATCCACCTGCCTCTACCTCCCAAGTGCTGGGATTAAAGGCGTGTGCCACCACTGCCTGGCCTATAACTGCTTCTTAATGAAATAGTACTTTTGTCAGAGGTCCCTGAACAGGAAGATTGGAATGTTAGTCAAAGGCTGGGAAGGGAGAGAGGAGTTCAAGATGGAGGGGGGTATTTGTTTCCCTCACTTCCCCATCTTACAAGGTGTCTTAGTTAGGATTTCCATTGCTGAGAAGAGACACTATGACCGAGGCAACTCTTATAAGAGATAGCATTTAATTGGGGCTGGCTTATAGGTTCAGAGGTTCGATCCCTTATCACCGAGGTGGGAAGCATGGCAGTGTCCAGGCAGGCATGGTGCTGGAGTTGCTGAGAGTTTTACATCTAGTTTTGAAGGCAAACAGGAGAAGACTGGCTTCCAGGAAGCTAAGAGGAAGATCTCAAAGCCTACACCCAAAGTAACACACTACCTCCAACAAGGCCGTACCTCCTAATAGTGCCACTACCTGGGTCAAGCATATTCAAACCACCACACAGGGCCACCTGGATTTAGAGAAGCGTCGGTTACTTTGGAGCACTCTGGGTTGTAGGTTCTGAAGGAACACCTAGGGATGGCATATTGCATGCAGTTTTGGAGCAGTTTGCAGTCTGAAGTTGATTGAAAATCTTCTGGGACAGATATAGACTAGGGATCGATGGTAAAGTTAATGAGCTTAGAGGAAAATCTTTATCTTGGGTGTCCACTTAAAACTTCCAGGCACATGGTCACAGTAGTTGGGGGAGGGGAGGAACCCCAATGCAAGCACAGAGAGCGGGGGAGGAGGGATTCTACCCTCAGGAATAGGTAGTAGGCATCTTAGGCTGTTGATTGACAGGAGTCCTTAATTGGAGTCCATTTGACCTGTGACAGGTGGATCAAAATTTCATGACTCCTTAAACCTTACAAGTTTTTTTTTTAGGTTTACAAAAAGAGGTAAAAGTTTTAGACACATTAGCATTACCACCATCATAATCTGTACTGAAATCCACATTGTAGAAAAAACAATAGACTCCTTCCTTCAAGTCATAGCAAAAGCTATGGCTTAAGGTTAAAAGCATGAACACTCTTTCATCTGTTCAGAGGGATATATAGATTGGACAAAAATGCTTTCAGCATGATGAGCTTATTTTTCTTTCTTGAGACAGAGTTTCTCTGCATAACAACCCTGGCTGTCCTGGAACTTGTTTTGTAGACCAGACTGGCCTCCAACTAAGAGATCCTCCTGCCTCTGCTTCCTTACTGCTAGTTGATAAGAAGCAATCTTTTTTTTTTTTTTAAAGATTTATTTATTTATTTTATGTATATGAGTACACTGGAGCTGTCTTTAGACCATCAGAAGAGGCCATCGGATCCCATTACAGATGGTTGTGAGCCACCATGTGGTTGCTGGGAATTGAACTCAGGACCTCTGGAAGAGCAGTTGGTGCTCTTAACCGCTGAGCCATCTCTCCAGCCCGATAAGAAGCAATCTTAAATCTATACTTAGAAGACCACCAAGGTCTTCTAAAGTGCTCGTAAAGCATCAGTATCAGTGCTTTACAAGAGTTAGAGTGGTGAATTCTGTGTATGGGGATTTGAGGTTCAGAAATCCATTCTTATCAGTTTAACCAGACCACTCCTCTGAGATTGCTCATCAGCAGGTTGCCAAAAGGAGATACTTAACTCTATGACCCCTAACTCAATCTCTATAGCACCTGTCCCCTATGCTTGCTTCTCTATGACCAAACTAGAAACTACTATCCACACTAGGCAGACACTTATGGAGGCTGTTCTTATTGGTCCTGTAGGAGACATAGTGTCTGCTTTTTCAGAATGGGAAATCTTTTATATTTCAATTAAAGACCCATGGCACTGCAGATGGGAGACCCGGGTCATAGATAAACTTTATTACAGCATTCACCACGTCCACCCATCAGGTACAATAAAAATACAAAGAGTACACACCCCACTCTCTCAACCCCTAGGTATAGACAGAGTAGAAGAAGTGGTTCAAAGCTCCTCTAAGGTTCTCATATCCCTTTTTGATAATATAGATCCCACTGTCTTGTCCTACCATCTCTTATTTCAGACCTTAACCTCTGCATAGCAGCTATTGAGTCATGCTCTACCTAGTTGCTTTGGGGAATGCTGGTTGTATGTCTCTACTGGGTCAAACTCACAACTACCCTTTGTAGCTTCACCCATTGTCTTACTAGATTCTTTCACTTTGCTGATTGTTAAATGCCCCAAATCAAATATCTCTACCACCCCTTATCACTCCTCTCTCTCTCTCTCTCTCTCTCTCTCTCTCTCTCTCTCTCTCTCTCTCTCTCACAGACAGCTGTAACTCCCCAGGAACACACTTTGTGGGCACACTGGAGTTCACTCTGTAAGAATACCCTAACCATTAAAATACTACCACCCAGCCCCTGAGTCCATACATCTACAATGTCTCAAGTATCTGCAGCCCTCAAGTTTACCACTGCCTACCTGCTGGATGGTCTGGGACTTGTGCTCTGGTGTTTCTTTTTCCAAAACTAGTGGTGGTACCTGCTGAAGAACCCTTGCCAATTCCCCTCACCAGGTTTATATTGGCACAGCATAATAAATGAGCAATTCAAAGCCATAATTTTTCTAGCAGTCCTGGGCATAACTGCTAGTATCATCTCTGAAATGGCAGGACTGACTACTTCCCTAGCTATTTACCATAAGTTTTTCTCTTAGTTCATCCAGTATCTCCAATGGGTGGATCAGACCATCCTTACCCTCCAAGGCCAAATAAACTTACTGGCTGCAGTAATATTACAAAATGGGCTAGGGTTAGGTTTACTATCAGCTCCACAGAGATGGCACCTCAGGAGTTCTTATCCTAATCCCTGGGCCCAACACAGAGAAAAGGGGGGGGGGGGGTGGAAAACCCACAAATCCCTCAGCAGGAAAAACCTATCAATTCCTGAACTTCCCACAAAAAAACCCCACTAATCCCTGAGCATGAAAATCCACAAATCCCTGAGATCTCCGAGCTCAGGACTTGAAATCCCACCAATCCTCACTCTGGAACTCTCTGCCCTGAGAAGCTCTGCCCCCTCAAAAATCCTTATTTGCACTGCCCTATGCCCAATTCCATGATGACCACCCCCAGGAGCAGAGAGCATCTGCCCCTGGATTTGTCCCTCTTCCTGGATTCTTCCTTTGAATAAATTCCCTTTGTGAGATTTACTGCCTGGAGTTACTCTCTCATTGGAAGAAGCCAAGAAAAGAAGCTAAGAAGCTGAGGTTCCTGAGCTCCTCAGCTCAGCTGGGGATACCCTCCCTTGGGAGCTGTAATGCCTCTGCTGAGGAGGCTTCCTCTCAAGAGCTGTGTGGATACCCTTTCCTTGGGGCACCATCTCATCTCAGAGCTGTGTGGTTCTTGGGCTCTGAACCCCCAGACACCTTTCCATTCAAGCAGAAGCATTTATAGTGGGAGGAGGGGTATTAGTGACCTATGTATGACTCATTCCCTCACACTCACTGCCTAGTCAGTCACGGATGCCAAGTCTCTGATGAGCATACACACAATCCTTTCAAAGACATTTGTCTTTTCCAGATATTTGCCAGAAATACTAGAGGTCCTGGGGGTAGCCCAGAGGACGTACAAAAAAACAACACAAACAGAAATTTTGTCTGAACTAATGTCACTAATTTGGGAAGAATCCAGCCCACTTTACCACAGTCCCACCCCCCATCTCCCACCCCCACCCCCTGTGCCGCTGTAGTCACTGCTGCTGGCCAAGGCCCACAACTCTAACTCTGAATTCTTAGATCCACTGAGCCTTAGGGTAGAGTTCCAGAGAAGAGTAAATCACGGTGGTGCAAAGAATGCTGAGTTGTCTGACCAGCTCTACCAGATGAGAAAAACTGAGGTCATGTTGGTATCTAGGTAGTGAGGAAGGCCCGGTGGAGAGCAAACGCTTGGCAGTATCGTTGCACTGGAGGCAGCTCGAAACCAGGTTGAAAACAACAAAACCAAGCCTGACAGATACTCTCTAATTTTTATTCAAAACACAGCCCTGGTGCACACACTTTTGCTCTTTCCAGGTGCTGCCTCGTGGTCCTGAAAGACCCCCGAGCTGGGGAGACCCTCGCTCAAGTCTCGGGATGGCGCGACCCCCCAAGAACTCACGAAAAGACCGTCCTTGCTGCAATCACACGAGGTTTAATTCGGGGGCGGTGAGAAGGACCAATGCATTGGGGTCGAACCCGTAACCTACGCAGAGGCAGAGGGGTTCGGCCCCGAGCAGTTGAAGTCAGGG
>CM052702.1:140023663-140103899 GCA_028551405.1 Uromys caudimaculatus
CCAACCCCACTTCAGAGATGTAAGTTGATGGACTGCAAAAAGTACAATGCCTCCTCCTTGTGTCACTGTGGCGCTTCCAAGGAGTTCCAGGATAGCTTCCGTGAAGAAGTCTAACTACCTGAGGCCTCCAAAGTCAAAGAGGTGATCAGGTAGCCCAGAGACAAGACTCCTCCTAGGCATTCCACTTGGTGACCTCAGATGGTCCATGCTTAGCGTGGGTGTGGCATCTTACTTGGAAGGAACCGGAGTTCAGATCTCCGAGCAGACACACCAAAGGTTTATTAGAAAGCCCAGATTTTTACAAAAGAATTAATTTGAACTTTGTAAGTGTTCACTTTGAAATGGGGCTAGCCAATCAAACCATACGTTCTGAGTGAGTTTGAAAAGCATCTACCCCACCTCAATCACGAACTGTGGCCAGTTAAATATTTCAAAGGCTACCGTAGCCTCCAGTGGCACTTCCGAGATCTTTTGTGATCCTCTAGAAGCGAGGCGGACGTAACACTCTATACCTGACTTGCCTAGAACCAAGTCAGGCACTGGTGGTCCGCCACCTAACAAGGACTACGATGATTGGCCGCCGCTAGGAATATTGGGGAATGTAGTCGTTTCCTTCCCACTCTTCCTCCCCCCCCCTTCCCCTCTCTAGGTTCAAGTCCTCTTGGACTACATTTCCCAATCAGAGCTCCGAATGCAAACCAGCTACCAGGATAGAATCCCGGACAAACGCATTTGGGCGAGGGGGCCGTTAGGAGTTGTAGTTTTTTGCCTAAAGCAGCCCTCGCCAACGCCTGGGCGGGGGAAGGACCAGAGACTACAAGTCCCAGGGGGCGCTCGCGGGGCGTTCGCTAGGCGGCCGGTACGAAAGAGGAACCCGCCTGGTGTGTGGTGAGTGAAGGCCTTGGTCTGACGGAGGTGGCGCCTGCAACTACAGGATAAAGGCTCCGGGTAGCCCAGACTCCAGGACTAATCCAAGGCCTAGCGGGACAGTGCCTACCCTCTCTGTCTGCCATTTTGTCAGTGATGAGGCGGTACGGATGGAGCCGGGAGTGGAGCATGGTGGTTGCGCGAATGGACAGATGGAGGGAGGGGAGGTTGAAAGGGAAAAATGGACCGCAAGCAGCACCGAGGTGCGCGGAGCGGAGCAGGACGTGGGAGATGTGGGACTTCCGTTGGTCTGTTGGTGTCATGAAGTGGTCGAGGTCCTGCCACGGGATGTGGTCTTCTTGAGGACTTTGCTGTGAGAACCACTGTATCAGCGTGTTATAAATACTACAGCATTTGGCCTTTGCAGTTTCTCCACACCACTGTATTCTTACTGAATTCTCAACTCAGTAGGCCTATTAAATTTAAAGGTGTCGAACTTAGCCCAGTATTTTGTTTTTGTTGTTTTGGGGAAGGGTTTGACCATGTAGCCCCTGCCAGCTTCTAACTTGCGTCTATTGGCCCTTAATCTTGTTAGGTTTTCTTAGTATTACTGCAGTGTACAAAGAAGGCAAAACTGGGTTGTTGTATTTTTTTTTTTAATATGTGTGTGTGTGTGTTTCTGGTGGTGGTGGTGTGTGTGGCCTAGGTGGGGGCAGAATTTGAATCTGGGGTTTCTTACATTTTGGGCCCTAGCTGTACAGCTCCTGCTTCTCCTGTACTATAAATCCTGCAAGAAAGTCATGGCTTGGCTTCACCAGGTTGGTCCAGGTCACAAACATAGTTTGGTAACTATGTTATGTTAAGAGCCAGACAATAATTTGAGTCCATTTTTATTTTCAGAAGCTTGTACAAGGAACTACAGATCTGAATTATGCAGATAGTCTCTTTTCTTTTGTTATCCTCCCCTCCCCTCCCCCCTTTTCTTTCTTTTTGAGACAGGCTGGCCTGGAACTCACTCTGTAGACCAGGCTGGGATCAAAGGCATTCGGCCCCATTACCTGGCTGAAAGTTCCTTTTCTTGACTTCCAAATCCTGGTCTTCCCCAGAACAAAGCAAGCACATACCTTGATGGGCTTATGCTCATCTTAGGTGAGCTCTCTTGTCCACAGCACCGTTTGTCACAACCTTTCAGAACTGGCTTGCATTTGTTCTCTACATAATTTGGATCTATAAGGTAACTTGTTTAAAGAACATTGTTACCAGGCAATGGTGGCACACATTCCCAGCACTCGGGAGGCAGAGGCAGGCAAATCTTTTGAGTTCCAGGCCCCAGGATAGTCAGAGATGCATAGAAAAACCCTGTCTTAACAGAACCCAATGGTGATGACAAAGATGAATATTTCTGAGGGGCTGAAGAAATGGCTTAGTGGTTAACAACAGGTATTCAACAAGAAAACCTAGCCAGGCAGTGGTGGCGCAAGCCTTTAATCCCAGCACTCGGGAGGCAGAGGCAGGCGGATTTCAGAGTTCGAGGCCAGCCTGGTCCACAGAGTGAGTTCCAGGACAGCCATGGCTACACAGAGAAACCCTGTCTTGAAAAACCAAAAAAAAAAAAGAAAAGAAAACCTGAGTTCCAGGCCCAGTACCCATGTCACACAATCACCTGTAACTCCAACTTTAGGATCCATTCCCCTCTTTTGGCCTCCACTGGCACCTGCATTTATGTTTTTATATATATATATATATATATATATATATATATATATATATATATACACACACACACACACACACACACACACACACACACACACCTGTAATTACCTAATTAAGAATAAATCTTTTTTAAAAATCCAACTATGTGCTGGAGAGATGACTCAGCAATTAAGAGTACTTGCTGCTCTAGCAGAAGACCGTGGTTGAGTTCTGTAGGTCCTGGGCTGGTCTCAAACTCAGAAATCCCTCTACCTGTGCCTCCACTCTTGGTGCTTTTTATTTTCATGACCTATTGAGTTCAGTTAACGCTGTCTGTTGGAATGTTAACTCATCTTGTTAGCTTGATCTTGCCCAAGTAGCGGTAGCTTCAGTGAGCTCATGTATGCAATGGTTATATAATGTTTACAAGATAGCAGTTTACAACATTATTCCCCGTCCCCTGGCTTTTAAATTCTTTCTCTCCTCTCTTCCACAATCTTCCCAAGCCTTGGGGAGGGGAAGGTTGAAATAGATGTCCTATTTAGGACTGAGCACACTTATTTTCAGTTCTTCAACTACCAGACAAATTTACTATTTTATGTATTTATTTGTTAAGCCAGGATCTCACTATATAGACATGCTGGCCTTGAACTCACAGCGAGCTTTCTGCTTCCGCCTTGAAAGTGCTGGGATTAAAGGTGTGTGTCACTATGCCTGGCCTAGATTATCTTTTAAGAGAGAATACATTTGTATCTAACATTTTAATCTTTGGCACACGCCAGTATGTTATGTCACTACCCAGGGCCATTCCATTCTTTTGACCTGGATGCCTGAGAGGGGGCATTTAAGATATTTTCCTTTCTAGTGTTACCAGGGAAATAAGAGGTGGTGCCCAACTACTGTCAGGGAGAGATCTATCTTCAATGGACTCCAAAACTACTAAACCTAAAGATGAGAATCTATCTCAAAAGAAAATCAATTTGAAAGTCATCATCTACTACATAAAGAATTTGAGGCCAGCCTGAAATACATAAGACCACACACACGGTGGTCTGTAATCACATGCTTGTAATTCTAGCACTTTGGGAGGAAGGGGCAGGAGTTAAAGTTGAAGACCAACCTGGTCTACATAGTGATGTAATGAGTTCCAGGCAAGGTTGGACTTCATAATGAGATCCTAATTCAAAAAATAAAAAGGTGCAGGGGAGATAGCTCAGTTAAAAGTGCCTGCAGAGCAAGCATGAGGATCTGAGTTTGTATCCACAGCATCCACATTAATGTGAGGAATGGAGTCAGGTGGGTTCTTGAGCTCAATTGACTAGTCAGCTGAGCTGCATCAGTGAGCTCCAGATTCAATGAAAGCCTGTCTCAAAAAATACAGTGGATGGGGACTGGGTAGATGGCTGAGAGGGTAAAATGTGTGTGTAAGCATGAGAACCTGAACTCAAATTCTCGGTTCCTCTTGAAAGAACAGGTGTGGTATGCATCTCTCATCCCAGTTTGAGTGGGTGGAGGAGAAAACAGGCAGCTCCTCAGGTCAGGCTGGCCATCCAGCAAAAGTGATGAGGTCCAGGTTCAGTGAAAGATCCTGTCTCAGTACAGTGGAGGGCTGAGCATAGTGACCCACCTTTAATTCCAGCACCCGAGAAGCAGAGGCAGGAGGATCTCTGTGAGTTCGAGGCCAGTTGGTCTTTGCAGCTAGTTCTGGGACAACCAGGATTATATAGAGAGACCTGTCTCCAAAACAAAAGAAAAAACAGTGGAGAGTGATAGAGGAAGACACACATTGTCTCTGAGCACCACACGTGCCATGGGAGAGTGAACCTATATACACATACACACACATGCACCACACAAAGTACCAAAATAAGGTGGAGAGTATATTAAAGACAGTGTTGACCTTTGGTGTACACACACTTCTAAACATGTATATACACCACACACAACAGAAAAGTATGTATAGGACCCACATAGTGAAAGGAGAACTGACTCCCACAAGTTGTCTTCTGGCCTCCGTGCATGGCACAGCAGGTGTGTATGTATGACATAAATCATCAAAAACTTAAAAATTATATTCAGAATGGCTGAACCAGTGAGATGGCTCAGTGGGTAAAGAGGTTTACAGCCAAGGCTGACAACCTGAATTTGATCTCTGGAACCCACAAGGTAAAAGAAGAGAACTGACTGTTCTCTGATCTCCACATACATGCTACGGCTTGTGTTTCATGGCATGTGTGTTCATACTCATGCACACGCTTAGACACACATACTGAATAAGTACACGTTACAGAACTGCCACATCTAATTGGAAGATAATCCAATTAAAACATAAAAGATGAGAAAAGGCAGTTCAATAAGACATGTGTGACAATGATGTAAAAAGATGCCAACCATTACTAGTCAGGGGAATGCTGATAACGTAAGACACCACTAGGTGCCCACCAGTACATTACCAGATATTAGTGAGGATGCAACACCTTTGAGCTCTTCTGCTCTGCTGGTGGGAAAGTAAAGAGGTACTATTAAAAGTTTGACAGGTTAAACATACCTCTTTAAACACAAATTCCTTGGTATTTACCTATGGGAAACAGAAATACAGGTTCACATAGTGTGTGCTC
The DNA here is from genome assembly GCA_028551405.1 of Uromys caudimaculatus. Lineage (NCBI taxonomy): Eukaryota > Metazoa > Chordata > Mammalia > Rodentia > Muridae > Uromys > Uromys caudimaculatus. Next base: position 140,028,844 of record CM052702.1, read on the forward strand.
AAGGCCCTGTGATTTCCAAAATAGTAGAATCAGCTCAGGAACCTGTTAGCAGGTGATAGGTAAAGGAAATGAGATATAGCCTCATAACAATCACATAGTAATGAACAGAATACACATAACAAAGTGCACCTAAAGACCCTTAGTGCTGAATGAAAGGAACCATTTATATTGTATGTTCTATTTATATGAAATTATAGACTGCTTTGCAGTGACAAGGTCAGCTTGGTTGCCTGGAGCAATAGGTTAAGGAAGGGGGGCTCATAGAAGGATCCAATACTGATAGCTTTTTTGCTGCAGTGGTGGCCTCATAGGTACACATCTTTCCAGAACCCCCTGATTTGTCTATTTTAAGTAGATGTTGATTATTGTGTGGAAATTATGCTTTGGTACAGTTGGCAAGGTGTTGATTAAAATGCTGGACTTTTTTACTTGACCTAAGCTTAGGGATGCTCTTCTCAGAGAGAGCAGAGGCTCTATTTAACATCTGGGAGTTTTCCTCTGGGGTAGAGAAATATGGTCTATGGGTGAGCAAATCTTAAATTTACAGAAAAGTTGAAATTTGATTACATCCTATAGTTGAGGGGCAGCCAGACTGTGATATAAATATGTTTCTAAGAAGATTTCATACCTTAGAAAAAAGAGTCAAGTCAAGGACAGAATGTACTTTGAAACTCAGCATGCATTCCTGAAACAAATTAAAAAAGCATGTACTAATGTGTGTCAGAAAGGCTCTAGATAAGACTTCACAGGTAACTCCTGCAGGCCTGAGCACTACCTCTTGCCCCTTGCAGTGTGGTCATTGCCTTTACAGTCCTGGCTTAAATCCGGTATAAGGTGAATTACAGTATAAATTTTCACTTCCTCTGCGGATAGGACTAGACTGTATCATCCAGAACCCCTAAGGATCATGTGGACCCACATAATCCCTCAAGTGGGGCTTCCCACTGCCCTAGGCCAGAGAGTGTAATTCCTCATTTCTAGCCTCAAACTGAAACTTCTCTGCGTTCTCTTAGAATTCCTTTATCTAGGAAGCTCAGACTACTATTGTTCCAGAACTGAGATGCCCAGCTTGCCTGCTATTTCAATGCTTCAGTGGCCTCTGCTAAGTAAAAAGTCTTCATAGAGGTAACTATTATTATTTTTTTTATTTTTGTTTAAAGATTCATTTATTTATTATATGTAAGTACACTGTAGCTGTCTTCAGACACCTCAGAAGAGGGCATCAGATCTCATTATGGATGGTTGTGAGCCATCATGTGGTTGCTGGGATTTGAACTCGCAACCTTCAGAAGAGTAGTCGGTGCTCTTAACCGCTGAGCCATTTCTCCAGCCCTATTATTATTATTTTGAGACAAGATCTCATGGTATCTCAGGTTGGTCTTGGATTTACTATATAGCTGTACTACCAAGTGTTTAGATTACAAGTGTATACACCACACCAACTTATATGATAATGGAAATAAAACTCAGGGCTTTGTTTATGCTGCACAAGCACTTACCAACTGAGCTGTATCTTTAGTCTCTTAAGAGGTAACTTTGTTTGTTTAAAGTTTTATTTTCCTTTAATGTGATTGGGTGTTTTGCCTGCATGCATGTCTATGTACCACATGCATGCAGTGCCCTCAGAGGCCTTACCCCCTGGAATTGAAATTACAATTGCTATGTGGATGATAGGAATTGAACCCAGGTCTTTTGGAAACACAACCAATGTTCTTTTTTTGTTTGTTTGTTTTTCGAGATAGGGTTTCTCTGTGTAGACCAGGCTGGCCTCGAACTTAGAAATCCACCTGCCTCTGCCTCCCAAGTGCTGGGATTAAAGGCGTAAGCCACAACCAGTGTTCTTAATCACTCAGCCATTTCTCCAGTCCTGGTTTTAGTTTTTGAGAAACCCAGTATGTAGTTCTGGCTAGCCTGAAACTCACTAGGTAGACCAAACCCTACCCAGTTAACTTTTTGTTGTTGTTATTGTTTATTTGTTTGTTTTTCAAGACATGGTTTCTTTATGTAGCCTTGGCTGTTCTGGAACTTACTCTGTAGACCAGGCTGATCTTGAACTCACAGAGATCTGCCTACCTCTGCCTCCTGCGTGCTGGGATTAAAGTTGTACACTACTACCACCTGGCAAAGTTTTTTGTTTTTTAAAAGATAACTTTAACCAGGCAGTGGTGGCACACACCTTTAATACCAGCACTTGGGAGGCAGAGGCAGGTGGATTTCTTGAGTTCCAGGCCAGCCTGGTCTACAGAGTGAGTTCCAGGACAGCCAGGGCTACACAGAGAAACCCTGCCTCGAAAAACCAAAAAAAGAAAAAAAGATTATGGCAAAAAAATATTTCTTAAATCTTATTTTGGACTGACTGATTTATAAGTACCACCTTATGAGTTAACATAAGTTTGTTGTACAAGGAATTTCGGGGGGAGAGAGACTGAAGATATGGCTTGGTGATTAAGAGCACTTGTTTTTGCAAAGGACCAAGGTTGGATTTTTAGCAACCACATGCTAGCTCACAATTATCTATGACTCCATTTCCAGGAATCTGATGCCCTCTTCTAGCCTCTGCAGTCGTTAAGCACACATGTGATGCACATACATACATACAGTTAAAGCATTCATATACATAAAATAAAGTGATTTTTGAAAAAAAATTAAAAGGGATGTAGATGTAGCTCAGTTGCTTACCTAGTATGCACACAGCCTTGGGTTCAATCCCCAGCCCTCAAAATTGGAACTTGATCTGTAATCATAACACTCAGTGATAGAAGCAGGAGATGTGAGGGGGGGAGCACAGCAGTTAAAAGCACTGGCTGCTCTTCCAGAGGACCTGTGTTCTATTCCCAGCAACCACAGGGAAGCTTGCAACTGTAACTGTTGCAATCTGTAACTCAAGTTTCAATAGGTCTGATGTCTTTTCTGTCCTCTGCAGGTGCCAGGCCTGGTTGTGGTACACAGACATATATGCAGACAAACACCATATATGTAAAAAAAATTTTCTAAAGTTAAAAAAAAGTAGTATTGTTACAGATTGAGTTCAAAGTCAGCCAAGGAATATGTGAAACCCTTATCTCAAAAAACAGGAAAAATTATTAAGACTGTACACATGCTATTACCTCAAGGCTTTGAGGTAGGTGCATGTTCTCCTCTATTATACTAACAATGAGGCATATAAGCACTAAGGCAGCAGTTTGCAGGCACCAGGTATTCTAAGGTATAAATCTTCTTGCAATATTTGTGCTCTTTTTTGGTCTCCAGATCCTTCCTCTTGTGACTACACTTTTTGTTTGTATTTGTGGTTTTTCAAGACATGGTTTCTCTGTGTAGCCCTAGCTCTCCTGGAACTCACTCTGTAGACCAGGCTGGCCTGAAACTCAGAGATCCATCTGCCTTTGTCTCCTGAGTGCTTGAACTAAAGGGGTGTGCCTGTACATTTTTAGGCTTGGATATTACTCTGGACCAAGGTTTTATATCTTCTTGTTTCCCCAAGTTCATAAAGGCAGAATTCTGTATCACTGAGAATTTCCAATGAACCCATGTTACCCCAAACCCCAGAAGGAAGCCAGATCTTGTTAGTAGTGCTTAGCATGTGATTAGGAGCTCACTAGGACAAGTGTGTGTCTATATCCTGGGAAATGAGCGGTACAGTGGTCTTGCTTTCAGAAACCTGAGAACATGGTGTTTTTAGAAGGAGCACCAGGTCATCCCTCTCAATCAAGGCCTTGCCGACCTGCCTTGATTCCTGAGTTTTGAGCCTTAAAACTGCAATGGTCAGGCCTATGAGCTCCCCACAGTCCTGTCTATGTTGACAACTGGTCCCCAGGTGGTGAGGAGCTGGTATCTGTAGCTCTCATTCTGGAGGGACAGGCAAGGGTACTTTGACTACATATTGCTCCCCTGAAAAGCTACCCCACCCTTTCCATTAAAGCCTTACCCTCCCTGCCTTGGTCCTGTCCTCCCAGTTATGTCCCTTTCAGCCCCATCCACCCTCACTAGTACCTCCTCCTTCCACACTGTTCTCTCTTGCAGATCTCCCTGTCAGCTCCCCAGCATGGCACTGCAGTGTCTCATGCTCCTGACTGGGCTTCTGATGGGAGGCATGAGCAAGTCCACAGGAAGCAAGGTAGGTAACCCTGTACCCGCTTGCAAGGTGAAGTCTCCTCTGGGCAATGGATTTTTACTCCATAAAAATTTCAGTCTTTGAATTTAGGGTTCACTGATATTAGCCTAACCCTGGTAGAATCCCCTTGGAGTCTACTGCTAGGATTAGAAATACCTGAAATCTACCTATCACCTGTTTTGTTCTGCTTTCTAGAAGTTTCTTTGCCAGACCTACTTATTGCTATAACTGACTTACAGTCTCTGCAGAATCACCCTCAGAGCTGCCTGCTTAGGTGTTGCTTACTCAGGAGAGCTCATGACTGGTAGGCACATACGGCCAGGCATCTTAGCTCCCACCAGAAGTAGTTGAACCAAGCCAGTGACACTCCAGTGGAGTAAGCTTTGGTATCTTTAATGAGGGTGCCATTATTCTGCTTCCCAAGCCAGGCAAGATGGGGGCCTCACCGTATGGGGAATCCCTTCTGACTTGGCCAAGGGTAATGAAAGGGATGGCTTGTGCACTGGGCCTTGATCTTTCTCATGCTGTGTCCCTGTTATCCTCTAGCTGCTCCTTCTGTTAACCAAGCTCAGGTCACAAAAACAGAACTGCCAGGCATAGAAACCTGTGGTCCTATCCCACAGGGGTCTGAGACAATAGGATTGGCCTACATAGTGGATCCTTGTCTGTCTGTCTGCGCCTCTCTCTCTCTCTCTCTCTCTCTCTCTCTCTCTCTCTCTCTTTCTTTCTTTCTTTTTTTTCTCGAGATAGGGTTTCTTTGTCCTGAAATTTGCTCTGTAGACCAGGCTAGCCTCAAACTCAGAGATTTGGAGTACTGGGATTTAAAGGCATGCTACCACCTGTCTGGAACCCTGTCTTTTTTTTTTTTTTTTTTTTTTTTTGGTTTTTCGAGATAGGGTTTCTCTATGTAGCCCTGGCTGTCCTGGAACTCACTCTGTAGACCAGGCTGGCCTGGAACTCAGAAATCCACCTGCCTCTGCCTCCCAAGTGCTGGGATTAAAGGCATGCACCGCCACTGCCCGGCTGGAACCCTGTCTTAAAAACAAAAATAAACAGGGTCAACAGGATGCCTCAGCAGCTAAGGGCACCTGCTGCCAAGCCTGATGAATTTGGTCCCTGGAACCCACAATTAAAGGATTCCCAAAAGTTGTCCTGTGACCTCCATGAACATACATGCTCCTACTCATATATACACACAATAGTAATAAATGAAACATCTGAGTATCATGGCATATGCCTTTAATCCTAGCACTCAGTAGGCAGAGGCAGATGAATCTCTATGAGTTTGAGGCCACCCTGGCCTACACAGTGAGTTCAGAAATCCTGTCTCAAAATAAAACAATAATAATAAGTAAAATTTAGAAATTAAAAATAGAGAAAAGGCAAACAATATAAGCTTTACATTTCTTGAGGGCTTCTATAAAGAAATAGGAACATCTGTATATTTATGTTGGCGTTTAGGGAAGAGGGATGTTTCTAAGTGTGATTGGACAGAGGGTATGATCTGGTCATTAACTAGGGACCTAACCAGGCTGCTGTTCAGATTCTTGTCCCTCCGGCTTCAGAGACCAGGGGTTGACCTGTCAATACTGGGAAGGTACCATTCTATGAGGGCCTTAGCCTGTCCTTGCAGGTAAAGGGCAGGAGGTAGTCAAAGACTTCCTTCTGAACTCTCTCCAATGTCTAAATATTCTATTTTATGGTGGTTTGTTCTGTGCCACAGCATGCCAGGCTGTCCAAGGCCGAGGCCCTAGGCCAGTTTATATAAATTCATTAGTTTGTACCCTTGCAGGCCTTTGCGAGACTAGGTAGCTGGTGCTGGGCACACTGGTCAGATTCTAGCCTTACACTTGGTGGCTCATTCAGTCATCAAATATTCACTGGTCATAGACTTTGCAGCCTAGACCTGGAGCCAGTGGGAGAAGGACCTGTTGGATAGCGATTCATATGACGTGACAGGAATGTAGTCCAGATGCTTGTAGATAGCTAGGTAGGTAACCCCAACCTGTTTGTACTAGTAACTCCCAGGTTTTGTCTCTATGTCTAGGGCTGGAGTTTTCCCTGTGCTCTGCCAGCATAGGCTGCAGTAGAGTGGAGTAGGAATGCTCACTTATTAAAGGGATGTCACTCGACCCTAGAGAGTTTGGGGGTTGTGGGTGATGAGACAGATAAGACCCTGTTAAGACCAATGCTGTCCTTGACATGAGCTAGGTGCTTACCAACCTGTCTCACTGATGTCTCTCCTCTAGGCCCAGCAGCAACCTGAGTGTTGTATGGATGTGGTAGACTTCAATGCTACCTGCCTAGGTACAGGTCTCTGTGGCCCAGGTAAGCATCATGGTTGCAAGTACATAGCAGACCATTCACCACACCACCAGCATTCCTGGATGTTCTTTACTCCTCAGTGACAAGACAGCTGGGGGGATGGAAGTATGCGGGGTAGCATAGGCTGTGGCATTGTGCAAAGAAGGCCTGCCTACCTGGGCAGTCTTCTTGAGCAACCTAACCACACCTTTGTCTAGTCCATGCAAGGATCCTGTGGGGGACTGTTGTTCTATAAAGGGCTAAGGCACAGGGAGGAGAAGGTTGAGGAGGAGGAGGAGGAGGAGGAGGAGGAGGAGGAGGAGGAGGAGGAGGAGGAGGAGGAAGTAGAGGAAGTGGAAGAGGAGGAAGAGGAAGCAGCAGCACAGGGTTCAGAGGAGACTAAGCCAGGATGGTGCTTCCAGGAACTCAGCAGCTTTTGGAGGTACCTTTTTAAAAGATTTATTTATTTTTATTTTATGTATGAGTGTTTACCCATGTGTATATATTATGTATGTACATATGTACATACATAAGTATGTATGTGCATATGTATTGCACCACATGCATACCTGGTACCCTCAAAGGCCAGAAGAAGGTATAAGATCCACTAAAGTTATGGATGGCTGTGCAGTTCCATGTGGATGTTGGGAACCAAACCTGGGAATAGCAAGTGCACTTAACTGCCAAGCCATATCTCTCCAGCACCTCATGGGGTATTTCGACCCTCCAGCAATGTTTGAAGGCATTTTTGGTCATCACAGCTGGTGCTAAATGAGTTCAGGATGATGCTTCTAGCATTTGGAGGTGGAGGCAAGAGTGCTGTTCATTAGCCTCAGTGCACAGTATGACTCCACCACTAAGGAGGACAATCAGCCTCAATGTCAGCATGCTAAAGGTGAAGTCCCTGAACCACCAAAGATTCTAGGAGGCTATGAAGATAGGGCCTTCTGAAAGCAGCTAACAGAGTTCAGAGCTTTGGAGAGAAAGCAAATAGGGGCATCCAGGAGAGGAAGACTCAAGTGAGATGTCAAGGCCACTCACTATCTTGACCTGTCCTGAGGCAAGACTCTGGGCTGTTGTTTGTTTTAGACTAGAACACCCAGACCTATCCCTTTATCTGTCAAGGGGCACTCCTTCGCACCTGTCCTGAGTTCCATTACACTCAAGACTACATGAACCCAGAGGGACTGCTCAGGGAAGCAAGCACCTCAAAACATTGGTCAGGTGTCACGTGGGGAGGACATGGACAAGATGGTGAGGCTGGAGTGGGATGGGGGTCAGGGATGATCCTGGTGACAAAGGGAAAAGGACATTGTTCTGTGGTGAGCAGAGAAAATGTGAGGGCCCAAAGGGCCTTCATCAGCCCTCTAACCTAAAGTTACAGCAGTTGAACTTTCCTGGTTTCTTTTTTAAAGTCCAAAGTGGCTCTGGGCATAGGTACAGGAGTGGAGATAACCAAGTTTGTGTAGGGAGGCACAGGAACCTTCAGGGCTACCACATGACTCTCTGACCACCCTCTTTCCCTATATATAATTTAGCAATCCAAAGCAGCCCTTGATAGACTCAGTTGCATCTCAACAAAGGGCTGATTCTAGGGATGATCTTACTTTTTTGTTTGTTTGCTTTATTTTGTTTTTTTGCCACCAGGTCTCACAGTGTAGCTCTGGCTGACCTGGATCTCCTAGAGAACCTCCTACCTTTATCTCCCAAGGGCTGCAATTGAAGGCATGCATTACCACCCTGCTGAGAATCTCACTTTTTTTTTTTGTACTAAGTTTTGTCCTGAGGACCCCATGTTCCTTGGTCTTGCCTTTAGTAGACACACATACCTCCAATGAGATCTACTCATGCCTTGAGTTGATGAGAGGAGGAAAGTTAGACTGCTGTAGGAGACCTGTTCTCGTTTTATGGTCCCATGTTTGAGCAGGACTCTTCCACCCAAGCAGAACTGAGCAGTTGGACTTTGTTCCTGTGTGGTCATTTGCCCACAGCATTGTTAGAGCTAGAATGGACTAATGTCCTCTTAGACCACTTGTCCATTGTTCCTGATGCTATCTCCGCCACCGCAGAAAGGCTTCTGTCTCATCTCAACCCATCTCTTCAGATCAGACGTTGTAACATTCACTATTAAGGTTCAGTGACCCATGATTTAGCTCTATATACTGCCCAGTATCCAACTTTGGCTTCTAGTACCCAATCAACATACATGAAATGTGTCTGCTCATCTTCTGTGTTGGGGATGTTAGGAGTAAAGGCCTTCAGGATGCCTTCACCAGAGGGGAAACAGCTGCCCACAAATCACTAGCCAGTGCAGGCTGGGTCACTCCAAGCATGAAGGTATAGCTTTGGTCAGTACCAATCTGGGATAGAAATTTGTCTTGATCCTGCTACGGAGACCCTAGGAAATGGTACAGGGACAACAAACAAGCCTATGTACACTTCCCCCATGTAGAGACCCAAGTAAGAGCACACTGCTGTACTCAGAGCTGCACTGATACAAGGTAAGTGGCTACCTTGTCTCCTGGAGGAGGATAGTCAAGACCTTCAGATAGTACCTATTAATTTTAGGTTTCTGTCCCAAGCACTTTAAAATAATCTCCTGAGGTATCCAGTAAAATAAATGACTGGCTCAGTGACGAGACATCCACAGGAACTTAGTTGAGAGCAGTATGCTTCGTGTTGAGTTTGCTTCTTTTTCTGGAATTGGAGTTTGTGCCTCCACAGACTTCCACAGCATGTTAGTGTTCTTGAGCTGAAAATTACCAATTCACAATACAGAAAAGCTTACAGAAGACAATGCAATGACCTTGACTTACTTTGGCTGAAAAACCCATCTCCTCCTGGTGCAGGTTGCTACAGGCACTGGAATGCAGATGGGAGCGCTAGCTGTGTCCTGTGCTGGAATGGGACCCTCCCGACACACAATGGCTCTGAGTGCAGAATTCGTATGTCTTCTCCAAGCTATCTGCCCCAGTTCCCCCAGACTTCACAGGGCTTCTCCTGTCCAATTTGGGGAGAAACCAAGGGAACCACTGTACTTGTCTTCTCCAACTGCAAAGACAATACTCACCTTGCCCAAGAGTATTGTCTATCAGTGAGCAGCCCCCCCCCATCCCTCCCTGAGTGTTCTGTTTACTGAGGATAGCCGTGGGTGTGAATTGCTCCTTGCTTTCTCATCTCTAAGATGTCCCTTTAGGACTCTATGTGGAGGCCGCAGTAGGGTCCCAGGCCTCCCCTCAGTTCTGCTTTCCCACAGTCACTGGCCGGGGCATGCAGTTTCCCATGAACAGAAGCACAGGGACACCAGGACAGCCACATTTTGGTAAGTCTCTTAGTTCATAAGTCTAGAACTGTGGCTCTGTCTTCGACCTGGGGCTGGAGCTGGGGCACATCATTAGAGTTAGTACTGGTACCAGTGCCATCCTGAAGTCAAGTATTTTCTGTAATGAACCCTCTGGTTAAGGAAGAGGTCTGGAGAGAGTCTAGCATCCCCTGTGGCTGAGGTCATTTAGCTTGAGTATGGGCATGGGTTGGGATGCCATTGGAGGAAGAGACTTCATGGTTTCCAAAGAGCTTCAGTTATTTAATAGCAGCCCTTACTGCTACCCACTTATGCTTAGCCTTTGCCTCATTCCAGATCCACTGTGACCCCCAGGCCCTGAGGATTGCATTGCCCCATCCCAACTTGCTCTTGTAGGATGTAGGCCTCAGATGAGGCTACAAACACATAGGCCATACCTCCTGATGTGCTTTCAAGGTAGGGGCAGGCCCTATCACCTAATGCTTGTATCTCCAGAGCCTTCAAACTCACCTTAAATGAAGGCCTAGGGAGTAAAAGGTGGAGGGATGTGTCTGGGTTAGCAGTGTGGTCAGGCAGGCAAGAGAAGGGTCTGCGCCTGGTGCTGCTGGAGAGAATATGCCCAAGGCCGAGGAGCCTCATATGTCAGGGAGCTAGCCTGAACTCCAATAGAAGACTGCCTCTTCTGAGGTAACAGAGTCACTTGAGGGATACATCACTCTAACCTGGGCTCATCCTTCAACAGTAATGGACAGCATTTCCCATAGCTAGCAGTTACATTGTTCTGTCAACTACCAACCCCCTAGTATGTCTTGACCCCAAACAAATGGAGATGAGCAGAGGGAACTGCATGTATCAGGAAGCAGGTACAGTAGATGTTCCTGCTGCCAAGACTGGGAGGCTTTGACTGTCACTCCAAGAGGTTAAGGCAGTCTAATGGAAAGAGCCCAGGACCTGATACTTTTGGAGCCTGGAATTATCCTGGGCCAGGAGAGAGTGGGCAATATGACATCCCTTGTCTTGTGGCTAGATGTGTTGGGCTCATGGTGGCTCTGACCTGTGGCTGACACCTAGTAGGGGCTCAGGTATGTTTGGGGAATGATGAGCCCCAGGGGTTAAGCAAGGAGCACTGGATATTCATTCCCCCAAACCCAGGCTTTCCTAGCAGCTGTTGGTTTGTCTGCAGGAGGTCCTCATGTGGCAGCTTCCCTCTTCCTGGGGACACTCTTCATCAGCACAGGCCTCATCCTCTCTGTGGCTGGGTTCTTCTACCTCAAGCGCTCCAGTAAGCTTCCTGAAGTTTTCTACAGGAGAGACAGAGGTACTTTCCTCTATGGCTGAATTTCTACCTGCCTAGCTTCACAGGTACTATCCAGAATCTGACCCACTCAGAGCCTAGGGGGTCCTCAACAAGTACAGAGCAGGCACAGGGACTCCACTGTGTCTAGATACCACTGTGCTCACACTCTTCAACACAGAGTGCCTGTGGATGCTATTACAGCTGAGGATGTGAGGCTGGGCCCTGCTACTTAGAGTTCCCCAGGTAAGAAATGTGGCTGAGCAGCTGTCCAGGCTCAGGGTGCTCAGGCACTCAGAGCTGAGGCAGCTGCTGGGCAGCAGAGTGACACTCCATTTTCTTCCCCAGCCCCTGTCCTGCAGCCTGGTGAAACAGTAAGTAACCTATCCAACTAGACTGAGAACCTGGGTTGTGTGTACCTGTGCCAGGCCATCGAAGTCTCACTCTGCCTTTCTCTTTTCAAGGCTGCAATGGTCCCCCTGCCACAGTCTTCAGGTACAGGCTGCAGCATGTTATGGGAGTTGGGTGGAAGGGTCTTGCTGTGGGACATCTTCAAAGCCTATTCTCTGGTTTTATCCCCACTTATAAAGATCCCTCTCTGGGACTTCACACATTCTAAGTAGACTGCTCCATAAGGCAGGGAAAAGGACAAGTGTTCAGCAGGTACTACTCTTCTTTCTTACCAACCCACATGGGGGTTTCCATGCTGTCTTCTCAGCATAGGGCCAGACTCCCTGCTTCTCCTCTAGCCATGTCCAGTCTAGCTCTGCTGGAATGCTGCGAGGAACAGGTTGGTTCTTGAGCTTTTCCCTGGCAGGCCTATCTGAGCGTTTGTAACCCAGTGTATAGAAGAGGCCGTGAGCAGAGAGGTTCTACAGCTACAAGCCCTGGAGCAGATTTACTTAACTTCTTTCCCGCCCATTGTCTTCCTTGTGCAGTGGTCTAGAATAGAGAACCAGTGACACTGTTTCTCTCTGTTGAAGATAAAGTAAATCCTTGATGAAGTTAGACATTCCTTGTTCCAATTAATACCTGTCTCAAGTTCTCCCAAGCAGCCTTGTCTCTGAGGACATTACAGGTGTTGTTAGGGACTTGTAGCACTGTAGTGACTATGCAGCAAATACACACCCTGGCCACTGTAATAAAACCATATCCCTTGGTAGTTCTTGGAGCCAGACATTAGAAATCAAGATGTGGGGGTGAGAGAGATGCATTTCAAGGCCTGATGGATGATGGGGAATCCCTCGTGTCTCTTCCAGCTCCCAGTATCTCATACCTCCTGTGGTTTGTAGCCACATCAGACATGTCTCTCTTTCCCTCTGAAGAGGATACTAGTCATTGGGTTCAAAGCCTACCTGATTAATCTAGGGTGATCTCACCTCCTATCCTAATAGAATCTGCACAGACCTTTTTTCAAATAAAGGTTTTGTTCATAGGCTTCAAAGCTCAGGGTGCAGTCCTGTCTTTAAAGGGTGCTAACTTCCTGTAGTGCATAATGCAAGTATGATCTGTGTTTTTGTTTTGAGGAATAGCTGGGCTCTAATACAGGTCCAGGGGTGTGGCATCTGGGTCTGATAGCAAATATCTCAGCTCATGGGAGCCTCCATTAGAAAAAACTGCCTTTGTACAAGTAGAGCCTCATCAGCATCACTTTCTTGTTAGAATACACACTATACATGGACTTTGTGCCCTGTGGCTGTTCAATATGCTCCTGAGAGCCAACAGTGCAGGCAAAGACCTGAACTTACCTATCTCTGACTCAGCTTGTCTTTGACCCCATTTCAGTGAGGAAGCCAAGATACATCAGACGTGAGCAACACCCAGACAAGAATAGGGATCCTTCTGCCTTCTCCACAGTGGAGGCCCACATCAGCAACGTCTGACCTAGAGGTCAACTGAGACTTCACAGTACAGCAGTGGAGACCTAAGGCTCCCCTCCAGTGAGCTCAATACACAAAGGGCCTGGGGCTTAAGATATGCCAGAATTGACTCCCAGTGACAGACACGTACAAATGCTAGGGGGATGCTAACCTCCATGCCATGAGAACTTCACTATGTGGTTTAACAGGAGTAACCATCTATGAGACCTGAGGACTCAAGAGCAAGTCATGTGGGGTCTGTGCCCCTTAGGAATAACAGCGTCTATAACAGCTGTAACGGCCTGATCCAAATGATCAAAACTTCTGGAGCCCACCCACTGGAACCCATAGTAGACAGGACTCTCCATCACCACCAAGCTAAGAAGAATGAAACCAACCAAGGTTCCAACAGTGGAGAAGACACAACCTGGAAACTGGTGCCAGAGATAGGTTGCTCTAGTGTCAGCCTGCTAATTTAGCTGCTGCCTCTCAAAGCACATATTTCTCAGAGTTGCAGAATTGCGTGTCCTAGGTTTTCTGATTCCAGAAGCCAACAGAACATTATCTCCCAGGGACAGACTCCCATCCAGCTACCTTTCAGACTGGGCACTCAAAGTAAAATGTTTACCCATGGGTTCTCCATCTCTGAACACTTCAGGTCATTTGTCCCATTGGGCTTGTGAGGTCATGCTGGTCAGCAGTCCTGTCTTTGCTTTTCCAAGACTCCAGAAGCTATGTCTGTGAACTGCTAGTGTGGCTGGTGGCATTGGCCATGTGCTCCTGTAGAAAGTGCCCTGATTACCAGTGCTACCCTCTGTATATGGTCCGAAGGTGTCTAGCATCTTCTTTGACATCGGGCACACATCTGATGTTACTCACAGTGTTATGAGCTTGCTTTCCCAGACTTGAACCAGTGACTCAGGTAGCAGCAGCAATTCAGAATTGGACCAATTAAATTAGACTAGATCTTCTCTCCTCTAGCTTTATTGTCCCAAGGGTTATCTATTCAGTGTGTGGGGGCTAGCTACCCCATTGCCATGTTCAGGGGACAAGGAGTCAGGGAGGGGAAGTACAGCACAACCCATCTCCTCGTATATCCTTGGCCACAACCTGTTCCACATGTAGTCCCTCCCATTTCAGGATACTGTCTTGAATGAAGAGATGACCCAGCTCCTTAGGACTTGAGGTAGAAGGTGCCAATCAAGCATGACATGGTTCTTCAGATAAGACTACATGCATCACTAGGCTTTGAGGGGGCCACTGACAGTTTATGGATCTAACTCACCCTTGGGGAAAGCAGAACCCTCTACCTGGCCACTTGAGTCCATCTCAGTGGTCCCACTCAAAGCCCCTGTGTAGATGTTTGTCTGCTGACTGGAGGTAGAACTGGGTAAAGAGTGCCAAATGAGAGCATAGGGATTCTACAAGCCCTGCCAGGTAGTTTGAATAAGAATGCCTACCCGGTGCCCCCTAGGATTATATACTTGAATGCTTAGTCATCAGGGAATAGCACAACTTGAGAGGGATTAGGCGGTGTGGCCTTATTGGAGGAAGTATGTCTCTGGGGGTGGGCATTGGGGGTCTCAAAAGCTCAAGCCAGGCCCAGTGGCTTTCTTTTCCTGCTGCCTGTGGATTTGGCTGTAGAACTCTCAGCTCCTCCAGCACCAAGTCTACCTATGTGCTACCATGTTTCCTGCCATTCTGACAATGGACTAAACTCTAAAACAGTAAACAAGATCCAATTAAATACTTTCTTTTATAAGAGTTGCTGAGGTCATGATGTCTCTTCACAGCAATAGAACACTGACTAACACACTGCCCTTGCTTTGTAACTTCTAGAGATCTCCCAATGCATTGGCTAAAGTGCTGTAGCCAAAGACGTCTGTTGAAACCTCAAATGAGTTTCTTGCCTGTGGCATCCAAAGAACATCCCTCTGCCCTTGGCCATATTTCAGAAAAGTGCTGGGGAGTAAGAACCTGTCAGGCTAAGATGTAGGTTTCCAGGCCCAGATCCTTTGTTCTGAGACCAACGACCTTGCCCTCGGGACAGGATGTGGAGTAGTGTAAGCTACAGGATGGAATCTGACCCAGCATTAGAAGCACCGTAAGGTTTAGGGCTCCTCAGGATGGTTTCTAATGAAAAGTGAAAAGGGACATTGACCACAACAAGGGAAGGCAGCGTGATAAAGTGGCTGCTTGTCTGGCTTCCTGGGTTCACAGATGATTCCTCTCCCAGCTCATCCTAAGTAGCATGTACCCAGACACTCCAAAGTGGAAACCCTGGATTATTCTAGCCACCTCCATGTGTCACCCATCCCCCACCCCTCTACTTTCTGGTCCCCACACCTTCATTCCTTTGTGCACTCACTGGTTTTTATTGGGCAGCACTGGAAGTGTTCCAAAGCCAGTCCGTTAAGGATGGGTGGGACAAAAAAGGATCAACAACAGCATTAGGAGGTGGGCCAGACCTGGGACCATAAGAGTGATAGGATGGGGGTGGGGTGGGGGGGTTGGGACTGCTTGATCACGAGCACAGGAAGAACTGACAGAACAAACCCATCAGATGGTCAGTCCTAAACAAGAGGCTTTCATATAGGTCTAGAGACCTTGTCTCACTGCTGGGTGCAGGATACCTTTGGTTAGGCCACCTTATGTCCAGATACAGGTCTACATCCAGCCCTAAAAGATGGGGCAAAATACTGGGTGTAGTAGCTCATACCCAATATTCTAATTCCGGCACTGGGAGGCAGTGACAGGCAGATCTCTCAGTTTGAGGCCAACCTGTTTTACAGAGTGAGTTCCAGGACAGCCAGAGCTGTTACATGGAGAAACTGTCTCGGGGACTGGGGGGGGGGGGGGGCACAAAATACCAAACCCAGGGGCACCTCCTACCCTGAAGTCTACCTGTTCCATCCCAGCACCCATTGTGGGAGACTAGTTTCTATTCAGCTAGCAGCTGGTGTCTTAGGAGAAATTCTGGCCATAGGGCAGCCAGTACCAAATGAAAATGTGCATCCAACCTTTCATGTCCATTGTTTGGGGGATAGCAGAATGCTCAGAGATGACCAGCACCAGGTAGGCAGAGATAGATGAGTGGTGGATCTTAGACCAAAACCTAAGAAAAGTCTTAGTCCTAAATGACCTGCCATACCTTGTCTCCCAAGAGTGCACTATCACTGACTTGTAGCCAGGACCATAGCCTTGGTAGTGAGAACTATAGTCAGGGTAAGTGTGGAGTTATTACTGAGAGGGTGTGACCGCTTTGATACAAGGATGGAGGCTCACAGAGCCCTTAGGTCTCTGGGTCCATAGTGAGGCAATAAGAAATAAGATTGGCCTTGTGGGCACATGCTAACACAAATGAATACATGTGCTCAGTGGTAGTACTATGCTGATGTGCACATCCACACATTCACTTGCTTTGGCAATTTCACTTTCCTGTTACTTAGGATAGGGTCAAGATGGACTCCACTTACTGCCCTAAACAATGTAGTCTGAGTTCTTCCTATACTGGTCTATGCTCCTCCAATTCCTAGTCCCTCTGCCAGTTGGGAGTTGACTCCCCTTGAGGTCAGGCCTGGAATAAGGCCAGAGCTGTGAGAGGTCTGATAGATTCCTAAGGCCTCACGGCACATTTGCCTCAGGATATTGACTGTTCACTGGGTAGCCTTGGTGATCTCAGAGCTTGGATATTCCCACGAACCCTCTGAAGATTGTTCCTAGAACATCCGGGACTCTAGCTTCCTAGAGGCAGCATGTGAATCAGAGTCATACTTTACAAAGATCATTGGGCTGGGCCTTCAGCAGCATTCTCTCCTCAGCACCCTCATGCTCTCTACAATCCTAGGTGCCCCCCCCCCCCAAGGACTCCATCTCCATCCTTAGATCTTTAGGTACTTACATATCTTCCCTCTGGGCCTCCATTCTCCCTCAATCCCTTACTTCCCCTGGGCCCCATTTTTGGTTCTTAGAACTCATGGAATTAGGTTCCTAGTACCTGTGGAATTAGGCAGGGGGCCCTCTATCCTTCCAGAGCTCAGGCCCTCTCTTCTGGTAGGACATTGTCCACAGGTTCCCACAATCACCCATATCTTAGCTCCCTTGAAAGTTGGCCTTAAGGATAAGGATATCTAGGAGCAAAATTGTGGCAGTTTCCAGAGATCTGGACCATTGGGTGGTCATTGGGTACCTAGTAGGTAGTTAAGTACCTAAGGCCATCCTCTCACCAAGAGGAGGTCCTCCTAGCAACATACCCTCCCCACAGGCCTATGTGTAAGCTCCCATCTCAGGACCCTACAATTCACTGTGCCAGAAAACAACTAAACCTCAGGGATAAGGAAGAACCTGGACTGACCAAAGTGGTGGGGAAAAGTCCACTGGGCTTATTGAGTCTGGTCAACAAGGATATCTCAGCCTGATGGGCCTGGAGTAGATCAGGGGCTGCTTGTGCTACTGCCCACACTCCCCAGTCCATCCCGTTCCAGTGTGACACTCCCTGCCCCAATCCTTAGATGCTACCAGCCCTTTAGACTAACATTTTCTTCTGTGTCACCTGGTCAAAGCTTCTTGAGACTCCAACTTTCCAAGCACAGCCGAAGACTAGGGGCTTCCTTCCTGAGGTATAGAACACGTGGTACCCAAGCTGGTACCCACAATCTACAGTGACCAGCCTGGGTCCCTAATATTCTTAACTGACCCCAACATCTAGGCTGTTGCCCAGGCCTGCCTAGCCCTGACCTTGCACCCCTACTTCCTAGACTTCAGAACAAGGAGTTCCCCCAAAGGCAGCAGGGTGCTGAAGCAGCAGCAGCCTTTCATGAAGCAATTGTAAGAATATAGGTGAGGTGGGAAAAGAAAGAATAGGACATTGTTGGGCACAGAGATGGGGCAGAAGGGGGTAAACTGCTGTGCTAGGCTCAGTGAAGGATCCCTGCTGAGCACACTTTGGGATCAGGTGGGCACACTTGCTTTCCAGAGGAGAGGGATTTGAGTACCTGAGCATCTACTCTTAGTCTGGAATCCTAAGACAAGAGGCCTGTGCTGATCCTAGACCTATCCTGGCTCTAACCCTTCCTCTGGCTTCCCACCCATTCTGAGTCTGCCAGGGAAGAAGAGAACAGCCAATTGCTGATGTTCAGGGCCACACCCCCAGCCACCATGTCCTGGAGGGTATAAATAAACCTGCTTCAAAACTCATGGCCTGAGAATTCACACCTGTCTCAGTCAGCCAACTCCTGGATGGACACGGGCATCATACCTCCACTCCCACATACACACAGAAGAGGTGTGCCGGCCAGACCGGTGCCACCGGAAGGCTGTCGGCTGCTAGCCTGTGGAGGAACACCTGCCAGGTGGAGCAGAGGCTGAGTCGGACCTGAAAGAAAGGGAACAAGCTCTACTAGAGCTGGTCAGCCTAAAGACACAGAACTTTGCTGTGACCAGTGGAGAGGACCATGCCCAGGAACTGCTGACCCCAAGCTACCAGGTAAGGCAAGCTCATTCTGTCCTGACCTTTCACCTATGCAGTCTCAGGGTGAGGCCCCTTCATGGAAGGTGAGGCCTGGTGCCAAGAAACCAGTCCGGTGAGTAGCACAGGACAGGAGAGGATAGATACAAGGCCCTGTTAGACCTTGCCAAGATCACTGCTGCTTCCACGAAGTGGTGACATCTCATGCAAGAAGGTTAGGACTCTCACGATGTCACAGTGATGTCAGATGACTCACAGACCCAGGGATGGTTCAGCAATCTCTAAGCCATTCTTCTCATTCACCTACTTGGGGTTGACCAGTGAGGCAGTGAGACGGGTCATCTCTGCTGTAGCTACTGGGCTCCATGGGTTATAAGGTTCAGGCTTTTTTGGTGAATATTCTAATCTGGTCAGAATGCCTGTGACTCCTGAGGTATAGTCCTAGCTGGGGGTAGGGGTGTGTGTGTGTGGGGGGGTGGTAAGCAAACTACTAAATGGGCAGTGTGTTTTTAGGATCCCTCTCAGAGAAGTGAGGTGAGCTGTTAAAAAAAAAAAAAAAAAAAAAAAAGGCCTGGATTGTCTATATCCCACCTCCTTGACAGGCAGTGATGTAACTAATAATGGCATAACAGGGCAGAGGTGTCCTCTGGGCACTGGTTAATTTTTGAGCACTTTTAATCCTGGGCCCCTGGCACTTGTTCTAGTACCTGCTAAACAAACTGGCACTTGTTCTAGTCCCTGCTAAACAAACTGGCCCCAGATTCCAGGCTGCAGCTGTTCAAAAGCTTTTTGGGCCCCTACTGAGGCCCTCCCTGTCTCTTGGAGCTTTATGGGCCCAGCTGCCCTCCCAGAGACCCCAGAATCCTTACACAGAGCTGCCAGCAACTCAGATGTATACCATATAAATCAGAAACCTATACCATGACCAAATTCAAACTCCTTCCACCTGATCCAGAGCCACAGGTAGCTCATGAGCCTGTCAGGACCCAGCTTTCAATTGGCTCGTCCAGAAGAACCTAGTTAAGTCACTCCACCTTGGAGCTGTCTTCTCCAAACGGAGGAACTGTTATGATTATTCTCTGGCATGAGTTCAGCCTTGTAGAGCATAGACAAAAATAGTAGCTATAGTGGGCCACTCTCTTTATTAGCATGGGGAAGGATGGGCAACAGGTGTCCAGCCTTCAGACCTCATAACAAATGGAAGAGGATAGGTTACAGTTTGGACATGGGTGGAATTTTGGAGATACCTACAGGTGGATAGTGTACTTTATTGGAATCTCTGGGTTTGATGCTGAGTAAGAAAAGAGGGGTTGTGATAAGCTGGCTTTTCAGGAAAAGGGCAGTTTGTAATGTCCTGTCTCTGTTCTACAGTTCAGAATCATGTCATCGGGCCAGCGGATGTGGCGTACAGCTATGCCACCCTACCGCCAGAACAGCTCCACAGCCACAGTGCCCAGGTCCCCTGGCTCAGTTGGCAGCCCCAAGTCCCCCAGCACTCCTGGCTCAGTGAAGGTGGCCTCCCCATTGGAGTGTTCCATCTGCTTCTCAGGCTATGACAACATCTTCAAGACGCCCAAAGAGCTTTCCTGCACTCATGTCTTCTGTCTTGAGTGCTTGGCTAGGCTGGCAGCTGCCCAGCCTGCAGGCCGATCAGGCAGAGAAGCTGTGCCCTGCCCATTCTGCCGGCAGCCCACAACTGTGCCTGCCGCTGGGGCTCCTGCACTGCGCACCAGTCGTCAGCTCCAGGCCAAGATGCCTGCGCACCTACAGAGGGAGGAGCCTGTGTGGCTTGAGGGCACCAAACTGTGTTGCCGCCCCTTGCCCACCACTTCTGGCCGAGAGGACAGTGGCTTTGTGTGTGTGGACGTAGGCCTGAGCAAACCAGCTGAGCCCACCCTGCCTGCACCTGTCCAAGACCCTGCACCCAACCCAGGCCGGCTGGCCCGCTGTTGGGCACGCTTTGGGGACTGGCGTCGTGTAGCACTGGTTTCTGTGCTGTTGCTGGTGCTATTTTTTGTGATACTCTGGCCTGTGCAGTGTGCACTCAAAACTGGAAATCTGCATTGCGTTAACCGGCCACCTGTAGCCACTGCCACCGCCATTGCCACCACCGATGCCCTCTCCCTTGGTCACTTTGCCGACAACTAGAGTCACTACTTGGGCTATGCCGGCTATTCCAACAGCTCCACGGATGGGTCTCTGACACACTGAGGTTGACAACGCAGCAGCTTTTGAAGTTAGTTGGTCCCCAGAACCCCATATGGGGCACGTATGTGTCCCTCATGCTCCAGGACTAGGTGCCAATGAGGACAAAAGAGTCCTCAAAGCCTCTAAGAACTACAGGCTTCTAAAGACTCCAGAAACTGCCCTGGGATCCTGTCATACAGATGGGGGAAGGAACCCAGGCATGTCTGGTCAGGTGCCTGGCCTCCCTGAACACACTCAATTTCCCAAATAGCAGGAGTTTAGCATCCTTCCTTTCTTAAGACACTGCTGGGGACGCTGAGCAGCTGGTTCTCTAAGAGTGAAAATGAAAAGGCAGGACACCTTCTGCGGGTGCCACAGCACCACAGCGGGAACTTGCCAGCTGTCCCTAGCCATTATGAATGGTACATTTTAAAATAAATTATTTTGTATAAATATTGTTTCACTATGTATCCCCCTCTCTGTCCTCCACCATTCAATTTGTCCTGTTAGAAAGTCTCCCACCCCACAGTCCCACAACCCAGCCTCCACGCAGGTAACTGACTGGATCACAGTGGGGGAGGGGGGCAGAAAACAACAATGGTCTTTCCTGGCTTCACAAAGTCATTTGGCTTCTACCCAACACCAGGAAGCTGGGAACCAGTAGGTGGCTTGAAAACCTACAGGCCATAGGACCCTTCCAACAGATCCCTAGCCTTCTCCAGGCCAGCCTGGATACTGAAATAGCAAAGTTTAGTGTCATGAGGGCCAAGCAGAACCCTGCCCACCTCAGGACCACCCAGGTTTATCAGGCTGCCTCTTGCCTCTTGCTGTGTGCCTGGACCACCACTGGCACTCTCTGCTCAGGAGAGGCAGAAGGCAGTCCTTAATGTGGATCCTCGATTGGTATTTGGGATGATTGCTGTGGTTCCCTGTCTCCTGAGTACCCAGGCACAGCTGTTGTACCACTGGGAGTTGGGAATGGGGGGTCCTGGTCCATGCTTCCCCTCAGGGTGCCCACATGTCAAGCAGGAAGAGGAAGGCAGAGTGAGGGTCGGGGGCAGAACCGGGTTGATTCTGAGTGAGTGCTGATAGTCCGGAGGGGCTGGAAAAGAGAAGGCCTTCTCTGGGAGCTTTTTATAAAGAAGCCTCTCCCACCCCCCCCACCCCCCACCCCCAGTGATCCTTGATAAAGAGACAGTCCTTGTTTGTTCAAACTGCTTTATTTGATGGTGGATGTGAATTCACTCAGGGTGGATTAAATACCCTTTGAGGGACGGAATGCCCAGGAAGGGAAGCTCATTGGCTGAATGCTGGGGGCGGGGGCGGGGGCGGGGAGAGGGCTCATTCTAGATACCACATTAGCGTGAAGAACTCCAGGTTTTTATGATCCGTGACTGATTGCCTCTCAGTGGGGTGTTGTGGTTACATGTTCCAGAGCAGACAGAGTTAGGCAACCAGTTGTCCCCACTCCTACCTTTCTCAATTTGGAGATCCATGGGGTTTGGGCTCACTCAACCTTACTAGTTCTTCTGTCAGGTGGCACAGTCCACTTGCCCTACAACTCCTTCTTTTTGCTTTTATAGAGGAGAGGTGTCATTGGAGTAACTGTCTCCTATGTTATCTGTAGTTAAAATTTTGGATGCAACAGGGTGGAAGCATCCGAATAAAACACAACAGAAGCCAGAGGGGTGGGGCCCAGGATTATTGAACCAACTTAATTGCTCAGTGGATTGAATTCTGCAGATCAAATTTGTACAGAGTTTTTTGAGTGTATAAACACCAATATTATGCAAGCCTCCCAAGTTTAACAGTCACTAGGCCCTAGCAAAAGTTCATCTGTTGTTGGAGGGAACCAAGGGTGTCATCTGTGGATGCCGTCATCTGCTTATCTCCAGTCAACTGGTGTGTCTGAGCAAGACGGCTGTGGTCCCAGCAGGTCCAAGGGAAATGACAGTTAGTCTCTGGCCTACAGCAGCAGAGCTGTCTTCCTTGTCACGTAGAGATAAGCCTGTGGAATGATCATAAAAGGGGTGCAGAACCCTGGCATGGGGATGTCTGTGCAGTGATGTATGTGTATATATATTTTTTTTACACCAGAAGTAAGGGTTATGTACCTGTGAATCCTGTAACAGTTTGATTGGCAGCACATTGGTGGTCCGTTTCTATAGCCCTAGGAAAGAGGTAAGGGTGCTAAGGGAACTTTAGTCCTGGAAGTGGAAAGTCACCTGTGTTGCATTAAAGAAAGCAGAGGGAAGAGTTGGGAATTCATCTGCTTCAGGTAGCTGAGGAAGAAAATACCATGGTAATTATGTATCTGGGATAGGCAGTAACAGCTTGTCTGTAAAAAAAGAAACTGGCTTAAGTAGATAGTATTATTAATTAAGGATTAAATAACGGTTATTAGCATAGTCGGTTTAACCTGTGGGAGGCAGAGCCAATATGATTTTCTTGAAGCTCAAAAGAATTTTTAAACAAGTTGAAAATTTTTAGAACAATTTTGGGTTAAAAAGCAGGACCATTGTTTTAAGTGTTTCTGTTAGGGAGAAGAACAAGCATTTAAACAAAGAAGCATGAAGTTTTAAGTTTTCGTTGAGCTGTGTTTGTTCTAATCTGTCAGCAGCAAGATTCCACCCATTATTTTTTTCTTTGGCAGGCTCTTCCCACCTGGGTAGAGGGGGAGGAGCCTGCTCTGCTGGACCCTGCTGCCAGCCATTTGCTCCAGCTGGCAGGTCCTTCTTTCCCAGACCTGGCTCTGCCTTCCCCTTCCTGCCTGGCTCGTGGATGTCCTGAGGAAAAGTGTGGATCATGGACCCCAATTCCCAACTCCCAACGACAGCTGCGCCTGGGTACTCAGGAGACAGGAAACCACAGCATTCATCCCAGACTCTGCTGTTTCCCACTGGGAAAAAGACAGACTGAGGATCCCATTACACACTGCATTTTGCCTCTCCTGAGTAGCTTGCTGGGGGTACTCTAGACACCCCAGCGGTGAGGCAGGACACAGCCTGGCACAGGTTCTGCCACTAGCTCTAGGAATCCCGTACTACCAGGTGAGTATGGCCAGGAGGACCCAGGCCACTTCCAGCTTGGGCAAGTTTCAGTGTCCTACCTCTGACCCCAAAGCCCAGATACTTCCTGTTCTAACTAGCTGTGCCTTTGGCTAGGGCAGGGAGGAAGTTTAGGGAGGTACTAGCTAGGTACAGCTTTGGGAACCCCACACACACCCCTGCTCCAGTGCCAGTAGACACCAAACTGAGTTCACTGAAGGTATCACAAAGCCACAAACCAGCTGTGATGAGGAAGGGTTCTATGTCTCATGAGCTAGTGACTTTGCACTCTGTCACATAGTGATGCATATATGTGGGGCCACACCCATGTCACTGGCAGGGTCAGGCATGTGAGAATGCCTATATGGTCACATGAGCATATCGCATATACCTTCATTCCAAAAGCCTTATCCATTGTAACCAAGACAATGCTGAATCATCCATGACAAGGACCAGATCCCAGACCACTCTAAAGTGGTTAAGGTTAAGACAGGGCACAAGGAAGCTAGGCTAAAGTATGGGTCAAGTCAGTCTCAGACTGTCCCTACCCTTGTCGCTAAGGTCACACCACAGACCCATACAAAGTGTCTGGAATTGAGGCACGCATAGGTTCACATGTAATCACTTGTCGTAATCCTGCAACCACATTTTAGCTGGGAACCAGGAACCAGGACAGGACACTAGGAACTCCAAATGCCCTTTCCATTGCTGGAACCTAGGTCTATCTAAACTGAGGAGCAGATTTTTGGATGTCTTCCTCAGCTCCACTCATGGTCAGTCAGTAAAGCAGTCCGAGAAAACACAGGGAGAGGCTCTGGTACACCTGGGGCGCCCCGGGGTTCCCGGTTCTTCTAGTACCCAGTCCTGACCCCGTCGAGACTTCCCAGGCCCCCAAGATGCCGTGGTCCGCAGGTACTGCTCAGGTCAGGAGCTGTGGCTGACTCTGGAAGGGACTCGGTGCCAGTCCACTTTTGTGCTCTGGTGTCGACCCTCCCAACATGTTTGCGCGGTCGTAGCTTCTAGCTTTGGACAACTACTGCAGCGTGAGGATGCACGCCTTCCTGCACCAGCCTCAAACTGAACCAGTGACTGGCTCCCGCACTACTGGTGATAGTGATTGGCACTAACTAGATCTTTATTCCAGAAGTCGGTGTCTCAGTCCAACGCTGGGGGATAGAAAGAAGCTCAGGGAGGCAAGGTGCGCTAGGTGGGCGTGGCCTAAGTAGTGAGACGCGCATCAGTGGGACCCAAAGGGAGAGGGACTGGGTGCAGGAGTTGGGTCGGGGAAGAGGCAGAACCCAGAAAGGAAGGTGGCATTTTGGGGGAGGGACCAAGGGGCAAGATGAATCTGGAGGTGGATTCATAAGGTGGAAAAGGGAAGAGGCCTCTGATTAGTGGGAAGTGCGCTGTGGGGCTCACGTGTCTGCGGATGCAGTCAACCAGAACATTAATCTCGACAATGGTGTTAGTATGTCTGATACTTGCCCTAAGAGGACCACTATTGGTTAGTTGAGCCTACGTAGATCCGGTGGCCCAACCCCCCCCTGACATGTCTGAGACACACTCTATCTGACCCTGGCTCGCTGCTCTGAACCAGGTTCACCTCCTCCAGGAAACTTAAGGATGTCAGTGGGCTCCAGCTGGATTTCTCCAGCCATAATGGAGCCCACTAAATTACTACTACCAGAGCTTCACAGCACCAGAGCAGTGAGCTGGAGACCCCTGCTCGGTTGTGGAGTTTAAGGATGAGAAACACATGCATTACTGGGACTTTCGTGGACAGACACAGAGATGAGCCAGAAGTGATAGTCTGATGGTACTGATGATAGACCAGAGTCAAAACAGGAGGAGAGGCAAGGAAATATTTGGGGTGGGACAGAGACCCCAAGTGTTTTAGGTGCCCAGGGAAGAAAAGGAAGGGCAAGACTGGTACCTGAGTTCTAGTTAGGAAAAATCATCCTTAGAGACTTCTGAGGAACTACAGTTTTTCCTGCTTCCACTTACAGCTGCAGGCAGAAAAAAAATCTGTGCCTGGGAAAGAAATAGGTACCACTGGATACAAAACGGATCCCAAAGCTGTTTTGGGTCAGGAAGGGCACGAGTGGGAGTTCAGGTGAAGCTGCTCTGGAGCCCTGGATCAGAGGCAAACACCATGACCAAAAGCAACTTGGGGAGAAAAGGGTTTATTTCAGTTAACAGCTTATGGTGCTGAATGGAAGTCAAGGCAGGAACCTGGTGGTAAGAACAGAAGCACAGACCATGAATGCTGCTCACAGGCTTGCTCCCTAGAGCTTGCTTAGCCTCCTTTCTTAAGATTTATTTATTTATTTTATGTATAAGAGCACACTGTAGCCTTCTTCAGACACACCAGCTCTCTCACACACACACAAATACAAGTAACCAGCACTTATGACTTCTGTGAACTGAGAAAAGCTAGGCATACTTGTGCTATGTTAAGGGACATGGGAGCCAACAGATTCAGTGGGGTTGGACTGTGGACTCTTAGCTTAGGGTTTCCTCACTCTCAGTGTAGTCTTGGGAACTCTGACCATGCTGACTGATAACTGTTACCCACCAGAATCACCTGGATGATCTATACCTCAGTTCCTTCTGAGCCCTGGGTCTGGTGCTCTCAGCCATGTTGCACAGCCACCTTCTACTGCAAGTTGCAATTCTGACCATTATTGGAAGCACTTGTTCTAGGGGACAGTGCTTTACATCAACGTGCCCATATGTTCTACAGAGCACCGCACATACACATGCAGTCACCCGTTTCTCGGGACCTTCCCACTAGGGTCCTTAGGCTGATTGAGCTTCTTCATACCTCATGGCCTTAAGGGGCTAGCAGGGAGACTGTGCAGGCCAAAAAGAGCCTGGAAAACACCCTTCACAGGGATGGGAAAAATAAAAATTGTTAATTCCTGAGTTCTCAAACAGAAGTATAACAGCTCAGTTTACCAATAAGCTAGTTTAAAATGTTGTCAACTGTGATGGGATCTGATGCCCTCTTCTGGCGTGTCAGCAACAGTGTTCTCATATACATAAAATCAATCTTTAAAGTGAAGATGTTTGGGGGAAAAAAATCCTGTGTGACACACTGCAGCTCCCAATGCCATTAAGATGAACAAATATGTGATGTTGGGATGGGAAAGATGCGTGCATGGTGGAGAGGGTTGGAACCAGAGATGTCACATGAGACAAGGCTGTAGTGAACAGGGGAACAAACTGTTACCAAGTAGGACCAGGAGGGTGGAAAGTAGAAGCCTAAAGCTTGTGCAGACTCAGACACTATTGATCATCCTGGCTCTGAGCAAGGACAGGATGTCCGAGATGAAGAATAACTCATGTTCTGGACTGGATCTCCTTGAAAGACCTCCATGGTTCGTGCTGCCCAATGGAGGCCATATTGATATTTGTGGTCTGTGTTGTTGTTTCATGCTGAGTTGAAGCCTGGGTTTTATGTGGATATCAGTGGTCTGGACAGCTGCTGGAGACCATGTTGATGTCTGAGGCTCAAGTTACTGCTTGTAAAAGTTGCTTTTATTTGCCTGATGTGATTGTCTCCAAAGCTTACTGCTTCAGTCTGCTAACCTAGGCCTAGTCCTGGAAGCTTTTAGCCTCTGTAAAATCTTATCTAGGCCTCTTTCTTTTCTTTTTTTTTTGGTTTTTCGAGAAAGGGTTTCTCTGTGTAGCCCTGGCTGTCCTGGAACTCCCTCTGTAGACCAGGCTGGCCTTGAACTCAGAAATCCACCTGCTTCTGCCTCCCAAGTGCTGGGATTAAAGGCATGCGCCATCACTGCCCGGCTTTATCTAGGCCTCTTGATCTCAAACTAACCCTAGCAATTTGTCCTAATTCTCTGGCCCATTCTGTCTTTACCTGTGGCTAGCTTGTTATCTCTTCAACCTGTCTCTGTAAAACTCTTCTGGTAAAGCTGCCTCCTCTCTCCACAAATTGCTAAGTACCTTCCTTGTCTTCTCTCTTTTAGTGAGAGTTGGGAATATCTTATTCTGTCTAATCTTTCTCTGATTCATCACTTTGTCTGCCACTTAATTATGCATCCCTTTAAAAGACAGATGCTTCCTTCTACAAACTAACTTTATCTTTGTTGTTTAGGACTAAAGGTGTATAGTAAGGGTGTATCTGTATTCCAACTAGAGGGATTAAAGGTATGTTCTATGGGCTAAGCCATACAACTAGAAACGGGTTTTATTAGTAAATAACACAATCTCAGTGTTCACAGTGTGATCAAATATCCTGCAACAACTACTGGAGACCACGTTGATGTGTGTGGTTCATGCTGCAGCCAAGAGCTAGGTTGAGGCCCATGGTTCTGCTGCAGCCAGAGGCCATGTTGATGTCCATGACCTGTGTTACCACCAAAGGTCATGTGGATGTTTGTGGTCTGTGCCAACCCTGAATCCATGTAGATGCCCCTGGGCCATGTGGCCACTGGGGGCCATGTTGTTGCTAGTGGCTTGTGCAGCCACCTGAGGCCATGTTTATATCTCTGGTCCATGCTACCACTGAGAACTATGTTTGGGTCTGTTGAAGTGGAAACTTAAGGGTTCTTTGGAAAGTCAGTTGTGTTGGCTGGTGTTTTGCTGGGGCAAACACATGAAGGAATGTTTAGCTGAAGCAGACACAGAAGAAAGGATTTCTGCTAAAGCAAGCATGTGACAGGACATGTGATTCTTTGCTAATGACACGCATGCATTGGTCTGACTTACAATCATAGTTGAGCTCCATTTGTTGGGATTCCATAGAGAGAAACACACCAAAAAACTGGTGGCATGCTGCAGTTTCCTGCCACTTCTTCGAACTCGGGCTGATTAGCAGAGTGATGTCAGCTGAGACAGACGCACATGCTGGGGCAAGACCAGTGGAGGACACGTGATATTTGGAGGGAGTATAAAAGGAATCAACAGACAGTAATGGAGGCTGAGCTAAGATCTTCCCTGATCTTCACTTTGCTGAGAGAGGCAAAGCCAAGAACTTCTCCTTGATTTCCTGTTGGCCTTGGTACCTCCTGCTGAGGCCTGGCTGTCTCTGCTAGGTAGTGCCAGTACTGCTGGTTTGTGTTTGCTGTCCCAACTCTGCTGAACTGAACTGCTGGTGTATGTGTGAAGTGTTTTCGAGTGGATCCAGCTGCCACTGCCTGCTGACCTGTGAATTGAACTGCCAACTTCCAGATAACACAGACAGGAGTTGCTCCAAAAAAACCTTTCTAAACAGGTCTGCTTCTCCCATATCCTTTCTTTTCCACTGCCTTTGGTGGGTGGTGGGCTACAAGGAGGTTAAAGTGTTTAAGAACTATCATTAAAAATAGGTTTTGAAAAAATTAAAGTTACAGTCCATGGTCCTGCTGAGGCCAGGGGATGTGTTGATGTTCACATCCCGTGTTACCACCAAAGGCCATGTGGATATTTATGGTCTATGCTGTTGCCTAAAGCCATGTCCACGACCATGTCAATGGTGCTGCCACTAAGGACCAGTGTCTTGCTGTGGCCAAGGGTCATGTTGATGTCTGTGGTCTGTGCTACCATCAGAGGCCATGTTGATGACCATGGTTATCTCCAAAGGCCATGTGGATGTCTGTGTCCTGTGCTACCACTTGAATCAATGTAGGTGTCTGTGGGCCATGCTGCCACAGGGAGTCATGTTGGTGTCCATGGTCCATGTTGTCACCAGAGGCCATGTTGATGTTTATGGCTCATGCTGCTACTGAGGGCTATGGTGGTATTCGTGGTCTGTGCTCTGACAGAGGACTGTGTTGATGTTTGTAGACTATACTGCCACCAGAGACCATGTTGAGGTCTGTGGCATGTGCTGACACTGAAAGTCACATGGACATCCATGGTCTGTGCTGTCACCAGAAACCACGTGAAAGTCCATGATCTGTGCTCCCACTGACTGTAAAGGGAAAGGAAGCTTCTTTTGCAGTGGTATCGATCACTGCAGACTCAACAGTTAAGGAAAAAAAGACATAGACGACTTCTGTGACAACCCTTACTCCACCTCACAAAGCAACAGCCTAGAAAGGAAGCCACTGAAGAGAATTCTGAAAAACTGTGATAAAGACGAAGTGTACACTGATGGCTTCTGATGGGGGGATCAGGGTGGGGAAGAACTACGTTTTCTCTAAGAGGCTGGCCACTGGGAATTTAACCATGGTCCAATGACTATAAAGGTAACACAAATTGGACCTGTTTTTTTTTTTTTTTTTTTTTGATGAAGAGGTCACAAGGAGTGGGGGTGGGGCAACCTGGGAGGACTGGGAAGTGAATGTGATCAGGATGCATTGTGTGAAATTCCCAAATAATCAATAAAAATATTATGTTTGAAAAAAAAATTCCCTCATTTTACTATTATCCCCTGGAATGCCCAGCGGGTTACTCAGGCTCATATTATTGGGAGAATTCTTGGAAATACTGCCCATATCTCCTGAGTCTAAAGAGCCATTCTGTAGCTGGTCTTTGCTATTTCGTGGGTTCTTATTTTTTCCCACCCTTTATTTAGAGGGGAGGGAAGGAGGGAGGAAGGGAGAGAGGGAGGGGGAGAGAGAGATCTGAATCTAATTTCTTTCATTTCTTCTTCGAGCACAACTACTAACAAACCACAACCATTCCCCCAAATGACTGACAACTACCAACCCTACCTCTCAGGGGCCCTGGCATTTATATACCCTCTGAAAAGTTCTCAAAATTCCAAACGTCACGCAATCATAGAAACTATCTGCAGCTGGCAAAACCATGCCTCTGCTGGAGCATGAGCCAAATCATTGTCAGCTGCTGCAGACAGTCCAAAGCAGCCCCATATCCCTGCACTTGGGACTAAAATGAAAACATATTCTTACGATATTTCTCTCTTTCTCTCTCTCTCTCTCTCTCTCTCTCTCTCTCTCTCTCTCTCTCTCTGTGATAAGACTATATTCCTCTTAATATTCATGGGGCCATCTCACCCGGGGCCCATTGAAAAATTAGATCTGTTAGGCCCAGGAGGTACTGCATTCATTAAAATGTACATGTTATCTTAGTAGGTTTGAAGGCCTTCTACATCCTGGAAGACCTACTCAATCCCCAGGAGACACTGAGGAATGCGATATTAGATTGGCATTTGTTGGATTTGGCCAAGGTGTACCGCCAACTGGACCCATGTTCATTCCATGCATTCCAGTGGCACCTAAAGTATTCAGTAGGGGTCTCATTGCATCTCTATAATTCTGTAATCTTAGAGGCACCATTCCTCTTGGAGGAGTCATTCTCTGCATTTGCTCACACATGCTTGAATGTCCTTATTGTTGTGTGGGTCCATTCTGCTGGAGAGTAATGGCTGACTTTCTGGGACACCTCCAAGTATTTAATTAGGTACCCTCAAAAGGGGCTTTGGACCTCTAGCGTACCAAGGTGACACAAAAGGCTGAAAGAATCTTGGTGGCACAGGACCCATAAGTGTCTGAAAACTGCTGAAGGAAGACCCCAGACTCAGTATGCAAAGACAAAGAGCATTTATTCTGCAGAAATGACAAGCATGCCGGGCAGTGGTGGCGCACGCCTTTAATCCCAGCACTTAGGAGGCAGAGGCAGGTGGATTTCTGAGTTCCAGGCCAGCCTGGTCTACAGAGGGAGTTCCAGGACAGCCAGGGCTACCCAGAGAAATCCTGTCTCGAAAAACCAAAAAAAAAAAAAAGAAGAAGAAGAAGAAAGAAAGAAAAGAAATGACAAGCATGTGGTGGTCAACCATTTTTCAAAATGGCGACCCCAAACAAAGGTGTGAAGGCCTTCTAGGGAACTGGGGGAACTCTCTAGAAGGATTAGGTAATCTGACATTTCATTGGTGGGTGCTAGGGGGTCATACGTGGCCAGTAGTCTGCATTCATATATCATGAATGTTTAACTATGGGATGAGATAGGGCTGCCCAGCACAGATGGCCCATTCTGAGGTAAGATATTTCCCCATTTTTGTGGTTATCCCTAGGCTGTTCTTCAGGAGGGGTTATGACCTTGTTTCTGGATTTCATGGTCTGTTCCTGGATCTGGTGCCTTATGCCTTCTTTTGGAAATCAGGCCTGGTCCTTAAAGAGAGACAAATGGGGTTTATGTTGTCCTTTCAGAGCTCTTGGTATACCATCTTCTGGGGCATGTTTTTGTAGGGCATGTGGACCGTACCACCAGAGGAACTGGCAGAGAGCTGGTAAGGTGGAGTATGCTCAAACCCGGGAAATCTCAAAAACTTGAGACCAGCAGGAGTGGGCCTAACTCTCTCTCTGTCTCCATGCCTGCCTCGGAGCACTTAACTTGGACATTGAGCCAGGTAAACACCTCTCCATGCTAATGAGGCATCTCAACAGCCTTAGTCTTCAGCCAATGACTTTCCCACCCTGGATATTCTCATGCCCCTCCCCAAAACTATATAACCCTTGATTCACTCCGAATAAAGGGTATGTATTCAAACCTACCCCCCGATAAAGACATATGAATAAGTTAAGACTGTCTCAGAGAGTTGCTTCATTAAAGATCATCAGAGAAAGCCTTCTTTACTTAAAAGAGTCATAACAGTAAGATTCCTGGCCACCCCACGCCCCCCAGATCCTGCTCATCCCAGACTCCACTTCACCCCTTCCTGGCCTGTCAGCAGCTGCAACTGACACTCCAGAGGGAAGGGGCAGACTGAGGAACCCCACCTACTCCGGACTTCATCCTGTCCTCTCTGAACCAGGATGCTGGCAGTGTTCATTCAGACACCCACCAGGAGAGGTGGAACCCAGAACTATTTCACCCTGTCCTCTCCCAGGCAGTGTGCCAGAGGCGCCCAAACACAAGAGGAGAGGGAGAACTTGACTCCACATGTTTCCTAGCATGGGGCTGGGAGCTGCTGCACCACTATAATCAAAAAAGGCATTTGCTTCCCTTCAATGTCCACAGCAATTTCTGGAGCTGCGTAATAGAGATCCTAAGATACATACCACCAAAAATATAAGAATTCTGGTGGTTCCCCCAAAGTGATCCCCCCCCATCTTATCTCTGATTAAAATGTATGGGCCAATTTCTGAGTTCCTACATGGAGCAGATATTCATACATGGAGCAGATTATATCTGTACATGGAGCAGATACCCATATATGGAGCAGATTATATCCATACATGGAGCAGATTATATCCGTACGTGGAGCAGATATCCATATATGGAGCAGATATCCAAAGATGTACAGTGCTAACTTCTCCCAGGCCTGACTTTTAGATGTTACTCTGGCCTTTGCTGTACATGCTTGGGCAAAGAGAAGCTCCCATTATCACTCCACTTGTCACCATCATAGCCTCCCCTTGCTCATTCTTGATGTGAACCCAGAGTCCTGTGTCTCTGTCTACCATTACCTTTCCAGGTCCTTCTGATGCCCACAGGTGTGTTGGCTGCAGTAATAGTACCTTATCACAGTAACAGAATCTCTAAGAGAAATTGGTACCAGAATTGTGGTGTATTGCTGTGATAGAGCTGATTATGTTTGGGGGAGGACTGTGGGAAGACTTCTAGAAAAGCCATTAAGTGTTCAGAACATAATAAGCTGTTGTGGAAACTTAGAAGATAATGCTGAGAGTAGTGCAGGTGGTGGATGGTTGACAAGTGATATTTTGAATTACGAATTTCTGGTTCTGGTCATTGGAAACTTAAGGATCCGCTGTGACTAACAAGAGACTAACACCACTGGAATAAAACCTTTGCTTTTCTGGGACAATGGATGCTGGTCATCTGGGACTGGAGATTCAGCTATGATTAACAAGAGACCAACATCACTGAGGCAGAATCCTCTGGGAAGTCTATATCAGGATCAGCACATGGAGGCTGTGGTCCAGAGGCACCCAAGGCTTATGATGTGTAAGAGTCTCCAAGGTGATATTGGTTTGAAGGCATGAAGGAGTCATGGAGAGCAGTAGAGTCTTGGCACTGTGTGGCAGGGGCTAGAGTCCTTGAAGAGGGTGTAGGAGAGGCTATTGATAAAAGTACAGGCTAGTTGCAGCAGAAAACCCTGGCGTTTTTGAGATGCTGGTACCCTGGGATGTCTACCAAGGACAACAGGCAGGTCGGCAGGCCTGAGAGGTAGAGCTAGCTGTTCAGGCCCTTTGGAGCCCAGAGGATCATGCGTGGGTCCCAGATGTCAAGCACTGAAGTTTGGTTTTGCTGGAATTTGATTGTGGCTGTACTCTGGTTCTTTCTTCTGGAGTAAGAAAGCATTCAACCTACTTTTTATTTTAGAGAAGACTTTGAGCTTTTATGGAGTTTTTTTTTTTTTAGTTTTAGTTTTAGTTTTACAGAGATGTTGAAGTTTTAGAGACTTCGGATATTTTAGAGAGATTTATTAGAGGTGGAACTTTTAGACTGTGGGACTTTTACAGATTTGTATGTTTCATATTGTGTGTGTAGGTGCTGCTGAGGCCAGAGGACATCCAGTCACAGTCATCTGGAACTGTAGCCCTCTGACATAGGTGCTGCACACCAAATTCCAGTCCTCAGGAAGAACAGCAAGGGCTCATAACGGTTGAGCCATCTTTCCACCTATACCCTATTTTTGTTGTTGCTATTTGTTTGTTGGAAACAAGGTCTCATTATGTAGCTCTGGGTCTTCCTATATAGACCAGGCTAGCCTTGAACTCTCAGAACTCTGCCTGCCTCTGCCTCCTAAGTGCTGGGATAAAAGGCATGTGTCACTATTCCCAGCTATGCCCCCACCTTTTATTTATGTGTTTGTTTCACTTTCATGTTCATATGTACATCACACGCATGCCTGGTACTCTGGGTGTCAGAAGAGGGCATCTGATCACCTGAAACTGGATGATCGTAAGCCACTATGTGGGTGCTAGGAACCTAACCCTAGTCCTATGCAAGAGCAACAAGTGTTCTTAGCAGTTGAGCCATCTCTCCAGTTCCCCCAATCTCAACCCCCCTTTTTGGGGAATGGTTTTATTATGTAGCTCTGGATGGCCTGGAACTTAATATGCTATAGACCAAGCTAATCTGGCTTTGAACCAATAGAGATCTGCCTACCTCTGCCTCCTGAGAGCTGGGATTTAAGATGTGGCTTTAACTTCTGAATAAAGGGAGGTAAATAGGCTCGCAGGCTTAAAGAAGATGCAGCTTGATCCTACATCTGGAGTGGCCCTTAACCTGATGGCCACCTCCCTTGCACAATAAGCATGATGAACATAGACTATCCCTGCCCCTCATGTTTGAGACTCTTCTTGCAATTGTTAACCTCTCACAGTTCTGCTCCCAGCCTCAGATCCCCACACAGCCATGGAGAGTAAATTCACTGCTGTTGTAACTTTCTCTCTTAGAAATCATTTGGGGGCAGGGAGCAAGGACTGATGACTCAGCAGTTAAAGAGTGTAGGCTGTTTCCTGAAAACTAGGTTTGATTCCTAGCACCCACATGGCAGCTTGCAACTGTCTGTAACTCCCATTCCAGGGGTTCTGACACACTCACAGAGACATACATGAAGGCAAAGTACCAATGTACATTATAAAAATAAAAAAGGTCATGGGTGGTGGTGCGCTTCTTTAATCCCATCACTTGGGAGGTAGAGGCAGGTAGATCTTTGGAAGTTCAAGGCTAACCTGGTTTACAAAACCAGTTACAGGATAATCAGGGCTGTTACTCAGAGAAACTTTGTCTTGGAAAAAGAAAAGAAAAGAAAAGAAAAGAAAAGAAAAGAAAAGAAAAGAAAAGAAAAGAAAAGAAAAGAAAAGAAAGGTCACTTGGAATCATGTCACCCTCAAAGCAACCTACGAGTATCACCAACAGTGACATTTCCTAGGGAGCCCCCCTCTTTTCCTAGTCTTCCAGGTTACCTTTCCTTTTACTTCCCAGAACATTACGGGTAGGTGTATACTCTTCAACAACCTCAAGCCCATTGTACTCTGGCAGGAGCTGAGCAGGACTTCAGTTTTCCAGCCATTCCTGAAGAGCAAGACAGTCTGTACTGCAGCCTGATGCACTCTTGGCTCCTGCTAAGGCAATGGCCGTTCTGCCCTTCTGAGTTTCTGGCATTCAACTGGAGCACTAGAGACACCACTCCTATAAAAGCACATTGGTGAGGGGAGTAGGGTAGTGAGTAGTCAAGACTCATGGACCTCTTGGGTGAGCTTATATTTGGTTTTTGTTTGTTGTTCATTTGAGACAAGTTCTCATTGTTCAGTCTTAGCTGGCCTGGAACTTAGTGTTTAGTTCAGGCTGGCCTCAAATTCAAGATCTACTTGCCTCTATCTCCTGAGACTAAAAGGTGCATATCACCATGCCTGGCTATATAGGATTTCAGTTTAAATTTATTGTATTATTATTTGTTTGGTTGGTTTTTGTTTTTGTTTTGCTTTGTTTTTTTTTTTTTTTTTTTTTTTTTCGAGACGGTTTCTCTGTGTAGCCCTGGCTGTCCTGGAACTCACTCTGTAGACCAGGCTGGCCTCGAACTCAGAAATCTACCTGCCTCTGCCTCCCAAGTGCTGGGATTAAAAGCATGCGCCACCACTGTCTGGCTATTATTATTATTTGTGTGTGTGTGTGTGTGTGTGTGTGTGTGTGTGTGTGTACCACTGTCCCGTGTGATAGAAAAACATTTTATGGAGTGAGTTCTCTCCATCCACCTTTGTGTAGGTTCTAGGGACTGAATTCAGGTTGTCAGGATTGCATTGTCACTTTTACCTGCAGAGTCATTTCACTGGCCCCCAGTTTTTGTTTTGTTTTTGTTTTTTGTTTTTTGTTTTGTTTTGGTGGTGGTGGTTTGAATGAAGAATGACCACTATAGGCTCATATATTTAAATATTTAGTCATTAGTGAGTGGAACTGTTTGAGAAAGATTAGAAGGTGTGGCTTTGTTAAAGGAAGTATATCCCTGGGAATGAGTTTTGAGGTTTCAAAAGCCTAAGCCGAGCCCAGTGTCTTTCTCTTCTTAATGTTTGTGAGTATAGATGTAGAACTTTCAGCTCCTTCTCCAGCACCTAAGTGCCACCATACTCCCCTCTAAACCTCTGAAAGTGTAAGTAAGCCCCAATTAAATGCTTTTTCTTATAGGAGTTGCTATGGCTGGGTGGTAGTGGCACACACCTTTAATTACAGTACTTAGGAGGCAGATCTCTGTTTTCAAGGCCAGCCTGATCTACGAAACAAGTTCCAGGACAGCCAGGACTACACAGAGAAACCTTGACTCAAAACAAAGCAAAAAACACCCCCTCCCCCAGAAAAAAACCCCAAACAAGTTGCCAAATATGGTGGTTTGAATAAAAATGGCCCCCATAGGCCCATGGAGTGGTACTATTAGGAGGTACGGCCATGTTAAAGAAGGTGTGTCACTGAGGACAGGCTTTGGGGTCTCACATGCTTAGCCAGGCCTAATGTGACTGTCTCTTCCTCTTTCCTATGTACTAAGATGTATAACTCTCAACTTCTTCAGCACCCTGTCTGCTTGTATGCCACCATGCTTTCTGCCATAATAATGAACTAAACCTTTGAAATTGTGAGCCAGCCCCAACTAAATGTTTTCCTTTGTAAGAACTGCTGTAGCATGCTGTCTTTTCACAGCAACAGAAACTCTAACTGCAACAAATTGGTACCAGAAACTCGAGCATTGCTGTAATGGGCCTATACTGGCTAGTTGTGTGTCATCTTGACACAAGCTAAAGTTATCACAGAGAAAGGAGTTTCAGTTGAGAAAATGCCTCCATGAGATCCAGCGGTAAGGCATTTTCTCAATTAGTGATCAAGGGGGGAGGGCCCCTTGTGAGTGGTACCATCTGTGGGCTGGTAGTCTTGGGCTCGATAAGAAAGTCAGCTGAGCAAGCCAGGAGAAGCAAGCAAGCCAGTAAGCAGCATTCCTCCATGGCCTCTGCATCAGCTCCTGCTCCTTGACCTGCTTGAGTTCCAGTCCTGACTTCCTTTCATGATGAACAGCAGCGTGGAAGTGTAAGCTCAATAAACCCTTTCCTCCCCAACTTACCTCTTGGTCATGATGTTTGTGCAGGAATAGAAACCCTGACTAAGACAAGGCCTGACCATGCTTCTTTGTTTGTTTTGTTTTGTTTTTTTTAGGAATTAGGACTTTGGATTAGTAAGGTAATTGAATGCCTTAGTGGGACTTGACGGGCAATACTGGTAGGAGCATAGAAGACAGTGGTGCTGAGGGTCATTTGAACTGTGGGGGCCTGGCTCAAGAGGTTTCGGAGAATATTTGTATGTGGCTGATTTTTGCCCTGGTCCAAAGTCTGCCTGAGGCTAAATTGAAGAGTTTTAGATTGGCATTGGCAGAGGAAATTTCAAATAGCCTAGTACTGACTCTGTCATGTGGTTATTAGTGTTCACTCTTATAAAGATCTGTAATGAAAAGGAGCAAGCTGAGTAAGAAAAAAATACAAAATGTACAGTTCAAGGAGAAAAGGGGTACCAGGAAGTGGAATGGAGCTAAGTCCTGTGATCAAGGAGTTAAAGTCTGATGTTAGATAGAATAAAGGGAGTAGTGACCTCAGGGCATGACCTCACCCAGCAAAACTCAGGTCTATTCAGAGAGTTCCAGAATAGCCAAGCTTAGAGGTATTGAAGGAAGCCATTAAAAATAGCTGGTAAAGATGTATTTGAACAAGGGGGCAATGTTCCAGGCCCAGCAAAGAGAAGAATTTGCCACATAGTTCAGACTTTAGAGTCAAGTATAGAATCTCCCTCCATGGCTAAGGAAAGCCATTGAGGCCAGGTATGTGTCAGGGGTGTCCCTGCACGGAGGTCTAGAGAGGCCATTATATGAAGCTGTAAATGTGAAAGCTAGATTGCCTTGAAGATCCCAACATGTTGGAGATACCACAACTGAGGGATAGCTGCTGAGGAAAGCTGCTAACAGGGAGTGATTAGACCAAGAGAAAGAAGTATGTTATAATCAACAAAGATAAAAGGAATTGGAGATCTGAAGATCACTTTAACATCAGACATGTGATGTCAAACAGTTTGCCCAGATGGCTTTTGGTCTTGCTTCGGTATTTCCTCACTATGCTCTCTTTTAGAATGGTAATGTATATCCTATGCCATTGTATGTTGGAAGCATGTGATCTGGTTTTTCATTTTGATTTATTTTTAGGGAATTACAGTTAAGAGATTGCATGAGTCTCAAAAGACTTTAAACTTTTAAACATGGCCCCCATAGGCCCATTGAGTGGCACTATTCAGAGATATAGCCTTGTTGGAGTAGGTGTGGATTTGTTGAAGGAGTGTGTCATTGGGGTCAGGCTTTGAAGTCTCAAATGCTCAAGCCAGACCTAGTATGATTGTCTCTTCCTGTTGCCTGCGGTTCAAGATGTAAAACTCTCAGCTCTTTCTCCAGCATCCTGTCTGTATGCCACCATGCTTCCTGCCACGACAATAATGGATTCTGAAGCTGTAAGCCAGCACCATGAAATGTTTTCCTTTATAAGAGCTGTGTGGTCATGGTGTCTCTTCATAGCAATAGAAAAACACTAAGACTTTAACACAAAATCAGAATAGCATAATTTTACATTTAAGTCATGAGTTCAAGGAGCCACTGAGCCAACTATACAACCTCTATTCTTCCTGCTCTTAGGGGGAGCTTCAATACCTCGAAGACTTCCTACTTATATATTTTTGGAGGTGCCAGTGATCAGAATTTCCTTCTCAGGGCTTCCTAGTTAATGTCTCCCACCATATACATCTGAGCCAGATAAATAGTTGCCTGGCTACTATTCTAGCTCAGGTATTTCCACAAAGGCATTTTCACCCTATTTGCCTGGTTTTATCCTCAGTGCAACCACTAGATCCCTTCCTTATATTCAGATTTGTACATGTGCGCGAGTGTGTGCACGCACGCACACACACACACACACACTGTAGCTTTGTTGCCCAAGAATAGTACCTTTTGAGTTAGCCTTCACACACACCCTGTGCCCATCCCACTTCCAGCAGAATGTGTGTGCAACTTGTAAAGCAGCTCAGTTGAAAGGAGTGGTGGATTCTGAGTTCAGGTTCTACTTTCTCCACCAAGGGACAAGAGAGCTTGAAGTCTGTGCCTCATGAATCTGAGCAAGAAGCCACCAGGCTGGTAAGTACAAACACAGTCCCTATTTTACGGTTTTCAGACTTTATTTCATGGTATTTGACATTGACACATACTGGAGTTAGTAACAAGATACCATGCAGCTCCCTCTAGCCTTGGATCACCAAAGCAGGAAGGTCAGATTGCCCCCATCCCAGATTTGTCTAGGTTTTCTCCCAAGATGACTGTGTTGGACATTAAAGATAGTGAATGGAGAAGCAGATGGTTGTTTCAGTTTCAGTCATTTTTGGCTCCATAGCCACCTCTGCCATTCCACGTCCTTGTCTGGACAATGGGCAGATAACTGTCACTCAGACAAGGATGATCATTATTACAATGGACCAACTGAGGGTTGCCCTCACATTGGACCAATTAAAAGTTGCTGTGAGTTAAAACAGGAATGACCACACTTCCACATCAGAAATCAAACAAAATCAAAGGTTGAAGAATATGGTTAGGAGTCTGGCTAGATATCTTTGAGAGATGGATGCAGCTGGCTGCTCAGGCAGGTAAGCAACGGAGGTCAACCACATCCCATAGTGACGCACTCCCTCTTACGGGTTCCTAAGTGGCCTGGTGTTTTGGGGAAAGGATGACCATGTTCAGGGTAACTGAGTAGGTGGGTAAGGCCAGCTGAAGGCCAGTCAGGACAACTTAGGTAGAGCCTGGCTTCTGTTTCCAGCCTCCAGAGGCAGGCAAACACATTTTGGGAAGTAAGATGATGCCCAAATTATTATCAGTTTTTCGATATCACAGTATTGTCACAGGGAGCACTAGAGGTCCAGGCTAGCCTGGGGTGAGGCTGGCCCTCAGCACACAGAGGAGAGCAGCTTAAGTAGGAACCTACAAAGGACCCAATGTTACTTGGTTTAATGAAGAGCCCCCTCAACCCCAACAGCCCCCTCCTGCTCAGGGACAGAGTTCTCATCCAATAACACATTAATAACACACAAACAGGGCCTAGCAATGGGCCAGGAGACCCAAAGGACCAATACAAGTAGACAGGTAGAAACATACAGTGCAAGGGGCTAAGGCATAGTACCTTAGGTAGAGGAATGTGTCCTAAGGCTGCCTTCAAAGCCCAGGGCTCTAGGTGCTATGGCCTACTTAAGAGTCCCTCAGCACCACTTTGTCGCTGCAGCACAGCTGCCCGGACGGAAAGGAGGCCAGGCCAGCAGTCCTTCTGGCCAACATGCAGTCAAGAAAATCATATAAAAATGCAACAAGTTTACAAAAATAGAAAATAATTACAGTAGGGAAAGTGGCAGTTCTGGTGGCAGCTCAGGGAATGGGGCAGGGTCTTAGCTCTGGTTTGGTGACAGCGTCCTCCAGCAGATGCAGCTGGCGATGGCCCACTACCACGTCCCGCAGACAGCCCACAAAACCTGTGCCATAGGCCTTGGGTAGAGCCTGCCCCACAGGAAGCTTCTGCAGGCCTCCTACAGGACAGATAGCAGATTAGCAGGCAGTGATGCCAACATATGGGGCCCACCAACACTTGAATACCAGTGGGGTGCTATACATGTGTACAGACTAAGATCTGCAAAGTTAATGAAGAGGGTGCTGCCCTGCCCTGGATAGCCCAACTGTTATCCAGATGGGCCACTTCAGATGTCAGTTCTAGGACAGTCTATCCATCATATAGTTTGAGGCCCTTGGGTATCTCCCTCCCCTGGTCAGTTCCAAACACTTACCAAGCCACAGGGCTCCATCTGTGTCCAATTGTGTGGCACCCAATGGGGAAGAGCCAGTCACAGGAGCTTCATTGCCCACCTGAAGGGAACCTTCCCTGTGCTCCCTAGGGGATGGGTGGGACAAAGCTGTCAAGAGCATCCTCCCTACCTCCTCTAGGACCTAGACACCACATTTTCTCCATCACATGCCCTGTAGATACCACACCCTGAAATAACACTATATGTTATCCTGGCAGGCAGTGGCTGATTGCTTCTCCTGTGTCTTCTTACTGTTCCCTCTTCCCCTTCTCACTAACAGACCTTGAGTCAGGCTGCTAGTGATCATGAGTGACTGGGTATGACCCAGCTAAGCAAGTTCATCCACGACCTACTGTTGTTCTCAGTGGACTTCACTAACCTGTGAGCCCTGACTCGAAGCCAGCGGTTGGTGTTGACCTTCACAGTGGAGCGCAGCACAACTGGCTGGGAACCTAGGTCATAGCTCAGTTGTACGTGCCCATCCACAATGGCCAGAGCCATGTAATCTGCCCGTTCCGCAGCCTTGCCAATCCACAGCACTAGCCCCTGAGTGGCCTCAGTGCGTAAGCTCAGTTCAAAGTGGTTGCTCTGCAGTGCCTTCTCACTGAAAGGTAAAAGGATGGGTCAAAGGCCTCCAGGGCAGTAGGCAACGGAGTGGGGTAGGTGTGGTGCTGTTATAACACAAAAGCTTGAGCTACTATCAGAGAGACCAGAAGCTGGCGATCAGACCCAGGCAACTGAGTGGGCAGGGGCAACACCAACAATGTGACAAAGGAGAGATGGTAGAAATGGTCAACTAGGCCAAGCTGATCGGAGAGGTGGCAGACAAGAGGCAAGCACATGGCAACGTAATGTGCTGGGTGTCTCAAGTACTGCCATGTGCTTACCTGAAAAGGGCCCGGGAATCCAGAGTTTCAGGGCTTAGAAGCAGGAAGAGAGGGAAGCAGTAAGCAGGAGACAAGACAGGCTGAATGCAGGCCAAAATCCCCTTTGTCAACATGTGCAGATGAGAGGAAGAGCAAGCATAATTCCAGAGTATCAATGGCCCTTCCCACAAAGGGCTTTGGCAGTGACCCTTATGTAACACATATGTTGGGGACATGCCCTGGTGGGTAGTTCAAGGAGAGAGGCATTGGTGATATGGAATCACAAAGGTTCTTCGGATGGCAGCAGCCCTGGAGATGCCCTAGCATATACATGACCATGTCTGTGCGTGCACATACACCACACACACATCACATAGACACATACATACCATACACATTTGCATATATGTATACACATCTACACAAACTCACATTTACATACACATGTGCATGTTGCAAAGCACATATGGACATATGTAGATACAATACTTACATATATACCCACAAATCAGATACACACCCAAGTACATACCAAGTATATACACATAGAAACATGTATACATGTATACACAAGCACAAGATCACACTTGCAGTGGAGCCTCAGTGGTGTGGGTGCAGGTATATCCTAGGTAGATTGACCACTTCCAAGGCAGGAAGCTGAGCCTGCCAGTATATGAACAGGCCCCAACCCATCCTCCATCCAGGGTAGAAATTCTATCTTTAATAGGGCTCAAGATTGTAATGCTAGGAGCAAAGCATGGACATGAGTGAGTGCCAAGGTATGACTAGAGCCAAGAGCCTACTTACGCTGGGATCTCATTGGTCAGCTCGCTTGCAAACAAAGAGACAGAGATAGTAAGAATGAAGGGAGTAGGGTAGATTCTGGGCCTTCCCTCCTGGCCAGAGCTGAGAGGGATATGGAGAATCTAACACCCATACCCTGCATGGCATGCACAGACAGGACCAGACAAGACAGCCGAGGGTAGAGGGAGTGCCTGGCTCTGACTGCATGTTACCTCTCAATCACAGCATTGAGGTATTCGATGTAGGTCCGCCCATCAAAGGCCAGTGTTTCTAGGTCCCCCACTGACTTCTCAACTAGCCCTGGGAGAAAGATGGGATGAAATGGGCCTCAGGTGAGATCTCCAGGCCATGGCAAATCTCAGCCCTTGGCTGCCAGTGCTCACCCTTCTCGCAGTGCAGCCCAGAGAAGCCCCCAGGACACAGGCATTCGTAAGTGGCTTCCCTCGGGACACAGGAGCCCCCATTAAGGCAGGGGTTGCCCAAGGCCTGGGTACAAGGGTGGTCTGCAAAAGGTGAGACATCTACTGCCCGCAACACATGCTCCTGAGTCAGCAGTTGATGGCCTCTTAGAGACACCTGAAGAAGAGAGGAGGGAGAACCTTAGTCACATCTGCTATCTTCTCTGATGAGACAACCTTCACCTGGGACGTAATCCCCACATACAATGGCCCTCTCCCTCCCACTGTGGAGAAACCTGGCTGGTTTCATCCCCATACCAGCTG
This sequence comes from Uromys caudimaculatus, assembly GCA_028551405.1. Classification (NCBI taxonomy): domain Eukaryota; kingdom Metazoa; phylum Chordata; class Mammalia; order Rodentia; family Muridae; genus Uromys; species Uromys caudimaculatus. The sequence continues at coordinate 140,072,590 of CM052702.1, forward strand.
GATGGCACCATCGAAGCCAGAGGACACTGCAGCCCCCCGGGCCAGCTTGCTGAAGTCAGGAGCTCCCCCAACATAGAGAGACTCCTTGAGGTTGAGCATGGTATGAGGCACCTACAGGAGGCATGGGGTAAAGGGTCACGTATGATTCACCCACTGGGCTGGAGTATGCCCAATTGCTTGATGCCCCACACCCACCCCTCACTATCTAGGAGGCAGCATTAATCACACAGAAATGGCAGATTGGTCCTTAGTGGGAAAGGGCTACTCTACGTAGGAATGGGTACAAGAGATGGCGAGTTGAGTTGGGTAAGAAGCCAACAGTACCTTGCGGGATTTCTGACATCCGGAGAGCAGGTGGGGGGGTTGCAGAGCAAGAGCCAGAGAGCAGTGGGAGCAAAAAGGAGACAGACCGAGGCACAGGGCAGACAGAGAAAACAGTTCTGTGAGAGGTGGCTATCAGGGTCTGGGAAGCCCCCAGGGAGAAGGAAGGGAAGTGGGGGGAACAGGGTGTGGGAGGTCTAGACCTTCCTCATACCCTGGATACTCACCGGAGATTCCCCTAGCACACGGGGCCCATCACCCACTTGAAGGGCACCCTTGCGGCCATTTCGTTCCAGGAATACCTTGACCCAGGTGCCCAGGGTTATGGGCTCTTTGCTCCTGCAAAAAAAGTATGAGTAGGCTTTGGTCTCTGCTCACCCAGAGCCCAAGTGGCACTGGCATATACCCCTGCTATAGATCATTCCAACCTCAGGTGCTCCTTCAGGTCCTCCTTGTGATCTGTGCAGAATGTCTAAAGCCAACCCTGGTTAATGCCTAGTCTAGCTCCCATATGCCCACCTGATGACTGCAGCCCCCTTGCCAAGGTCATAGCGGAACTCTAGGTGCCGGTTATGCAGGGCCAGGGATATAAAGTCCCCCTTGCCATCTGTCTTCTGCCCATTGTAGAGGAGTAAGCCACTGGGCCCGCGAGCCAAGAACACCATTTCCAGTGCCATCTTCTCCCTGGGGTCATGTGGAGTTGTAGGAGTGTGTCATTGTCTCCTCATCAGTTTAGCTCCCTTCCCTTAATCCTCCTGCCCTACTAACCCTAGGTCTCTCTCGAAGGTGTGCAAGCCTTTCAGTTCCAGGTAGGAGAAGCCATTAAAGTCAGCCAGGAAGGGCCGGGAGCCTGCATTCTCCAGGACTATGGAGGGCCAAACAGATGTCAAAACAAGATTGCAGGCCCTGGTTTCCCTACTTACTGTATCTAAATGATCGAACACAACCCTAACTGGATCATACACCAGATCCCAAATCAACCCAGGAATTTGACCCTAACCCCTTATCCTTCCCCAGCAGCTCTCTGACCTTACCTGTCTGACAGAAGGCACCACTGCGTCCCAAGGGGCACTCACACTTGACCCCACCCCTGGAAAGCACACGACAGGGGGCTGCTCCATGGCAGGGGTTTGGCTGGCAGGGGCTCTTTTCATCTGCACAAGTTGGGCCTGGGAGGAGATTGGATAGGGGTTCCAGGAAACATGAGTCTCTTCCCACAACACTTAGATTCCTTCCCAGGCACCAGGCTAGTTCTCACCAAAGCGGCCAGGTGGGCACTGACAGAGGAACATGCCAGCCTCCAGTGCCTGGCAGAGGGCCCCTCCATGGCAGGGGTTAGGTGAGCACGGATGGTCTCCACATTCTCCCACACCAGAGCTTTGAACCACAGCCGTCTGCCAGTTGCTAAGCTCCAGCTGCTGGTTGTTGATGTCCAGCATACGAATGCATCCTTTCAGGCCGATGCCCACAGAGGTCCGGTCAAGCACCCTGATACCAGGAGGGGTCAGTCAGAGGCATCCTCTCACAGTCAGCCATGATACTAACATGTCCCATAAACCACAGCTAGGGATTAGGAATGCGCCCATGCCTACTCTCTTTATCGTGTCCACAGGGTGGCCAGCTCAATAACAAGACAGAATCAGGTGGGTATGAGGGTCAAGGGTCAGGGCTGAAGGTCAGGGATAGCCACCTTCACAGGTCCCACCAAAGGTATGCTACCACGGATAGCACAGCAAGAACTGATAGAGGGTCAGAAGATTGGTTGAGGTCAAAGTTACAGCTACCGTCCGCATTCATTCCTCCATTACCCATCATTTGTTACACAGAGTCAGAGACCAGGGGCCCAGCCAGTCCCAGACTATTTCTGCTCACATGGCAACTTGTTCTTCTGGGATACCACCCACATAGAGGTTTGTGTCCAAGTTGAGGCCATCAGTGCCACTGGGACTTTCACCTACAACAGGAGTCTCGCCATCCACAGAAAGTGTGCCCTGCCGCCAATGCCGTGACAACTCGAGGCGGTGCCACCGTCCTGGTTCCACTGGCACTAAGCTCGTTAGCACCGCTGGCCCTGAGCCTGTGTCGAACCTAGACATGGGAGCCTGTGCTTAGGAGGTTGGTCCAGGCCCATCACAAGCCTGGCCTACCTCATCTCACCCATGGCCCACCAGACTTCATTCCCTAGATTCAGAAGGTCTGGGTTGGTCTCTGCCACCATACAGGCCATCTGACCTACAGAAGCCACGCCCATGTACATGCCCACCTGAACTGTACATGCCCATCCAACAGAGCCAGAGCCAGGAAATCTTTGCCACGTGCATTGCCATTGTAGAGTAGCAGTCCCTCTGCCTCCAGCGCCCGGAATTCCAGTGCCAGACGCAGAGTGTGGTAGGCCCGGAGGGTGGGGAAGGCCAAGAAGGAGTGGCCCTTAAAAGCTGGCACAGAGGGGAGTTGTACTGCAGGAGACAGAGAGCATTAAGCTAGTGCCTAAGACCCTGATACACCCTCTGGCCACAACCCCAAACCCTCCAGCACTAGGTGACCTTACCTTTCTCACAGATAGTGCCACCCCTGCCTGCAGTACAGCTGCAGGTGAAACCCTTGCCAGAATCCTGGTCATGGCAGGTACCTCCGTGGAGGCAAGGTTGGGAATCACAGAACTTTGGGGGCTGTGGAGGGCCTGGGGTCCGAGGCCGGTCAATGCTGGTGGTAGTTGTTGGTGGCCGGCGAGTGGTTAGCGGTGCTGTAGTCCTGCCAACAGGCCGGCTGGTGTAACTGGGGTAGACTCGTGGGGTGACAGAAGAGGCAGGCAGTCGGCTCACAGTGGTGGCTCTAGCTGTGGCTACAGTAGCTGTGGTTCCTGTTGCAGCTCCAGTGAAGAAAGTGGGAAACCAGTCTGCAGGGAAGCATAGCTGTTAAACATGCAGGCCACAGGGCAAAGTATTGTTGAGGTATGGGGGCTAGAAAAGGCAAGATGAGGCCTAACAGGTACTCACCAAAGTCTAAGAATCGCACATGTTCCTGCAGAGGCCTCCTCACTGCCAGGGCCCACGGCCTGGATACCTGGATCTGTCGGAGCAAGGCCTGCCCCACATCCGGTGCCTGGAAGGCTGTGGCTGGGGAGAAGAGGGTCCTGAGCATTACCTGGCTCCAAGTAGTCCATACCCATCATCTCCCACGAGGGCAACAGGGGCTTACTAGGGTCAAAGTGAACATCCACAATGGCACGGACTAATTTGCCAGGTCCCAGTTCACGTAGGCGGATGCTCCAGAAGTCCTTCTTGACATCTGAATTCCGGAATAGGTCGTCAAGCTGTGGGCAGGTAATGGGTGAGGGCACAAGGTACTGCCTAAACCCAGGTAAGATTGATTCACTTGAGCCAGTCATCTGGGTCTGTCCTAAATGAACACCCCACAAACCCTCCTCATACCGTGCTTTCAATGCTCCTTGCAGTCTCCCCAAACAACTCTGACTTGGGGTCAGCCATCTCAGGTGTGTAGAACAGTTCCTGTCCCTCGACCCCCTCAAGCTCCAGCACGCCCTGGAATGCCTTGGTAGCTGTGGGGGAGGGGCAGTGAGGCCCTGCCAATGCCATCTAGCCTCCTAGGCAGCCACAGAAGCAAGCCCCACAGCAAGCCATGTGGAGTGCAGGGCAGGGAAATGTTAGTCAGATGATCATGGGGTTAGTAAGTGGGAACCCCAGGGTAGGGCTGGCGTCAGTTACCAGGCAATTCCTAGGAGCAGGTGCCCCAAGCTGGCTTGCAAGGAGAAAGATGGGTTAGGTATAGGGTCCTTGGCACACATGCATATTCAATGGCTGAAACCAGAGTGCATGTGTGTGCCAAATCTCTAATCTTCCCCCCGCCCCCCACTCAAGTGCTGGAGCCAGAATACCATAACCTTATACCAACCTGCTGCCACAGGGTGAAGACAACACTCCTGTCTATGCTGTTCCTCAAGCTTATCCCTTTCCCTGCTGTTCACTTACCAGGACAGTTGGAGCCTTCTGAGTCCAGTGAGGGTGTCTTGCCATCTGAGCAGCAGCCCAAAGGTGAGTTGTAGCAGGAAGCCCTCTCGATGGGTGGCCCATGGGTCACCATAATGCTGCCCACCGGGGGCTCAAGTCCTGGGGAAATGTAGTCTAAGCACAGCCCTGGGTAGGAGCCACTCTTGGGCTCTGCCCCCACATCACCCTCAGACCTGCCCACATGTCCCTGAGGCCCTGCTCACCCCCAGACCCGCCCCCACTGGCCTCCTCATCTCCACTCAGCTCCTCATCGCCACTCCCATTGGCGCTGCCAGATTCACTGAAAATTGATGTTGCGAGACTGGTTACATCAGAGGGTGCTGTTGGAGGCACAGTCAGCACAGGCCATGCAGTGCTCCTGGGGATGCTGACTGTGGTCTGAGGTGATATGGGTAATGGGGTGGGCCAATCATGGGTAGTACTGCTGGGAGACAGAGGAAGGCTGTGGTGGGGAAATGGCAGTGTCTTGCTCAGGATATGCCTTGGGGTAGTCAGAGATGCAGATGTTGGGGAAGCCCCAGGAGCAACACTCTCTGCAAAAAGAAGGATGTTAGGGGCATGAGTCAGAACAGGGTCAGGTCCTTCTAGTTTGTTTTAGGTGGTTGCTCTAGGTCCTTACCCTGGCATGGACCAAGACTCTGAGTGGAGATGTCCAGACGCTGGCGGCAGGCAATGGTCTTTAGCTGGCATTCATTGCCATATGTGACACCATCTGATCCACAGACCTGGAGTACAAGGAAAGGATGCTTGGGAAAGGCCTCCTTACCCCCATCACTCTCTACATATTTCACTCCTTACCTTGGTAGAGTTAGCCTCTGGACATGTGAGAGTTGGGCAGACACATTGAGCAAAACCAGCCTCCTCTACGCAGGAGGCACCAAACTCACAGTGTATCTCCACACAAGTCACAGGTGTCATGGGATCTGGGGTAGGGATAAAAAATTCCTGCTAACTCAGGTACTCCCACCCTCAGCATAAGGAGTCCTAGGGTCAGCACCAGTTCCTGCCCTCACCTGCTTCACAGCCAATATGGCCCAGGGCTTGACCATCTGGACACTGCCCACACTTGGGACCAGCCACACCAGGTCTACAGGAACACAATCCAGTCATCTGCTCACAGTCATCTCTTACGGCACCCCGAGGGTCACAGCTGCAGGCTGGGGGAGTGGGAGAGAAGAATTTATGGTTCATACCTGGATAAGTTTCCCCACTTGCCCCAGGCCTACCAGATACTGGTCAGGCCAAGATACGATCAGTGAGGGGGTGGACAGGCAGGAATGCATGTAGTTCCATTACTCACGAGTGCAACCACTATGTCCATCAGTGACAATGCCACGGAAGTTCCAGAAGCCAGGCTCACAGCGATCACACCTGAGGCCTCCTACACCTGGTCGGCAGGAGCACTGCCCTGTGGTTGGGTCACAAGTGCCACTATAGGAGCCATGTGGGTTGCAATGGCAGGTGCCTACAAGAGGAGAAAGCACTGGTCACTGGAGTTGCACAGCTCTGCTAGTCCACAGTCAGGGCTGGGTTCAAATACTCACTGGGACAGCCAGCCAAGCCCACACCCTGGGCAGCAGTAACATTGTCCTGGCAGCAGCCATAGGGGGTTTGGGCACAGTGTGAAAAGGCCATAGGTAGCAGTGGAGCCAAGGTAGGGCCTGAGGAGAGGTTCACAATAATTCATATTTGATGTAGTGGTAGTTGTTTACCCTAAGCCCAATCATTCTGCCTCAATGATTCCTGCCACATGACCTCATCCCTTTTGACATCGAATCCCACTGGGAAGTGAAAATCCAGACTGTCATAGATGGAACCAACATATCACATATAAAGATGCACAGAACCCCAAACCCATAAAACATACAAAGCCACATACACAGGTAGGGACATACATCTACATGCACACATTATCAGAACCACAAACAGACATGCATATAAGGGTACACATATATATAAAGACACATTTACATGTGATCACTCCTATTCCCCTAACACATTATTTATTCTTATGCGGATACGTATGTGTACATGTTCAAACACATACATCAGCCCAATCTCCTTTCCCTCTCCCCTATCCCCCTCTCTTTTTCCGAGACAAGAGTTTCTCTGTATAGCCCTGGCTGTCCTAGAACTGGCTCTGTAGGCTGACCTTGAACTCAGAGATCCACCTGCCTCTGAGATTAAAGGTGGGTACCACCACTCCTAGCTTAGCTCTTCTACAAGAGTGAAAGTGCCTAGTGCGTGCTCCTCATGTTCTTTGTTGCCTCCATTTGGCACCTAATCTGGTTAGTAGAAAGCGAGTACTTAGTGTACACCTTTAATCCCAGCACTTAAGGAGCATAAGCAGGTGGATCTATGAATTCAAGGCCAGCCTGACCTATGTAGCTAGTTCCAGAACATCCAGGGCTATGTAGAGAAATCCTTCCTCAAAATAAATAAAATAACAAGAAGAAAAACAAAATAAATAAATAAACAAATAAATAAATACAAAGTCTTTTCATCAACAATAATAAAAGTCACCACAGCATGTGCACAGCCTTATATCTGGATGTGCTCTGTATAGCCACTCACCACGGCAGGCTCCCTGAGCAGCAACATACAGTTCTTGCTGTGACTCACACCTGGCCTTCTTCAGATCACACTCAGTGCCATAGGTGATCCCATCTGAACCACACACCTAGAGGAGTGGGGTCAATCTCAGCAACCTTGACCCCCTCCTCAGTGCACCCACCCTGGAACCATGGGAAAGTTGGGGTACTCACTGGGCTCCTAAGGACACTCTGGCAGCTAAAGTCACAGACACATGGCCCATCTTCTGAGTCCTCATCCCAGATACCACCACGCTGCCGGCATAGCTCCTGTTCACACTCATTGTCTTCCCCAGAACCAGAGCCTCCTGAGCCACATTCAGCTGCAGGAAAAAAGAGTAGTCACCCATGAGGTCTCCATTAGAGACTGGGACCTAGGGGTTCACACCAATTACCTGAGCTTACCCGGCTCACATGGCCCCGCATGGGCCTCCTCAATTTGTACCTGCTGCTGACAGGCAGCTTCTCGTAGCTCACAGGCACTGAGGTAGGTGACACCATCACTGCCACACACGGGGCCAGGTGGAGGGTGCTCACAACGGGGACATACACACTGTCCAGCTGAGCACACAGCCCCAAAGGTACAAACTGTTTCTCCACAGGTCTCTACAGGAGATGGTAAGAAGCAGGAATAAGCATGGCACCCTGATGGAGAGACTCATGGAAGCCTAGCCCTTCTGGTCCCACTCACGGCAGTGTCCAGCTGAGGCCACGTATAGGCTGATCTGGTGCGTACAGGCGTGGACGTGCAGCTCACATTCACTAGCATATGTGTGCCCATCAGAACCACATACGGGCTGGGCTGACTCCACACATTCAGAGGGGCACACACAGCGTCCAGTCTCCACCTCGCATAGGGATCCAAAACGGCACTGCCCACATCGGTCTGGGGAGGAAACTCTATCACTATGTTGACCAGAAGCCTCCCCCCAACCCAACCCACTTGCCCACCACTGACCACAGGGTCCTTTGCGGGCCACTTGGATTTCTCGCCCAAGGGCACAGGCCATGGATTCCAGCTCACACACACTGCCGTAAGTGACACCATCACTGCCGCACACAGGGTCGTAAGTATCCGAGCACACTCGCTGGCACTCACACACGGCTTTCCCGTTCTTCACTGTGCATACTGCACCAAATGCACACTGCACTCCATGGCATGGGGATGGGGTCTGGTCTGGGAAGGGTGTGGTACTCAGTTTATATTTTCTTCCACCTGTGGACAAAGCCCACTCCCATGCAATAGCCCCTCTCCAGGGTGGGAATGGTGGAGGAAAAGCTAGATGCACAGGACACAGCAGAGAAAGGGACAGACACATAACAGAGGTGGATGGGGATATGAGTTTCTGACTGCCCATAGCAGGTCACTGACCCTGGACCACCAGCAGCCCTGGGATATCATGCACATGGGGGCTGAAACTTTTCCCCCATGGATAGGAAAACTCTACACCCCACAATCACAAACTACAGAGGGAAGAAGGTGTCTGTCAACTTGCTCTGAGGACCAGAAGGCCAGGCAGTAGCAAGCCACTCCCCCCAGCCGCGCCAGGGGCAGACCTCGGGCTGTGGGCTCCTGGCGGGCAGGCGCAGCACCTCATCCTGCCAGCAGGTCAGGCTGGAAGACACAAGAGTCGGAGCCGAGAGGGAAGGAAGGACCAAGAAGAAACAGACAGATGCAGAAAGAAAGATGGACAGAGGACTGACCAAGACAGACAGCAGAGGCAGGCAGGGCTATAGAGGCCCATAGCTCCAAAGGGGCCTGCTGGCCACTGCCCAATTTCCTCCACCCTCTCCACTGGTCCCTCAAATCCCAAATTACAATCTACCTCTAAGAGGCTTGGGACTGCACTGTGTTCCTAGAGCAAGAAATCTCCAGCATCACATCCATTCCTGCCCACCCAAGGAGTCTGTTCCCTGTGCAGTACGGAGACTGATGATGATGGACCAGAGGACCTGCTGGTGTAGCAAGGCCATGTGCACACTGCCTTTGTCCCAGTTCCCAGGTTCCCCAGTTCCCCTCCTCACAGCCTCCACACACCAGCACCCTCACCACGTCACCCCAGCCCGGGACCCCAGGAGGTATATGACAAGAAATGGAGATGGTGTATGACAGGGACAAGGAGTGATGCAAGACCAGCTACTCCCAGCTGGATCCCAGGCTGCTCACCACACGGGCCCTGGTGCTTGGGGGGAATGGCCTGCTGTTGTCGACACTCAGCCTGTTGGCGCCAACAGTCATTGTCATATGTGTGCCCGTCCTGGGCACACACGGGCCTGTAAGCCCCATCACAGGAGACACGATCACAGGAACAGCGGGGACGGCCACGGCGGGACAGGCACACAGAGTTAAACTGGCAGGTCTCCGGGCACTGGTCTGGGAGTAGACAAGGAGATTAGATAGGCAAAGTATCACACCAACTATCAACCATGTACAGGATACTTGTGGACACCTGACATAGTGCGTGGGGATACAGGTATGCAGGAACGGGGGCCTAATCAGTGACAGGGCTGGATCCGTCCTCTGGGAGCACCAACCTCGAGTTTGGCATTGACCAGAGCGAACTTTCTGGAGAAGTAGGCCACGGGTTGCGCCTATACGGCTCATGACACAGTCATTTTCATAGGTAACCCCATCATCTCCGCAGATAGGTGTGTGCTGGGCAGGGCAGTTCTCAGGCCGCAGAAGCATTTCTGGGTGCCGTGTACGTGGGTTCACACGGCAAATGTGGTCCAGGTCTGACATGCTGCCCTGGCAGGGATCTAGAGTCCAAGAGTAGAAATCAGGAGCTGTCACCAGTGCACAGTGAAGAGTCATGAATGGGGAGAAGCCATGCAGAGTGCTTTGCTTACCACAAGGACCATTGAACTTCTTGAAAATGTGCTCCTGGTTGGCACAGGCATGACGAAGCAGCTGGCACTCACTAGGGTAGTCAACACCATCACTGCCACACACTGTGCCATCAGGGGCCCCAAAGCAGGTTGTAGGACACAGACATGAGGCAGTCTGTCCATCGGCTGAAGGTACACAGGTACTACCGAAACTGCAGGTCACATTGGCACAGGGGTCCCGGGACCCTGTGGGTGTGAAGGCAGGGTCACGCTGATTGTTCTCTAGGCTGCCCCCCACCTCCCACGCTCACTTACCACATGGCCCTTGGCGAAGTAGGCGGATGCGCCGTTGCTGGTTGCACTGCGCACGCTGTAGCTCACACTCATTGCTATAGGTGGAGGCATCTGAGCCACACACAGGAGCCACCATAGCAGGGCAGACATTCTTCTTGCACACACAGGAGGCCCGGCCTGGATCCTCAACACTAGGTTCACACACAGCACCAAAGCCACATAACATTCCCCTGCATACTGAGTTTAGACCAGAGAAAGAGTATTCAGAGGCAGGCTACCAGGAATCTGTTCCTAGGTCCACACACCCATGAGCCCTTGCATCATATTCCATTTGTGCCCAAATTTCATGGGTGATCCATATCCAGGAATTCATATGACTAGGGTCCCACCAAACACAGCACCTACATCCTACAACTGTCACAATGCTTATGCTCAACTCTACCCTTGGAAGTCTCCTGGGACCTTCCCCCATGGGAGAGCAGTTTCCCTCACTACATATCTAATACCTATAGAGTTCATGCCTCCACAGTGGGACAAAGCATTTACTCCTTGCACACATCCATGGGCCCTAACACACATCTGGAGAGGGCCCCAGCTACGGAAGCTTTAGCTCCATCCACATGAGCTCAGCTCTTGTGGTTGCTGGGGTTGAATGTGAGGGTAGTTGCCCTGGAAGGGCTTTGAAGGATCTGGGTATGGATACATACTGAGGTGCTTATGTAATCTCAGAGTGAGCCTTGCCATTGCTAGCTTGAGGAATTGAGAGGTGTAGATGAAGGAAGCTGGCTATAGGAGTTACATCTGTCTGTTTTTACTTCACAAAACTCAGACTCATTTCCTCTAAGGTTTCTGTGGCTCCTTTCTGGGGGAAGGGGGTGCTTCTGTGTTCACCTGAATCCTGCTACCTCCTAGTAAGGACCACCTCCATAATCTTCTGAGGCCACCCCGACCCCAACCTCTTTTACTTTCCCCGAGGCCTGATGGGCACTGTGTACTACTAGGAGTCTGGAACTTTGTTCCACATATCTCCTTCCCTTCGTTCATTGCTGCCTTCCCCCATACCTCTCTAGTAGGCCTCCCTTATCTCCAGAAGCACACTGTCTTGCCCTGCCCCAACCTGTCTCCTGTTCCCACTATCTTTTCTCCCTCAAGCTCTCTGTCTATTCTCCTAACCTTCCAAAACTTCTCTTATACAATCACACAATGCTTCCACTCAGCCTCAAGTTGGCAGTGGCATAGGTCTCTCTAGGATCACACGAGTACTCCTCTTCTGTTCTTCTGGGCCCTCACCTCAGGAAATATCCTCATTCAAGTCCTCTGGGTACCCCCTCAGTGCAAGTGCCCCCTATATTCAGCCTCACACACCCATTCACACAAGAGCTTTCTAACATTGTAGTCTCACTGTTGCAAACAGCAATGTCCAGAAAAAGGGCCAGGTATTGTTTACTAAGCCCACAGGTAAAGTAGACATTGGTAAATTTAAAGTTTAGATACCTAATGGGGAAGCCTTCCTAAGCACACTGGAGCTGACCCCTTCTGTAAAGATGAACCATGAGTTGGGTGGGCCCCTTAGGGGCTACAGTTACCTAGATCTACTAAATGTTTAATTGGGTGTAATTACCATCACCTCACATCATGCCAGAAGCAGTCTTGGACATCTTCTAGGGGGGTAGAGTACATTGGGAGCTAAAGCCAGCCACTGCAATAGCAATGGCCTACCCAGCCTCCCTCCCTTGTTTGTTTGTTTGGGTAGCCTTGCCTCTACCTTAGAAAGCTGAAATTACAGACCATCTACCTGCCTTACATATGATCTGCTTATGTTTGTGTTTACCCTGAGCTCCCACACTGTGCCTTAGTGCCCTCTTCCCTTTTTATAAATGGGGACACTGAGCACCTACTCCCAGAACTATGGGTTTGCCAGTATCTACAAATCTTAAGAGAAGGGGTCCCAGACAAGTACTGGGTAGAGCATACATAGGATTGTTAGCACCAACAGTCTTCCCTGTCTTGGCTCAAAACAAACATGTATTATATCCACCAGTGGCCTCTCTTCATGCCTGGCCAACACCCCCTCCTATTTAGCATTCTCTTTCCCAATCATATCATCTTCACATTTGTCCTTCTCTTACCCAAACCCCTTGAAGGTCTCACACCAAATTTAAAAAGTACTTTCTGAGGCTGAGTGGACGACTGCTGGCTGTACTCTTTGGCTATTGGCCAAGGTGTCCCCTAGGTCCAGTCTCTGGGTCTGTACCTAGCACCAAATTCCTTTGCTAACTGATGGTGTCTATGATTCTTGGGCTTCTCTGATTACTTGGCCTAGCCAACCTCCCCCAGGTCTCAAATCCACAGCCAAGGGTAGCTATTCATTCCTTCAGTCATACACCAAATCCAGGTATAGCTCTCCAAGTGTAAGATTCTATCTCAACAAAACAACAACAACAACAACGGACCCAGACTGAAGTTCTGTGGCAAATTCAAGGTTTAGAGAACATAGGACCCATCCTATTTCTGCAATCAAGTTACTTATCAGGAGTTAACTTGTGGCTGGCAAGACAGCTGAGTAGATAAAGGTACTTGCTACCAAGCCTGACTATCTGAGTTTGATTCTCAAGACCCACATAGTGGGAGAGAACTGATTCCTGCATGTTGTTCTCTGATCTCCACATATTGTGTCATGGCATGTATGAGCACACACACATACACACACAAATAAGTGCTTGAAAAAGAAAGAGAGAGATCGCACACCTTGGGTATCACCCCTGCCTTACACTCATGCCATTAAACTGATGAAGAATGATCCCTTAAACCATGGTGATTCCCGTTTTAACGAAGTTTACCTGTATCCCTTCCCCACAGGACCAAGAGATCACAAAAGCTCAAGACAAAATTTGTTTGTTTGTTTGTTTTGTTAGTCTTTGAGACAGTGTTTCTCTGTGTAGTCTTGTCTGTCCTGAAATTTGCTCTGTAGAACCAGGCAGGCCTCAAACTCAGAGATCAGGCTGCCTTTGACTCCTGAGTGCTGGGATTAAAGGTGTGTACCACTACCACCTGATAATTTTCTTAAAGTTAGAACAGGCACAATCTGACACCACCTGCAGAGAGGTATGGATGAAGTAATTACACACATTACTACAGCAGGCAGAGCTGTTTTAACAGCTTTGGACTTCAGGTACCACTAAAGTATCATCATATGCAATGTCCATGTATCAGAAAAGAAAGCAGATGCTCAGTGAGGCTTCCTGACAAAGCTTCATCCCTAATAAACACCAGAGCTTAGCTTGGTCCCCATCTGTGCTCCTGGTCACTTCCCCAAACAGTTTCTCATAAATACAGGTGGCACACCTGGGCACCTATGAGTCAGTAGTCTCTAATGGGTCACATCTGGTTTCCCCAATAAGTGTCCTTAGCCTCCGAGGAATTTCTCCCTGGCCTCCTAGCTTCTTACCCAGCTAGGCATCTTTTTCATGGGATGCTGGAGGCGTCTTCTACTTTTTATATCTATCACAGTGGCAGAGAGTATATTTAACTTTTTCTAGTCTTTGGTAGGTTGGGAAATGAAACATTTTCCAAGAGCCTGCTTATGTCTATTTATGTGTGATGTATTTATGTGTGTGTGTATGATGGCCATGGCCTGTGCCTAAAGTGTACAGAGGAAAGCTGGGTATCAATAAGGCGACTGCATGTACAGTTGTGGGGAATGCAGTGTGACTACGGGAAAGAGGACATCATCTGGCAGTTTGGGAGATGTCAGAAAGAACTCAAATTGCCAAGAAGGCAATTCTTCCTGAGCTTTCCTTGAATGTAGACAGCTGTAGGCCTCTTGACCCTAGTCTGGGAACACTCAGGCCTAACCTCATGTACCACACTAAAGGGCACACTCCACCTACTAACAGCGTACCTCACTGGGAGTGACTTGGTTCCTTTTAAAAAGATATTGATAAGTGAGAGTCACTTCCTCCTGCTTCCCAGCCCTACTTGCTTACTCATCCACCAACCTAACCAATAGTCTCTGTAGCTCTAGGAATAGTGAGGGCATAGAACACACAGTGGCGTCTTACTACCCCATAGTAACTTCTCAGGCAGAGGTACCTGGGAAGCAGCCTGAGGAAGGACACTGGGGTCTGGGACCAAGACTAGGGGCCATAAAGCCAGAGCCCAGGGCAAGGTCAGAAGCACCTACCACTCAGTTACTACCAGCCTCCATTCGCACTATCCCCCAACACTGCCCAACTAGCAGTCTAACTAGGCACCAAAAGTCTACTGGCAAAGTGTCAACGAATATACTGTCAGTTTGCTAATATTATAGATGCAGGGAATAAAGGGTCTTTTGGCTATCAAAAGGTAGAAGAGACCCTCTGATTTCCTGCATATATCCTGCTTTGAGATGCCTGGGCTCCCCATTCCCAGGAAACTCCCTACCTGATTTTACAGACTGCTGAGGCCTCCAGAGAGCTCTACCTTTGCTCTAATTTCCCAGTATAGGACAAAGGGAAGGATACCGCCTCCATTCTTAAGACCCAGGAAGTGACCCAGACTATCTATGTAACCCAGGGCTGCTTCCTAGAAAGAGAACAGAGTCTGCTCTCAGTGACATCCACAACCTCAATCTCAGGATTCCCTTATGTCCCCATAACCCATATCCTGGTCAAAACAGGAACCATGGCTGAGCATGGTGGCATGCACCTTTATCTCAGCACTTGAGAGGCACAGGCAGAAGGATCTCTCTGAGTCTGAGGCCAGTCTGGTCTACACAGTGAGTTCTAGGACAGACAAGGCTATATAGAGATCCTGTTTCAACCTCCTACCCCAAATCAAAAATCCCAGAAACCATGGCTTTGCCTCACATGAAATAACTCTAGATATATGACTTCTATAAAACCAGTCAGTTGCCCAGGCAGCAGAGTTGACAGGATAGTAGGTAACAAGGATAGAGCTGGGAACTAACTGTGCCCCACTTGCTGTGCGGAACCAGGCTGGGCTACCAGAGATACAGGTTATCCCCAGTCTGCTTTTTCTGTAACACTCTTAGTTCCTCTTCTCTTTATCATTAGCTTAGTTACAGAAGCCTACACACTAGTAACCCCTCTGGGAGTGCTGCCCCAGCCCACAATGCCATGAAAAAGGTTAGCCTACCCTTTCCATCATTTGCTTCCTCCCCCACCCCAGGGGCAGACCTAGGTCCTCCAGCCCTCAGACAGCTGTCGCTGGCTTTACTGGGCCCTCCCCCACTACCCAGCCCACTTTCCCTTCTGTGCTTCTGTCTGTTTCCAGCCCCACCCTTTCCTGAATAGGGAAAAAGACAAAGAAAAGGAATCCCTCCACAAACAGACTGACTTCAGTGCTCCATCCAAACCTCACACAAATCCTCTGACAGCTCTAAAACTGATCCTGCGCAGGAATATTGGCCAGAACCTAAAGACCCTGGTGGACTCCCTGGAAGGGATCCAGACTCCCTTGTATACAGCCTCCTACTCAAAATACACCTGGTGTACACCCTACAAAACTGCCCCAATCCTGGTAACCCTGCCCATTTTCACCCCCATTATCAGCATGCCAACCACCTGCCCCAACCACCTGCCCCAACCACTGCACTCACCATCAGGAGGCATAGGAGGCGCTGCTGTGAAGTGGATTCCAGGTTTGTCTGGGGGGGAAAAGTTAGGTTCCTTTGAGCAGGTACTTACTCACTCATACCCATTCCTCAAGATTCCAGTTAAAATCAGTAAGGCTGGAAAGTCACTGATCAAGGTAGGGCAGACTCTACCCTGCCAACTGCACAACCACCTTCTTTCTCTGGGTAAGTCAAGATCTGCCCTCTGCTCCTAATCCCAGCACTGATGCATCCTTGCCAATTCTCAGTTTCCTGCAGCCCAGGATGAAGATCTCTACCATTAGGAATCTAAGAATATATTATAGGCCAGGAATCTAGTGTGACCAATTCAATACCCAGAAGGAAAAGATGTCCCATCCACAGCAACCCCTGGATTTGATTTGACCCTGCCTTCCCTGAAACCCTTGGTAATTGAGATGAAGGGTTCAGTGAGCAGAAGAGGTACACCCAGCAGCCACGTACAGTTGCTGAGGAAAAGCAGCACTGCAAAGCCCAACGTAGAAGTAGCCAACAGGATCAAGCAGATGTTGCAGGGGATCATGAAGTACCGAACCAGCATGGAGGCACCAGGCTGCTGCCTGGATCTGTGTTCCAGTGGCAGAGGAGGCATGGTACGGCTCTGGCCCAATTCCTGGGTGTGTATGTGGGGTTCTTATGGAGTGCCCTTAGGCCTCTTCGGAGCTACTCCCCCCATGCTGGGTGCTCTGGAGCAGCAGATGACAGCTGTGATCTCAAAGTTTAGCCAGTTATGGCTAGGGGAGCACCAGGCCCTCTCCCCAGCCCTCCAGGCTCATGGTAGGAGATAAGCAGAATTCTCTCCAAGTAGAAATCCCAAATGTGAGCTCAGAAGCAGGCAAAGGATGATGGAGAGCCAAGGCAACCCCTGTTGGTTACAATTCTTCTGCCCACTAGCCAGTGCTGTCCTCTGTAGCCCCTGTAGTCTGCACTGCAGGGAAGGCCCCAGAGACCAGGGGCGCCGGTGCAGGGCCAGTCTGCTCCTGCCTGGCAGAGGCGGGGGAGCGCGATGGCAGCGGCGGGAGGAGCAACGGCTTTGGAGAGAGAATAAAGAACCGCGGAGGCGCGCCTGCCCACCTCCAGTAGCAGTGGTAGCAGCAGCAGCAGCAGCAGCAGCAGCAGCAGCAGCAGCAGCAGCAACAGCAGCAGCAGCGGTGGCAGTGGAGGCAGCAGCGGCGGCGGCAGGCTCTTCTTGTCTTCTCTGGGCTGGGGCAGTGAGTGAGGGGTGAGGGAAGCCGAGGGGGGGGGGGCGGTGAGCAGAGACAAAGGAGGATGTCTCTGGGGACTCTAGCGTCCACAGGGAGTCGCAGTTGGTAGCAAAGAGGCTGGGGTGGATTAAGACCAGGACACAAAGTGTACAAAAGGGACAGAGCAGCTTTGGGTAGAGGTAGAAGCTTGAGGGTTGGTGGTGGTGCT
Organism: Uromys caudimaculatus; assembly: GCA_028551405.1. Classification (NCBI taxonomy): domain Eukaryota; kingdom Metazoa; phylum Chordata; class Mammalia; order Rodentia; family Muridae; genus Uromys; species Uromys caudimaculatus. The sequence goes on from CM052702.1 coordinate 140,089,698, forward strand.
GGTAAGAGGGCAGGAATCAAGGGAGGGACAAGCGATGGGAGGGCAATGGAGCTGGAAATTGGAGGACAAGGGAGAAGTAGGAGTGGGCTAAGTGTTGTCACAGGGGAGCAGAGGTTGAGCCTAGAGAGAAGGCGGTTGCTTGGCATATGGAGGCTGTTGAGGAAGGTGGGGCAAGGAGGCAGCCAAGTGGGAGGGTCAGCAGAGGCTGCTGTGTGGGCAGAGGCAGTCCTCCTTTATCACTCTTAATGCCTGGCTAGGCTGAGAGGTTCCAGAATCACCTCCAGGAGAGTTGGGCCTGCAGGAAGCACTAAATTCTGGGATTTAGTCTGCTTGTGCTTATTCATGCCATGGTGCCAGTGCCTGTGTTGTTTCTGCTCCTGCAGGCTCTGCCCTGGTGTGGAGTGGGATCTCCAAGTGGTATGTAAGATGCTCAAGTGGGTACGAACTGGAGAGTGAGGTGATGGGTTCATAAATCACCCACCTACCTTTCCTCTTGTAATTGAAAACAACACCTTAAACCACCCATTCACTCAACTCCCCAGCAATGAAAAAACATGCAAATAACTGTGAACCTCTTGCCATCCCTTGACCCTAAGCCTGGAGCACACCCCAGCCCCTGAGCTACTTTTGCAAATCCAGCAGGGGCACCTGAGTGAGGCAAAGGGCTTGGGATGGAGGCACAGTTCACCTAGGCCCAGTGATGGGGCTCCTTTCCTGGCCTCTGCTGGGAAAGATCCCCCCAGCCCAGGTGTCCACAAGCTTGGGGAGTATGCACATTCTCTACCATCCCCACTTGACATAGCCACCCTCCTGTTACATCTTCATCTCAGCTGAAGTCACCCAACTAGACCCCATACCACACACTTGAGTTATACCAACAGGTACACACACAGTGCCCACAACTCAAGACTCAAATCTGGCTTCTGAAGCAGTAAGTCCAACTTCTCAGCCACCTGCGGTTACTCTCAAACCTCATCTCAGTACATCTTAAGAAAGCCACATCTCTCTCTACCAGGAGCCACTGGCTTATCTGTGGGGATCCTTTATTCCATCCTTCAACCAGCCCTTCCCAGGGCCCTAAGACCCTACACTCATTGCACATTGACTGGAAACAGCCCTACCTGCAGATGAAACCTCTCTGAGGCCTCTCTGGCCAGGCACTTGGTACCCTCATTGTGCCTCTGATCTGTCAGACAGGTTTCTCGGCCCTAGCTGATAACACTCTACCTTCTTATCCCTTTGCATCCCCTGGCCAGACTTAAGTGCCATCCTCTACTGGACCATTCATTCACCACCTATAAGAAGAGGTTTTCCATCATTTGTGGCCCTAGATTCACTCTTCTAATGAAATCTTACAGGAGACTCCAAAATTAAGCAGGGTTTCTGAGCCCTATACTTGCAGTCTAGGACAGCGTCAGATCTAACTACTGGAAAACTCGTCTCACAGAATGCCACATCCTCTCCTCAGGAGAGCTCTGGCCCTAAATACTTTCTACTCCACCTTGGCACTGTCTGTGGCACAGAAGTAGTCTCTGTGATGCTAGCTTCCCTAGTACCAGGAATAGGGTCTGAGTTCTAAGCTCCAAGGGCAGGGTTTGGCATAGAACAGCAAGAGAACTTAGAATTGGGGAGCCCAGCACAGGTCATATATGATAAGTTGTTTCTCCGCCGCCAGTGAAATGAGCCAATTCAAGCCAGATTAGATTATATTAAATGCAGGTTTATTGAGAAGCTGCTCTCAGGCAAGTTCACTGGTCCCAAGGAGCGAGACCAGGGAAGTCACCATGGGGAGAGAGGGAGGAGGGAAAAGAGAAAGAGAGAAGAGGTGCACTTATGCTCCCAGAGAGAGAAGAGACCAAATAGTCTGGATTATATAGGGAGGAGCCTTTGGTGGTGGTGGGGGGCAGCCCAACCTTTGGGCTGGAAAATTCAGGGTTGTGGGTAGGGTATGCTAGGTAGAGACTGAAGGATGTGGGAAAACTTGGAGGGCAGGTCTGCTTTGATATGTAAAATATGCACCCCAATCCCTTGTCCTGGGGTCCCAAACATCTTCTGTTTGTCTCACTGTCCCACAGAAAGTGCCAGAAAACAAGTACCCCAGGCAATATCCAACACAATACTATTGCATATGTTGTTTCAGCCTTGGAATGTCCCAGTGTACTGTACAGGAAGCACAGGAACCAGGGTCTTGGAGAACTGGGCTCCACTGGTAGTAGGAACTCTGGGCAAGAGCTGGCGGAAGCTTCCAGTGCTCTTGGGAAATTTGCTGTATGTAGCCTTTGCCTACCCCCTTTCACCAAGCAGAAACCCTGAGATCTGCCACTGTAGAGGTCTCAATAGGCAAACTATTTCAGTGCTCACATGGGGCTCTAGTCAGCTCTGGAGCAACACTGGAATGGGACTTGAGGTCTGTTGGGCCTAGCCATGGGAAAGGGAACTAAGCAGGCAGCCTGGCCCCACCAAACCCCAGTCAGTGTCTGAGCCCCCTGCAGGGGCAGGATGCCTTCAAAAAACAAAGAGCCTTTGAGGCTCCAGGCCAGTGGGGGGAGGGGAACACAGGCTACTGGAGTTATTTTGGGATCTTTAGACAAAATTATTCAGCCTAGACTGCCCCAGCAGGCTCATGCCCAAGAATGAACAGGATGCTGGTCCAGTCTTACCACTTTGGGCTCACACCCTACAACATACTACCACATATATGAGCCAGGCTTGAAGGCACTGCATCTTCCACCTGACACACTAGATATTCTTTGTGTAGCACAAAGTTTGTCCCTCACTCCCAGGCATAATGGGTGTGACCCTATGCTCCGGTTCTTCTCAGGACCAGAGACGGTTGGGGATGGGGCCTAGAGAAGGTTCAGGGTCCAGCCAGCTACGGTTAGCTCACTGGTCCCATTCTCAGGCAGGGGACCCTACTCCCCTTCTAGATAGCCTTCGTTCCCTTAAAAAAAAAAAAAAAAAAAAAAAAAGTAGAGTTAGGAGTTATGTGACTGATAGGAGCCCAAGGAAAAAGCTGCCTTTCCAGATATTTAGCACATATTCAATTCCCCAATGCACATGCCTCACCTTCTGTCCTCCCGTCAGGCTTCAGTGAAGCCCACCTGTTCTCTTTGGTTGTAGGGATTTCTAGGCTCAAGTTAATAGAGGTACCTGATGTACTTAGCTCTGGCTGCCCTGAAGGGGCTTCCAGAGTTCCTCTTGCTAGCTTCAGGCCTAAGGTCAGATATATGCCCACCCACACATCTAAACAGTTAACCTGTTCTGCAGGGTGGCTGGATTAAATTAAAATTTGAGATGCAATAGGACTGTCTTTTAGGGCAGCCAATATGCTGCTAGATTGCTTTTCCCCCTTCCTTGGCTGGCTAGGCTCCTCAACCTAGGCTGTTCCCACAAACTAAGTACCATCTGTCTGACCTTCAGAAGTCATTACGGTGGTTTCAAATGAAGGTCAGATGGGTAGAGTGAAATTTGCACATCCACCAAGTGATGAGTGAGGCCAGAGAGGTCACAGTATCAGAGACTTTAATGGAGATTCTCAACCTTTTAAATTTGGGAAATTCCACCATGGACCAGAATTTCCAGAATGACCAAGAGCTGCCAGCTGAGCAGGTATGGGTGAAAAGGCAGTGAGGACAGGGACATTCATGCAGTCTCTTCTGCCCCTTAGGTATACCCAAATGTGGCTTTGCCAGGCCCTGCCTATCTCCAGAAGGAACATGTGATCAAGTGCTTGGTGAGTCAGGAGACCTTGGCATCTCTGCTTAATACTCCCGGAGTAGGTGACAGACATCAGATATAGGGGAAGGGTAAACACAGCAGGGGTTCTATGGCCCAAAGTCACAGGCTTAGTTCCAAGAGGGCTTCATGGAGGTGGTGGGCAGCCAGGTATTAGGATGAGAAGATAAGGCAGGAAGAGGGACAGAGGACCACAGATACAGGAAGGAGGGAGCAGAGAGAGACCCAGAAAGGAATGAAGCTGGGGCAAGCAAGTTGGAGTGCTTGGGGTCAGCAGATAGGTAGGAAGGGCAGCCTAGAAAGGGATTAGCTTGCTTTCTCAGCCAGGGGGATGAGCTGCTGGAGAATGGTTTCTAGTACTTTCCTTGCCCCACACACATGGCATCTTATCTACCAACAACTACCTACTGTTCCTTTCATTTACCTTTCTCTCAACTCACTGCTTCTTGAGAAGCCAACAAAACACCAGCAAGACTCTGTTGAGTTGGCAGCCACAGCAGAGGCCCCATGAACCCTATAGGGAATGGCTGTAGTGTGGTGGTGATTTGACACACGTGAGAAGAAGGAACTGGCGGAATCAATGATGGATGACACCATGGGCCACTGATATGCTGGAACCTCACTTGTGGGAACAGGGGCCTGCTTAATGCTAGCCTACATCTTCTGGGACCTAGGAAGTAATGGTCAAGGGAGCTCTCAAACTGACCTCACGCTAGCAACAGATAGGGGGCAGAGGGGAGGAAGGGTTGTGTCCGCTTCAGGATCTAGCAGGCTTGTAAAGGTCAGTGACCAAGTTCCCTGGTCACCTGTCTTCACAGCAGCTCACCCACCAGACACATCCCTCATTTTAATTGTTTGTAGTCTACCTCAGTCATTCCTAGAGGCAGAGCTCACAAATGATGTCCCAGTCTCTTCAGCAGGGGTCCAAACAGAACCAACAGCAAACAGATGCTGAGACTCACATGCACATGAGGATAGCATCTAGGACCTGAGCACTTAAATACAAACCCAGAAAAATCAAGACAGTGAGAACTACCTCACCCCCATCTGCAGGCCTAAGCATATATATCTATATAAAGTTCACACAGCTGGAAACAGCCTTAGCCTATGTGGACTGAGCCTACCAACTTCCCTGCCTCCAAGCCTGGGAGAGGCCATCACTATTCTCTAGTAAATTGCCCCTGCAGGGGGCCTTACTCAGAGGAAATTCTCAGGATTGGTGCTGAGGACAGGATGGGATAAAATCCCTTCATCCCTGGTCCGTCCACCACAGATCTTGTCAGCTCTCCTAGCTTCCAACATAGGTCACACACAAGCCTACTCCTGAGCCCCAGAAGGAGGTACAGGGGGCATAGAGCCCTCTTCTTGTTGGTAACTGCCCAGATGAGCAGGATTACTGTGCCGACTCTTGTGGCAGCCCCTCGTCCAGCCCACCCGGGCTTCAATGGCTTGGGTCTCTATCTTGACCCTGAGGTAAACAGCTGAATTGAGTCTCACATGGGGAGGAAAGGACAGCTGTTTGTCACCCTCTTGTGACTTCTGCCTCTTGTGCATAGCAGCCAGGCACAGGAAGCATACAGGGTCCTTGCCGATCAGGGATACAAGACCTCTGTGGTCCCAAGTGTGTCCTCCACCTCTTTTCTATTTTCACCCTATTCTCTTTAGCTTGTAGGAACTACTGAGTAGCTGGACTGTGTTGGGGTAGCCTCAGACCTGGGACAACGTCCCAATCTCCCAATTCCTCAGGTCTGCAATAGAGGTCCCATACCCACATGATTGCTATGAGGGCTCAAGCATGTGGGAGCACGATTTGCTTTGTCCAGAAAAATCCATGATGACAGAAGTGGTTTCAAAACACCCCTCCCCATTCTCATTCACAGAAGCTCCTCACAGATACCTTCATCCTGGGTCCTCCACCACAAATCTTATCAACTCTCCCAGCTTCTCTGGGTAGGGATAGAAGAGTAGGATGGGTATAGAAAAAGTCAAAAGTAACTTCTACCAGCTCAGTCTTTCTTACTGCCTACCTAAAGGGAGGCCACTACCACAGAATCAGTAGTATCCTGCCTGTCACTCACCTATAAGCAAGAACTCTTCTTCCTTTAATTCCAGCAAGCAAAGCCCACCCAAGGCTGCCTTGAGCCCAGAGATGAGACAAGTCCATTCCTGCAGCCAACTTCCTACCAGAACTCCCTGGCATGGAAGAGAGGCCTTTCCCTACCTGGGCAGGCCCTTCTCTGGGCAAGAAGCAGGAGGGATAGCAAGCAGCCTCCAGCTCTAGCAGCCTCCAGCCCAGACCTGCCTTGGGGCGGAGCCCTCAAAGGACTCTGGGTGGGGCTGTAGATTAGTAGAGAACCTGGAGTCCAAAGGGAGAGCCACCTCCCCCTTCAGCAGAAGGAATGTGGGGGAGGTGAGGGGGAAGAACGCGGCAATGGGAGTATAAGTGTAGCCTGGAGGGCAGTCCTTCCAACAGTCTAGGGACTGTCACAATATTCTAGGTAACCCCAGTGCCAGAAGCCAGCCTTAGGTGCTCAGGCTGCTCCTATCCATTGCCTTGGGACCTGGAGCTCTTCTACTCTATACTTCTAAAAGCCCTGGATCTAACAGAGAGCAAGGGCAGAATGTTATCTGGCTAGCTTAGGCCTGAGAGTATAGTCACCAAGACCCCAGCTTCAGAGTTGGGAAGGGCCAGGCTGGTCAGGTGCCAGGCTCACTCAACCCTGGCCCCCTGCCCTGTGTTTGTGCCAGGTGCCGGCTGGAACAGACAACACTTCCTTTCTCTGCTTCTGGCTCTTAGTGGGGAAGTACAGGTCCCCAGCCAAGCTTGTGTCTCTCCTGGGGGCTTCAGAGAGGGGCCAATCCTACTCTCTCTAGAGAAGGGGTGAGGACAATAATGGGCCTATGCTCAGTAAAGATTCTCTACTTCCCTGACAAAACTTTGTCAGAGTGAGCGGTCCCTTTCCTGAAGGAGCAGCAGCCACTCCTGCCCAAAGGTGATGAGAAAGGAAGGGCACATACCTGCCCCAGTTATGCCAGGAATGTGGCTCCCCAGGCAGAGGACCAGAAGAGCCTTTCTGGGGTGGGGGAGGGGCTGGCTGGCTGGGGGTGTTCCTAGAGTGAACAAGAGGTCAGGAGTGGCCCAGATTTCACCCAGTTCCCAGTGTGGGTAGGGCAGAGTAGGATACCCTGAGGCAGAACTAGAAGTCAGATTGAGGGTTGAGCTTGCTGAGGATCTAGGATGAGGTTCAAAAGCCTCAGATCACCTACAAATCAGGAAATGGACCCAGCTTCAGAGTGGGCAAGAGATGTCTCATTTCCGTCCTAGATCCTAAGCCCAGATGGCTCCTTGGGTGTTCTGAGATTGACTTAGCACCCAACTCACCTTGCGGCACTCTGGTCTGCTTTTGGTGCCCAGGCTCCTTGCCCTACTCCACCGTACCTTTCACACACCTTAATCTCTCCAGCCTCCCTGGCTCTACTACTTAGGGGTCTTCAGTCCCATATCTGTCATCCTGCCCCTTTCCACTCACCCTGACAGCTACTCCTGGTCTCTCCACTGGTAAAATGCTGCTCTATAAGTCTTAGGAGCTAAGTATCCCTAAGTGTCAGCCATATATAAGTGCACAGGAGGGAGGCCTTCTTTCCATGATTCTTCTTCCTAGCGGTCCTGCTCCAAACTGGGCTCTGCCAGCACTAAAACCAGAGCGTAGCATGGGCATAGCTGGCTTTAATGAGATGCTAAACCTTGTTCTGTCCAGGCTGAACACCCTACCATGACCTCTGATCTCAGGGGAAGTCCTCAGGTACTGAGTCACAGACCCTCAAGCTACTAGATACACCCGGCTATTAATGATTCACCCTCTTGATCTTGTAAGGACAAAGGACTATGGTTCCTCTTCAGCCCCCTAAACACCCCAAGTTGACATATCTATCTTTGGCCTCACATACACATCTTCCCCCACTTTTCCTGCCCCAAATTTCCCAAAGAACAAACTTCCATAGTAGTACTAGAATCTCTGGTTCTTCTCTAGCTAGGGTCTCAGAGCCCAGAAGCTGGCTGAGAGGCCACAGGCCTTTTCATTCTGGCTCTGCTCCTCCTATACTGATTCCCCTAAGGCCAGCATAGGGACAGGGTTCTAGAGATATCACTCAAGAGTCAAGCCAGCATCAAAGCAGAAACAGGAGATTTAAATCTTCTGGGCTGGCAAACACATTACATCAAAGGACCAGAAATCATGACTCTTGCCATCGCCCTGAAAAGGAAGTTTCTGTCCCCAGCCCTATAACCCTTCCAGCCAGCCATGAGGGAACAGATAGAGTATAGCAGCAAGGGAAAAAAAGCATTCTTTACCACATTTACCCCCAAAGGTGTCAGTCACCAACTGGGGATGTCCAAAGAAGAGAGAAGGAAGACCTGGATGGCTATGTAATTCTGTTCACTTTCTAGAGGATGGCAGCATGATCCCACAATGCAGTTCCATAAACTGTGTGCCTCTGGAACACACAGAAGAGATCCCCGCCTTCCAATCCCCTGTGTCTAGCCAATCCAACCAGATGTTTAGACTTCTGTAGGAATAAGATAAGTGGTGTGCATTCACCTGGTCCCAGCTTCCATAGAAAAGGATCTTTCAAGGAGGGATGCAGAGTGCTGAGGAAAAAAGGAAGACAAAGCAGAGACACCTGTCTCTTTTCAGGACAGCAGCTTGTTTGTTTACAGCTCCAAGACCAAACAAAGACAGCTAACATCAGTGCTTGGGATTTTTTAATCTGTGTGGCTAGAGATGGAGCTAGGAGCAATAATGCTGCATCATGGGTAGGCAGCAGGATGGTTTACTCTCCCTCCCTCTCTCTCCCTCATATCAAGCACTCCTCTGCACCCCACCTCAGATCCCATAAATTTTCTGTCACTGTCAGCAAGCCACTGGCCCTTAAAGGAACAACTTCATCACGCACGCACCTTCTACACAGATCTCCACCTCCTCCAGGTTCCGCAGAGTGATCCGCATAAGGCTGGAGTTAAGCATCAACTCATTCTTGTGCGCTGGCCACAGGTAGGGTGGTGCTGGGTTCACAAAAAAGATTCTAGTGTCCCCAGTGGACACCTGGTTGTCACAGATGAGAGGGTCTCCAAAGCCACCAATTACCACCTTGTTGCCACCATCCAGCAGACTCTCCTGGGCCACTACATCTTTGCCTTTCAAGTACCGCCATACTCGAACCTGAGCGGACATGGAAGTAAAAGTGTATTGGTCCTATGGGGATAGGATTGCAGACTGGACACCTGGACCCTTTCTCCTTTCTGGTCTCACTAGCTCATGCCAATGTCCACAGTGGACTCCAGCCTTGGGCAGAGATGTTCAAAGACTGCAATGCAGTAGATACCTACTGGATTTGGGATGACACATAAGAAGGCATACCACCTAACAATATTCGCACCCCAGGTCTAACCAGCCCAAGTCTAACTATAAGGATCCAGTCAGGACTTACCACTCAGAACCAGACATTTTAGGTGAAAGGACTTAAGAGCAAGATCCCAGCTGGGATCTTCACAACCTTATGTGGGCTGACACCTCTCCCAGGAAGTAAAGACCCACTTCTTTGGTCCATAGTCTGCCTGAGTATGTGCAGCCAAGGCAGCTCTGAACCACAAAGTCAAGTTTGGGCAATGCAAGTCAGCCCCACCCTCCACCTTCTTATTTGGGGTCCCTGAGGGCACCTTTTCTGACGGACATGGCTGGAGGATGTAGCCTGCAGTGCCCACAGGACAAGTCCAGGAGACTAGACACTTTTTGGAAAGGATTTCTAGGGAGGAGTCCCTTATTCAGGTGCTCTGGGGATTTGGGATTCTGGAATGGAGGGAGCAAAAAAGACAATGGGCAGCTTTTTCAGCTGCCTAGCTCCTGCTAGGCACCTAAGAATTGCAGCACCGAAAGAACATCTACCTGTACTCCCTCCTCCCACCCCAACTATCGTGGGAGATAACCCAAACGGGGGAAGCTCACAGTTCTCACACCTCCCCCACCCCAGCCACACCCAGGAGCAGCGGGGAGGAAGTCGGGAAAATCCTGCAGGGACTTGGCAAAGTGCCTTGGCAGAGAGAGGAGGGGGCCCAGCGGGGGGATCCCATGAACACACGCTACTCTGAAAGAAGTCACCATCCTTCTCATTCCCAAAGAGTAAGAACAATCCTATTTCCAGTGAAGTGATTTGAAGGGGCTAGGAGAACCAGCAACGTATATTCTGCGGGTATCGACCCCATACCTATTTCAAGGTGCTCTCAAATTCAGCTTTAGTTAAAACAGAGCTGATTCTTCTACTGTATGGTAGGGGAAACCCAGTTCTTCGAGCAGTGGTACTGAGCACCTGCCCCTGCTCCTCGTGCATGGGAGACTCAGTCACAGCCCTCTGCCCATGCCCATCTCGCTGCTCCCGCTCCCCCGACACGCATTCACTGCAGCACCTAACGCAGGCTCCTTGGACTTGCGGATTAGACTACGCACCCCTTACTCTCTACAGACCACTTTTCGCCCTGGCAGAGGCCTCGCCACAGTTCGAGTTCGTTCCCACCTCATGCCTCCCCAAACCTTATTCCTTGGGCGAGGATGTACACTTGTTTCCAACAAGAGAAAGGGGCTTTGGACAAGGGTGGGGGCAGGCACTACAGCAACTGGGGCCTGGACACCGTGAAAGGAACCAGAGCGGCCCCGCAGTAACTTTCGCCCTGAGCTGCAGAGTTTTCCGGGACCTGATGCCCCACCCGGAGACTTGGCGGTCGCCAAGGGAGCTCCAGCTGGGGCTGCAGAAACGTTTCGGGTTTGTTCCCACGGCTTGGGGCCGGGGTCCCAGCGGGGCGGCCGGCACGAGAAGGGCGGGCCTCAGGGACGGGAACCACGGGGAAAGGAACCTCTGGCTGGAATTCCAGAGGGCTGGGTCTCGTGGGGTCCTGTCGGGGCCCACCTTGCATGAGTACGTATGCTGCACCGGGTCCACGTTGAGGATCTCCTCCACTGTGCCGGTGAGCACCACATTCGCCTCCTCCTCGCGCCGCTCCAGGGCGCGCTCCGGGCACGTCCCGCTGGCGCCCGGCAGGGTTCGCGCGGCCACCACCAAGAGCAGCAGCAGTGGCAGCAGCGGGGCCGGGAAACACAGCCGCAGGCTGACCATGGCGCAGCCCAGAACAGCGGAAGGGAGCCGGGAGAGCGCGCGGGCCGGACCGTTCGGGGGGCAGGACAGAACTGGACCGCAGCAAGGCGGAGGAGGTGGGAGGGAAGACGGCGTGGGGGCGGGCCAGGGGCGGGAACTGGGCAGCACCGCCCCTCCCTCTGGGAGCTCAGCCCGCCCCCGCTCCCTGCGACCCGCGCGGGCAGCGAACAAAGCCCGGAGACTGCGGCGCCGAGCTGGGGCGGGGGCCTCGGCCGGGTGGGTGGCGGGCCGCCTTGGGGGAGGGGAAGGCGTGGCGCCGGGGCCCCTCCCCCGTCCGCCTAAACTGTCCTCCCACCAGGAAATGCAGCTGAAATCAGGTTAATGTATAATCGAGGGGCGACGTGCTGGGAATTCCAAGGGGCTCTCTCGAGCGCCAAGAGCCGCAGGGCTCCCTGGACAGGAGAGGCTAGCAGAGCTGGACCTTCCGTTCCCTAGCCCCTGGGATCCAACTCACGCTAGGGCTGCTCACAGAGCTCCCCGCGGCTGTACCGGTACCACCACGGGCTCTACGGCGGCCCAGTAGGGCTACGCCCCCTGCCGATGGCCGGTCAGCAGTGACTGTTCTGAATTGCGCTCAGACCCGCCCACCAGGCCCCTGGCTGGGTAGGACAGTGGGATGCACCTTGTCGACCTAAGGCTGTCTTCTCTAGTCTTGCTACAGAACTTACCAGGTTCCAGCTCCCCTCCCTTTCTCCCTCTGAGGACCAGTGCTTCCCCTACTTGGATGTTACAGGGTATAAACTGAGGCCCACGGGAGCCAAGCTAGCACTAGACCTACAGAAGGTTGAAGGAAAGAGAGAAGACACTGTTCTATCTTTCTAAGACTGTGTATGGGCCATAGGCCGTTAAACCAGAAACCAGAGTGAAGTATGAGTGGCAGAAGCTCTTCCTCCCGAGAAAGACTCTACCACCAGGACCCTAGCGGGATTCAAGGAAGGAAGTGGTCAATGAAGATTTGAGGTCACATCTACACAGTGGGCTCCAGCATTACTAGATCTGGGGTGGTCACCTAATCCTGATAAGCACAAACACACCAACCAGAAGGAAGTCTTCTGAGTCTCCATTCAAATTCTCTTAAAGGTCTGAAAGACCATAGAGGTACTTGTCCTGACTTGCTTGCGCCTTAAGTCAACTCAAAGGCCTAAGTTGATAGAGGAAAAGACAAGATAAAGAACCATCAGGCAGGAAGGGGGTAAAGCTTTTTCAAATTGCGTGCCTCCTATCTGAGATATGATTTCCTTTGTGGACAGATGAGCCCCCAATTCCAGGTGCCCATCTAACCTGCCTATAGTGGCCTCTTTATAGCCCTGATGAGGTGTACTTGCTTACCACCACATGTAAACAGCAGGTGACTGATTTGAGTGGTGAAACTCTGTCCTACCCTCTGTGGACTAGTGCAGGTGGGACTAGGAACACCCACAAAAGAATACATCACCCTCCTTGACAGCTTACCCAGGTAGGTCCAAGAACATTCACTGTTTCCAAATGATCTGAGTAGTTAACTGGTCCCATTAGGAGTCTCGTCCTATTACTGGTAGGAACTGGCCTGACCTGTCTCTGAGCCACATGTAGACGTAGGAATGTTTTTAGGGGCTGGCTGAGGCTCAGGACTGGGTCCCAGCAAAAGTGTCTTTCTCCAGAAGTGAATTAATTACCCAAAGGGTTTGGAAGGAGAATTTCCTCACTAGGCTCTGACTGTCCTTGGCAACCTAGAGCCTTGTCACCATGAATAGAAGGGCATTTCTGAAGAGGGACAAACAAACAGGAGGCAGAACATTTTATTGCATCATCTTTTATAACCAACATTGGCTCTGGATAGGGACCTTAGGCATAGTAGTCCCCTCCCCCCCTCAGGCGCAAATTCATGATCACTGTGCACTGGGGCTTTAGGCCATACTCCCCCAGTGGCTTTTTGTCCTCCATGGGCCTTCCCTCGAAGCTCAGCCAGAATTGGTCTTCACGGATTTGCTCCCGCTGGGATACCTGCCTCTTAAGCACTTCTACAGTCTGTGTCAGCCAGACCTCATAGATACTGCTGTGACCCTTTTCATTCCTCACCAGGATGCTCAGAGGATCACTGCAGTTCTGTACTATTAACATGACTGTACTGCCAGTACCCAGCCCCAGCCTGGAAAGGGTAACACCGTCCTGTAGCACTTCACCACTTAAGTTGGCCAGGCGCTGCTGGAAAGCTGGCACACCAGTCTTCTGGGCAATCTGCTTCTTCAGTTCCGACACCGTCATGGAGTTAGTCAGAGACACCAGGAACTCATCACCCCCCAGCATCTTCACCTTTAGGTTCCCCGCCTGCAAGCATCACATGGATTTTGTAGTGATTCTCAACCTTCCTAATGCTGAAACTCTAATACAATGCTTCGATTCTTTAATACAGTTTCTTGAGTTGTGACCCCCAACCATAAAATTATTTTCATTGCTATTTCATAATTGTGATTTTGCTATATGCAGGATATCTGATATGTGACTCCTGTGAGAAGGTTGTTCAGGCTCTCAAAGGGTTCATAAACCATGGGTTGAGAAACACTGGTTTAGCAACTTTGGCTGGGAGTTACTACATGCAAAACACTGGTCACAGGAGGCAAAGGCAGGTGGATTTCTGAGTTCCAGGCTAGCCTGGTCTACAGAGTGAGTTCCAGGACAGCCAGGGCTACAGAGAGAAACCCTGTCTCGAAAAAAACAAAACAAAAAACAAAACAGAACAAAAAAAAAACCACTGGTCACAGGACCAGCCCCCATGTTCCACCCCCATCCTCTCCTCTATCAGGGGGACCATCCAGGTATTGTATGATACAGAAGCCTCCATTCCAAAGGCTCAGCCTCCCACAACCATCACATTGTTTCAGGTCACCCACAAAGATAGTCTTTTGGGTCCAGCCCTAAGGGATCTTGGACTGGTAGCTGAGCAAAGAACCTAGCCCCCCCCCTAGAAGTGAGCTTTGAGCAACTATATTCTGTTTCCACACTGTGACTATTCTGCCTGCAGAAGACCCTATCAAGGAATAGAGTAAAGTCAACTAGAATGAAACCCACCTGCCCTTGTCCCAAATTGGACTCACCATGGCTGTAGGCTTTAGCACTAGGTTCCCTGGAACTAAGGAGTCTGCTTCTCTCAGCTTCTGGCTGCTTGCTCTCACAGTCAGAGACTGGGTCAACTCTTTTAAGTGTGAGCTGTGAGTGTAAAGAGGCGGAGCCTCCAGAAACCAGAGCTATTTTGTTTCGGTTTCCTTTTACTAAGGCATACCTTAA
>CM052702.1:140104399-140169314 GCA_028551405.1 Uromys caudimaculatus
CCCCCCCCCCCCCCCCCCCCCCCGCCGCCGACCTGGCCAAAGACTGTGAAGGCCATCCTTCCTTTTGCCAACTCATCTGTTGTACCTACTGACCAGGCTGCTGTCGTTCTCTATAACCGTGGCTTCTACAATTATCTGTACTATGAACATGCCATATTCTTGCCTAGACTGAGAATACATACAGATTCTTTCCCTTGAAGGCTTGGAGTTGAGGTGTGAGTGGAAGAAAGGGCTTCTTTCTAAAGGCTGAGCTAACTCATGTACACTTGTTTCAGCAAAGCCTTCTTTCTTGGCCCCACAGTAAGACCCTTTTCTGTTCTAGTCCTACTACCCCCACTTCCCTCTTGTTGAACCTGCATTTTTTTTTTTTTTTTTTTTTTTTTTTTTTTTTTTTGGTTTTTCGAGACAGGGTTTCTCTGTGTAGCCCTGGCTGTCCTGGAACTCACTCTGTAGACCAGGCTGGCCTCGAACTCAGAAATCCACCTGCCTCTGCCTCCTGAGTGCTGGGATTAAAGGTGTGCACCACCACTGCCTGGCTGCTCTTTTTTTTTTTTTTTTTTGAATCCCAGGGTCAATGCCTATCTAGGGAGCCCTTCACAAGAACAGTGAATGCACCCACTTTCTTCTAGTTGCACTGGCAGGTTTAGCAATGCCCAGGAGGCTTCATGAGCCCTGGATGTCATATCTAGGTCAACAGAGTAGTCTGCAAGGTTGAGCTAGAGACATTTAGGTGGTAGATGTGGTGGGACTGAAGTTTCATAATGAGCTGGAAGCACAGGTCTCCTTCTTGGGAAGGGAGACATGCCTAGTGCTAATCATAGGGCAGTTTTCTCTAGTTGGAATCTGATGTGACCTTAGCTAATGCCAACCCCCAGTGCTGGCCCCATGCCAGGAAAATGTCCTTCATATTGTTGGAGTCCCCTCAAATGCCATCTATTTGTGGCTTGGCTCTGAGACTGGCACGAGTCGTAAGTGATCCCAGAGACAGGATATTTTGGGAAATAAGGGTGGAGCTTGCATTAAGAAGCCTAGCACCTAGCTGCTTGGGGACAGGCCTCTAGATGATAGCTCCATGGCCCTAGCTGGCTGCTGAGAACCAGGTAAGATACACTTAACCCCTTTCTTCTGTCTAGGGGTCCTAATGGCAGGAAAGTTTTACCATAGCCTCTCCAGGGGATTAGAGAGGAGAGAAAGACTGATAGGTAGGAAGCCCCCAGTGGTTTTTCTCACTCAGGATTATTCCAGTCATAGTGACCTCCTACTCTCCTCATTCTAGATATAGCTGGCCGTGGCTCCTTTGGAGATCAGAGACTGGAGGCCTTGGCTAGCTCCGATCATCTTGGTTCACTCAGATAGGGCAAAATGGGGCCTTGGCTAGCAGGGCTGGAATAGATGGGAGCACAGACGCTGAGGACAGCCAGAGTGGGTTGCTGGGGTTCAGGGGGGCTTATTTAAGTTCTGTGACCTCTGGCCTAGGTTCTTCTTACAAACTTTTGAGTAGGCTCTAGCCAGTACCAACATGACCTTGGTAAGCTCAGAAAACTTGTTCCAGCAAAGGCTGGTGGAAGGTCATCATCCAGAAGGCTGGATACTACAGATTCTCTTCTGTGGTTAGCTGCCAGTGGTGGTAGCTGGGGAGGCTAGGAATGACTGTCATAGAGAACTGATCTCTGATGGGTGGTCTTTGATGCAGAACACAGTGTATAGAGTTGGAGAAGGGAAATAAATCCCATTGAAAGATCTCGCTGGGCGGTGGTGGCGCACGCCTTTAATCCCAGCACTTGGGAGGCAGAGACAGGCGGATTTCTGAGTTCGAGGCCAGCCTGGTGAGTTCCAGGACAGCCAGGGCTATACAGAGAAACCCTGTCTCGAAAAACCAAAAAAAAAAAAAAAAAAAAAAAAAAAAAAAAAAAAAAAAAAAAAAAAAAAGAAAAAAAGAAAGATCTCAGAGATGTGAGGGAACACTATCCAAACATGACTAACACTGGTCTTTGATTTACTTCACTAATATGAAATCATATTTCATTTTAGGACTGTGACAGTGTGTCACAGTACTGTTATTTGGAGTTGAACTGAAAATAGGGGAAACTGGAGTAGATTTCTAACTTAGAAGAATGAAGTAGAAGAATTTGGAAGAAGCAAAGTCTGTCCTGTGGTTCTTCCAGATAGAAATGGACTGCCAGGAAGGGGGCAGGTGCTACAAGGTCAGGCAGAATGGTAGCAGTGTGTGCTACTTAGTGTATGGAGCCTGGATTTGTGAAGACCCTGCCTGGCCCAAAGTCTTGCAGTCACTCCAACACCTCTGCTGATGTGCAATGGACAACTTCCAGTACAGTGTCCAGCTCAGTGATCGAGAATGGGCCGAGTTCTCAGCCACTGCTGATGAGTGTGGCCTCTTGCAGGCTGACCTGGCCTCTGGTGACGAGCTCTTGTCCAGTGACATTGACCAAGGGGACAGCAGTGGAAGCAGCCCCCCTGGGCCCCCACCCCTCTTCACTGGGCAGCTGGTTTCCCAAGGGAGGGGACAACAGGGCTGTGAGTTGGAGGACGTGGCTGCTCAGCAGCTGGTCAGCAGGTCTCAGTGTGAGCCTGTCCTGGCTCTGGAGGCCAGTCATCAAGTAGCCAGCACGTCCACACAGTCAGAAGCCCTTCTGTTCCCCAGCTCAGACAGTGTCTGTCCTGGCCAGGTCTTGTCCTTCTCAGGGTCAGCAACTTTCAACAAGATGCAGAGGCTTTTGCAAGGCCCTGCCCCTAGCTCTCCTGGTAAGACCCCTCATAGTCCTGAGTCCCCTGGCCACAGTGCCATCCCGAAGACTCCCCCTGACAGCCTTGAAGCTTCACTGAGGAACCCTGGTCGTAAGAAGAGGCGTGCTGTAGGTGCCAAGGGGACCAAGTACTCTGGATCTCTGGACTCTGCTGCTATCCAGATGAGTTCCCCACAGCTTACAGAGACCAGGCCCAAAGAGGCTCTTATGTCTGGGACACTACTGGCAAAAGCCCAGCAGGATAAGCCACAGTCGGACTCCACGGGTGCTCCTGAACATGGCTCTAGTATTCCTGAACAGATGACTAGACAGGAGTCAGGCTTGGATCTTTCTACACCTATTCTGATAACCGAACAAGATACAGACCAGATCAGAAAGACATCCAGAGCTGTGTTACACTTGGTATCCAAACCTGTGCAGGAAGTTCATCCAGATATCTCCACAGCCGCACCAAATATGCCTACACATGCTTCCAAGCCTCAAACCTGCATGGCTTTGTCTAAACCTGCCTCCAAACCTCAGTCTGACACAGCTTTGTCTACACATCCCTTCACGCCTGACATAACTTTGTCCACGCTTGCCTTCAAATGTCAACCCAATACAGATCAGTCTACACCTGCCTCTGAGCCTGACATGGCTTTGTCTATACCTGCCTCTATGTCTCAACTGGACAAGGCTGAGTTTGCATCTGCTTGCACACCTGGATTGCATGTGGACCTATCTGCAGCAGGCTCAGAGATCAAGCCAGAAGTTTTGCCCTCTATGCCTGCCACAGTGGATGTGCCTTGTACAGATTTGCCTCATTCTGTTTCAAAGACTGAGTCTAAAGAGAGTGTGTCTATACCTGTTATGCCTTCATTATCCCCTGTTTCCCAGGCTGACACTGCCGTGGTGGATACAGGTGTGACTGTACCTCTAGGGGGAAACATTGAGAAGCCAGTAGGGCAGTTCTCACCAGGGTCCTCAGGAGAGCCCTGCCTAGGTCCTGTCCAAGCCCCCAAGAAGAAGAAAGTACGATTTTCCATGGCTATACCCAGCCATGAAAAATCAGGGTCAGGAGAGCCTACAGGTTCATCCTTCCTAACCCCAGACTGGCCCTCAGCTCCCAGGACAGCAGCAGGAAGTCGTGGGGGGTCTGCAGCCTGGGATGCTGTGGCTGTTGGGCCCCGTCTCCCCCAGCCTCGGATCCTCAAGCACCTGCCTCCTCCTATATCCTCTGTATCAGCAGAGGCTGAACCTGGAAGATGCTTTGCAGTGACTCTCCCTGAGGCCTATGAGTTCTTCTTCTGTGACACCATTGAGGAGGAAGATGAAGATGTAGAGGACGAGGAGGCAGCCAGTCAAGCTCTGGATGAAGTTCAATGGCCTGACACATGCGAGTTTTTTTTTCGGGATAGCAGAGCCCAAAGATCAAAATGTCAGAGGAGACACTCCCCAGTCTCATCACCAAGAGCAGACACTGTGGCACCTGTTCCCCCTGGAGATTTAGTGCCTATCTCCATCCCTGAGGTCTATGAACATTTCTTCACTGAGGATGGATTTGGGAACAGTCAGCCACCAGCCACTCATATCCAGATGCAGACCTCAGAGCTTTCCAGGGAAGTAGGGCCTGAGGCATCCTCCAAGCCTGTTCCATCTACAGCAGAACATCTTAGCTTAACAATCAGGAAGGCAGGTAGGTATTTATCAGGTCCCAGCCCCATCCAGGTCCTTGAAACACATTGTGCAGGGAGCTAGGGTAAGAGGGTATGGTGGAGGGGCAGGGAATGATTCTGATCATCTGCTTGTATGTATGTGTGTTCTTTCATGCTCTGGAATACATGAAGGAAGGGTAATCTCCTAAGCTACCCCCGGAGACATTTAAGATAGGGCAGCTCAGGCTAGACACTTCAGGGTTTTGGCCTTGTCACTGACCACTGTCCTAAATCTAATCCTAGGCACCATCAGGGACTTCCCTCTAGCTTTTAGGAGGTTGGCACTAGAGGCCCATTCATACTCAGACCACGCTGAATGAGACAATATGAGAAAAATATCTCCTTTCTCCTCTATAAACCATGTCACAGACCAGAGAACAGAAGACCCAAAAGGCAAATCTCCCAAATTGTTCTGACTCAACTATCACATGCTATCCAGTGTCTTAAATAAGAGAAGTCATGGGGAAGATCTGTCTCAAAAGATTTGCATAGGACAGGTGGTATTCTATGGCAGGCATGTCTCAGAGAGGAGCATCTAATGGATTTTTCTTTCTTAGAGGAACTACAGAGTCCCCTTACTTCATTTACGTTCAACCAAAATGATATGTGCCTGGTGTTTGTTGCCTTTGCCACTTGGGCTGTGAGAACCTCAGATCTACATGCCCCAGATGCTTGGAAAACAGGTTTGGAGGTCCTGGGATGAGGGTGCTATGCCTAGAAGATCTAGGGGCTACAGTTGTTCACCTCATCTGCTGGGCCAGCAGGGATGAAGGGTACATGGGAGGTTCAGGCTCTCTTTGACCTTGCTTTTGTCATTGTTAACATGCCTCCAGCACACTGTCCTTTGAAGACTGGGTTATGCAGGCAGAAGGAAGTGAAAAAGTCAGAACTGGCACTCAAGATATCTTCTGCTTCTCTTACAGTCTTGCTGGCCAACATTGGCACCATCTCTGCTATCCGCTACTTCCGCCGTCAGGTTGGGAGAGGGCACAGTGGCAGACCAAGACCCAGTTCCAGCTCAAACCCCAGCTGCTAGGAGCCAGGCTGGCCTGGTGAGGCATGGAGCATGAAGATGAACCCAGGCGACAAGGACAAGATGTTGCTCTTCTCTCCACCCTTTGATCCCTGTCTTCTAAGGCATCTGGCAAGGAGCCAGTGTCCTTGGTACTGATTTATTTAGACTCAGCCTAAGGGTCCAGCCACTGACTAAGGCCAAGGCCATTTTCCATACCTGAGAGGGTAGAGATTCAGGGTTGTGGGTAAGTGGGCATTAAGTAAGGAGCTGGGTAATAGGACATTAGATTTACAAGGAAAACCTACAGGGCACCTAGCTAAATTTGAATTTACATGAAATTCCTGAAATGTACTTGTATGAAGAAATTATTTGTAATCTGAAACCTAACTTAAATGGGCACCCTGCCTTTTGTCTGGTCATAAATAAAAATGAGCAGTAGAAGAGGACTCTACATTAAGTGTCAAAGCAACAAGGCCCCTCTGGATATGTCTAAGCCAAGATGAGGCTACTGAGTACCTTCAAAGCTATAGGGAGGCAGTCTAAGAACTTTGTCCTATTGAAAGGCAGGCTTGGCTGGCCAGGGCCTCCAAGGACCCTGATCCCTGAAGCACAGCTTGTGTAGGCCTGGCCCAAGTCAGTGAATAGGTTCTAGGGCAGTGGTTCTCAACCTTCCTAATGCTGCAACCCTCTAATACAGTTTCTCCTGTTGTAGTAATCCCCAACCATAAAATTATTTTCATTGCAACTTCATAACTGAAATTTTGCTACTGTTATGAATTGTAATGTAAATATTTTTGGAGCTAGAGGTTTACCAAGGGGGTTGTAAGCCAATGGTTTAAGCCACAGGTTGAAACCATTGTTCTAGGGTATATCTCCAGGGGTGATTTCTGAGGCCCCTGCAATGTGGGATCTATGGGGCAGGGGTGGATCTTCTCCAAGAGCCCCAGACAGGATATACATAGAATTTGATAGCATCCTATGGAAGGATTGTCTCCTGATACTAAAGGGAGCTTGAATGAAGTCAAGGCTGAGAGAAATTGTAGAGTGGGAAGGTAGGCGAAGGGACTGAAGTGACACAGTCATAGCCAGTTCAGGGTGGGGTTCTACCCAAGACAGCAGATAAAGGTCTTTAGGATGGTAGATTACTCTGGCTGCTCAGAGGGGAACATAGGGACATAGCACCAATAAAATCTCTTTCTTGTTTATGGTGTTAATCTTTCTGATCAGCCTTACCCTATGCACTCAACTGTACTGGATCTTCCTATACTCCTTTGCTTCTTGTAATAGCTCTCACCCTACTGATCTCTGACCCTCACATCTTCTGACTTCACAGGCTGAGTTTGACAACCTGACTTTTTCAGCAATCTGTACTTCACACTTATGCTGTTTCCCACTTCTAAGTAAAGACCTGCTCTAGCACTCTCACCCTTTTCCCCTAGAGGTATAGCCCCTGGGGTTGTCCAGAATCTTATTGATGTCCCTCACTGGTTTGTTCCTAGAGTTATCTCCTTTCAGTCTAGAGACATCCTTAACCTGATGGGGTTAGGCCCTGATGTGTTTAATGTAAGTCAAAGGACTGGTATAACTGCATACTCTTATCCAGGTTGGTGCTGGCTGGTTGTGTTTTTGAGAAGAAGCAGCCCATTTGGGGGCCATCAGATCCACTGGATGAATCCCCCCTCCACTGCAGGCTTCCTGGGCTGTGACCACTTCTGGCGGGAGGGAGAGGAAGTCTTGTTCCAGATAGGAGCCTCTTCATCTAGTAGGGATGTCAGAGACAACTCAGGCATCAGCCTTTAAGAAGTAGCACCCCTTTCCCTTTAGGAGAGAAGACCCTTACTCACCTGGGGGAGGTGGCAGGGAACTGGGTGTACCTTCTCTGGCAGGGGTGACCTGGAAATCCCAAAATACAAGTCTCAAAGCCAGCACAGATCAACCCACCCGATCTGCCAAGCCCTTGCCACTTCCTTCTCCTCACCCTCCAGCTTCTTATACCTACCACACTGTCTCTGTCCATGGTTTCTCTCTGCCCCATAGTCTCTTGTTTTTCTCCTTGGAATCCTAGAACCCTCTACCCAATATCCCCTGATCTCTGGGCCTCCACACTGGAATGGAGAATGTGACTTACAAGCTGAGGGAAGTTTGAGGGCTGTGGGCCCCTGCTCTTGATGGAACCCCGGTGTCTCTGGGAAGCTCTGGACTGCAGGGCACCTTTCTTGGAGACCAAATGGGAGCCCAGAGGCCCAGGGGAGCTGGAGTCAGAGACAGGCACAGACACAGAGACTGGGGGGAACGGGCTTGATAGTTCAGATCCAGGTGATGTCTGTACCGCACAGAGGAACTGCTGGGGAAAATAAAGGTTACCTGAAGCCCTGGTCTGGGACCACTGTGAAACATAGAGATCCCTTGCCCAGAAACACCCTCCCTTCACAGTCTTCAGGTTTCTGACATCTCCGGATCTCACTGTGGCATATCCAGTCCTGCCACCTAGTAGAGCACTGACCTCATCCAGGCCTTGGATGTCTGTAATCTTGTGGTGAGATGTAGCTGGTGGTGTGTAGGGATCAGCATAGAGTGGGGAGTGTGGAATGTCCAAAGAGTGATCCTGAGCCTCTGGGCCACTATCAGGGTTCAGTACACTCATCTACAAGAAGAAGGGAATACATGGGTTACCTCAGTTAGATGCATCAAGAACCTTCTGTCCTTAGGCCACAAGGTCTCTGAGTTTTAGGATCATCTAGACAAGTAAAGAAGTAGAACCAGGAGGGAAAATGGCTTGGGGTCAGGGTATGTGGTAGGCTTACCTTGGTCAGGTCCAGGTGGAGGGGCAGTGGGACAGTTGAGCCAGATACTTCTCTTTGAGCTTTGCCCCTGGGAGACTGGCTACTGCCACTGTGCCTCAGCTCTATCTTCTTTTGGCCAGTGCTGACACAGTTAGAGTTGGTTTGGTTCTGTGGAAACCAAGAACAACTCAGAAAGATCTCCAGGGCTTCTTTCCCACAAACTCTTCTATGAGGCTGTACAGAGGTCCCTTCAGTTCATGTGCCCTCCCTAACTATGGTCCAGTAATCACCACTATGGGACAATGGGACCTAGGATCCCCAGAAGACACAAGTCCCATGGTTTTATTTTATCCCCCTCCCTTGTCATTCCTTTAGGTACTTACAGGTACAGGATGGGCAGGGAAGCCTATCGTGGTTGGCACTGAGGACTCAGGGAGGGATTGGCTGGTGGGGAACACTGAACATTCTGATTTCCAGCTGGCTCGTCCATTGGAAGAGAGTGAACCATGGCCTCTACCTAAAACCTAAGTAGCAGAGGTAAGGTGAGTGGCTGGATCTGTCTCCTTATCTATCCCTGCTTAGACCTACCTTTCTGCTTTCTTGTTTGTACCACTGCCACAACCTGAGTTACAAGGACCTCACCGACTCCTCACCTGTGTGTGTCTCTGTAATCCTGGGAAACTCTCTGGGCCAGGCAGCAGGTGGGCCCCATCCCTGTGAGAGACAGTCCTGAGGCACAGCAGCCATTGGCTGTAATCCTCATAACTGGCACATACCACACGGATGGTGTTGATGAGGCGGCCTAGCACACAGATAGGTGAACTGAGGTCTGACAGGAAAGGTACATTTCTCACCCCTCAGAGCAAAGAGTTGAAGCATCTACTGAACTCATACTCCTCCCAGAAGCCCGGTCAAGCAGTGGGTAGATTCAAGCTAGGATCCTACCTTCAATGAGAAAGGAGCGGATCTCCTTTTCCTTCTCTTCTAAGTTGATGTGGATGGCACTTAGTGGAAGCTCCCCCTGTAGAGTAAGAACTAGGTATTTAACTGGGTCATCTCAGCCTCTTCCTCGCCCTAGCCTTCCATCCTGCTCTCTAGAGCTGGGCTGGAAACTCAAGCCACCTAGCCCTGAGGATGACACTCTGAGAAAGGCTAGGCAGCTTTGTTTTTTCTGGAACATTGCCACTCTACATCCTGTTGGATCTTCACCAGCTGATGCCAGTTGTAGACAGATGCTAATAGGGACCAGCCCTTGTGAGGGAAACCCTCTTGGTGTGTTTTTCAGTGACTGTGAGTGCACACCAGTGTCATGCTTTAGTTACATGCGCATGCACGCGCCCCCTTCCCCCCAATGCATGGAAGGTGCTCAGAGATAAGGGGGAACGTGCACCAGGGATTCCAAGAAGTAGCTTGTTCCATTCCACCCACTCCAGGATTAAGGATGTCCCTGCAGGATGAGATGGGATTTAGAGGGTGGAGACTCCTGCTCTGTGCCAGAGCAGAGAACAGACTGACCAGGGCAGTGGGGCCAGATAGGTGGAGCCCTGTGCTCTGTCTCAACAGGCCCTGAAAGACAGGTTTATGAGTCTCCACCCCCACCCCAGAAAGGGCATCTTCCTGGACAGGTATATGTGGAGGGGGCCAACCTTAAAGCTAAGGCCTTCTGGCTCCTCAGAGAAGATGACCAGGGATGCTGGGTATAATACCAGAAGCCGGTCCCACTGCTCCTGTAAGGGGTCAAAGGATAGAGGCGGTTGGGCACCTGGAGTCCAGTCTTACTTGTTCCTGTATCCTTCCCTATCTCATTGCACCTCAGATCTTTTCCCACCCACCTGGGAGGGCAGATGCTGCAGCTTGACCCTTGAGGCACAGATTGCGCTGCTCATGGATTCACGTCCATATGCTCGCCATAGCTGAGTCCAGGGGAGTTTATTCCCCAGAGAACCCTGAGGAGGAGGAAAGAATAGGTCAAAGGCAGGACAGAGAGTCTGGATGGGGGGAGGACTCACAGGCTCCTGCTACTGACCTGTGGGGGTGCTGAGTGGCATTGTTGCAGACCCAAGAGAGCCATTTGCTTTTCCAGGTGGTAGAGCCAGTGGCTGAGTTCAGCCTCACTGTGGCAGAGAACAAGGAGCGGGGCAGGCAGTGGGCCTAGGAGCAGAAGAGTCAAGTGGGCTAGGGGCCAAGCTTAGAACTCACAGAAGCCCACAGGAAAGTCTCCTCTCTAAGGGCTGCAAGTGGACCTCCAATGCCAGGTCCAGAGGTCCTGGTCCAGTGGTGGCCAGGCCAGCTCTCTCCACACACCTGTAATCTGGAAGGCATGCTCTCTGGACCCATCAATCGGGCAGATGCTCAATTCCGTCAGTGGTAGCAGCCCCTGCCACAGGATAGTATAGGAGGGGCTGCAGGGACTCCTAGGGAACACAGTCCCTCCCTCCCTCTCTCTGTCTGTACCACTCACCTGGAATGTAAGTCCTTCAGAACCATGGGCCTGGAAGTACAGGTGGGAGGGGAACAGTTCTAGATAGCAGTCACTGATGTCCTAGGGGAGAGCAGAGCCACTAGTCTCAGAGGCTGGGGGGACAGCCTCAGGCATGGATGTTGGTTCCCAAGTATTCCCCAACTTGGTGTGGCTCCTACCTGGCTGTTCTGGAACCGCAGCTGAACCTTGGAATAGTGCACAACTTTGCCTAGGTTCCTCACAGGTGTCCTCCGCCACCCTTTTTTGAATACACTCAGGAATGGCTGTTCCAGGTTTTCTGGATGATTCTCTGGGCCCAGGATGTCCTGAGGGAGTAAGGCTCAAGAGAGGGACCAGATAGGGCCAGCTCCCCACGCAATATACACACAGCTTTTATATATAGTTCTGATCTGCCCATGCATGCTCACAGAATACATGCATCAAGAACATATACATACATGCATACCACATATACCTAAGCCTCATCACATGAAAAGTGGAATATGTGTACCTCACACACATACATATAATGCTCCCTACAGCCAGAGCTATCTTAAGGTATAGACTTAAGTCGGTACATACTGGGGTCAAGCCTTATCTTCATTACTGCCTATTCTGTGCAACTTCACTTTGATCATTCAACACCCTCAGACTTGTCCAAGAATTCGGAGGCTATGCCGGGCACTGGTGGCACACGCCTTTAATCCCAGCACTTGGGAGGCAGAGGCAGGTGGATTTCTGAGTTCGAGGCCAGCCTGGTCTACAGAGTGAGTTCCAGGACAGCCAGGGTTACACAGAGAAACCCTGTCTCGAAAAACCAAAAAAAGAAAAGAAAAAAGAAAAGAAAAAAGAAAAATGAAATAAAGAAGAAAAAAACAAGGTCCTAGCTTGTAATATTTGCTAATTCCTTTGATGTAAATATTCCCAACATTGCCCAAGTTGAGTTTGGTAACTCATGATGTCTGTGCACTTGGAACTGGGAAGAGGTACTAGTCAGCTTTTGTGAGTCTATGCTGGCTATCCCAGCTCACCATGTACACACTACTTATCTTACAGTTGAAGGTAGAGTATTGGCAATGGCCCGAGGAGTTCTCTATGACAAAACTTGGGCCCAGTCCTCTCCTTCCTTTTTCCATTATATAAGACACACAAGTATCTCACCTTTGCACGTGCAGTTCTCTGCTCAGCCCTAACTTCCCATTTTACAGCTTTGTGGGCTCTGTTCAGGTTTACCTTCTTTCTGAATGTCCTAAAATCCAAACTTTGCTTTTCACTTAGTACTGGTTTAGTCTGGCTTATTCTATCTTCTCCTGTTTTGTCTTGACTGACATAGGAATGGAAAAAGGTGAGAACAGAAGTCTTATTCTGTTTTGCTCACTGCTGACTCCACATAGCTTAGAACATGACCTGGGGTGTTCTGGGAGGCAGGGAGAGAGGTAGGTCCAACATCTACAGAATTCTTAGACAGTCTAGGAAGAACCCTCTATATCATTTTAGAGATCAGGAATGGAGTAAGTTGTGAGCCACAGGCTTAGGACAGGGGCTATGTTGCCTTTGGGAGCTGCCCAGGACTACCTGCATGGACTACTATGCACTGATCAAGTTGAACTACCTCTAATACAGGCCTAGGAATGTGAACAGACAAAATCAGCTCACATCCTCATTGACTCTGGGTGGGGCCTCCTGTACCTACACCCAGTGTTGAAACAGATGCTGGATGGCACTGAAAAATAGGCCATGAATAGGAAAGGCTATGAAGCTGGTCCTGGCGCTCAGACGCTGAGGGCTCAGCTTGGAGTTGTGGCAGGGCTAGTTCTTGTTTAGGTGCAGAATCTACCTAGAGTCCATAGCCCATGTACAGTGCTCAGGAGCCCTGGTTCCGTTCCTGGTTAGGGCCCCTCCTCCTGATCCCACTTCCTGAGGGTCATGTTTTGCCCTTTCCAGTTATTGTGTTCTGACTAGGGTCAACTACTCTGGAACTTTGGGACTCCTTCCTAAAATTATGTCCTGGGCCTGACTAGAGGGAGCCAGGGTTTGAGATGTGCCCATAGGGAGGGATGCCACCCTTGGTCACTCCAGGTCTCATTTTCCTCTTTATTTCTTTGAGGGAGTAAGGTTTCTGAAGGTGACACCTGCCGGTAGAAATCCCTGGGACTTCAGAGACCAGGAGAGGTTGGGGTACAGTTTTCCTAGTTTCCTGGGATCCTGTGAGAAAGGTATACTTTGGGAGTTTACATCAGCTGCAGCACCCAAGAACACAGGAGCCTTGCCCCAACCCTGGTAGAGGTTGCACATATATAACAGAGCCTGGCCCATTGGGGTGGGTGTGGTTCTCCAAGAACAGCAGAGTGGAGGTGTTCCTGTCAGACCTGCAGCCCAGGCTCCTCCCAAGTATTGCCATAGAGTTGGGAAAAGGGGAGGGGAAAGGTATGTTTTTCCTCAGCGAGTCATCAAGCCCACAGAATGGTTAGCCTTCTGATCTCAGGAGGTCTGTAGGTACTCTAGAGCTGGCTGGCTCCTTGTATGGGGATGGGTGCCTGCCTAGATAGCAACACGGTAGCTGTGGGCTCCACCTAACTGAAACAGCTGTGGACCAATAACACTTGGGGACTGAGGCCTCCACTATGCTATTTACCAGAAGTTCCCACACAGTTGTTGGGTCCAACAAGACCCAGGTTGGGGCAGTGGAGGTTGAGGGTGACCACTGTCCCCTTGGATATGCAACAGACTAGGCAGGCTCTGCTGGCTCACCACTGACTCAGTGCTGATCTTGGTTTCACTCTCAGCCTAGACCTTTGAGTGAGCTCCCTAGGGAGGAGCAGTGTCAACTTCCTCATCTTGCTTTGGATTTGAATCCCTCCAACCTGGCCAGGGATCACCCCAAGTTGCTGGAAGATGTGATGCCCACATTATCACTCACACTGTGGCACACACAATCATACAGGGGAAGCACAAAGTTGTACTCAGACTCCAGGCCCCGTGCCATACCGCTCCAGCCAGACACGCCCCTCCGCTCACCGTCCCAGGGATGTAGTGGAAGATCTTGTTAGCCGCGGTGTCCCCATCAGTCCTAGCCTCGGTGCCAAACAGGCTAGCCAGCTTCCTGGCGCTGTCCTCTCTGGGAACAAGGGAAACCGAAGGCTCAAGGCCTGGTCCAGGCAGCAGGTCCAGGGAGACCCTATTCCCTTGTGGCCAGGCCACACCCCTCACCTGTTTCCCTTGAGCGAGGGCTTTCTGGAAAAGGAGGCCCGTAGCCTCCTGGGGGTCTGAGGGACGCAGTGGCTGTTCCCCATGGATGGTAGCTGCTAGCTTGGGGAGGGCAGGTCGACAGGTCTGGGTCCTCGGTTTCGTCTCCTAACGCCTCCCGCTGGTGGGCGTAGCCACAGGACGCCCTGCCCCTACCCTGGGGCTGGAGGAGGCTCCTCTCTGGGCCCGGATTGGCCCCTTTTGAGGGAAACCTTCCAGTAAGGGCCCAGGTTTTCTAGGCCCAAGGCAGTCAGCTTTGGGGTAGGGTAGATATTTCCTGATTGGAACAGGAGCCCTCATCTCAGCACTCTGTATAGACCTGGCCAGAAGGGCCTGGTCTGTATACACCCTGCACACTTGTATTCAGACTGGAGGTGCCTAGATGTTGGAGTTCTATGGAGGCAGGGATTCTTCCTCCCAGTTGCCCCTCCCCTGCCAGGGTGCACACATCCTGTTTCCACATGAATCCCAGCTGTCTGAGTCATTGGTGACTGTAGGGGGCGTGTGCTCACTCTCAGCTGCTCAAGAAGTACAACTTCATATAAAGGGAGGCTAGAACCTTCCCTCAGCTTCTCTTCTTTCTGAGCCAACCCTCACCCAGACTGAAGTCAGGGTTCCCAAAGCTTAATCAAATGCAAAAAAGAGGTCACATGCCTCCCAGGTTCCTAAGGCAGTAAAGTAGGGGCCTATCTTCCTCATTTACCCCATAGTCCCAGATCATAGGCGCCTCAGGACTAGGATGACAGCCAGTCTCTGCTGGTCAACAGATATACCAGTCTCTGCTCCATTTGGATGCAGAAGTGCCATTTTGCAGCCCCAGACATTAATGTAGCATCTGAGTCTGGCTGCACACTTGCCTGTAGACCTTCACCTTGTTGTCCAGAGAGGAGCCAACGATGTGCTGTAGGCCCATAAGCAGAAGGTACAAAGGGGGCCAGAGATGGACATTCAGCCTCAGGCTCATGGAGCCCAAGAAACATGTTTATTGTTCAAGTTGGCTCATATTGCTGTGTAGGATCTAAGTGCATGTTGTGTGCCCAGCTCCATAGAAGACCCAGAAAAGACATCACACTGTATACACAAGACACAGGAAATAAGTCTGCTTTGTGTCCTTTAGGGACAGTGCCTGGCAGAGACAGATAAGTGCTGTGTGTAAAGCGCTGGCTAGGGGTTTGCATCTTCTTAGAAAGCCCTTGCCTCTGCTCCTGTTGCGACAGTTGCTCTGCCCCTCACAGTTTGCAAGGCCCAGCTGTGTTGCTCATCCTCTTTCAGTGAGTGTCCACCCCCCAGCATTCTCTGCTGTTCTGGAAAGGGAGATAGGCAAGAGAACACTCCGAAGGGCTCCTTGGTCCCCTACATGCAGGAGAGCTGACAATTGAGAGTAAATGTGTGAACTGGTAGCTGCAGCACTTTTCATCCATCAATAAATAGTGAATAAATAAATGAGTAAACAAACAGCACACAAATAAATGAACAAGGACAAATGAACACAGAGACCAAGACAGAAGAACAGGAAATCTCTGGTGGGGTATGTGATCTGCCCTAACACTTGGTAGAGGAGACAGAGGTGGTAGGGCCACCCCGTAGGGTTTAAGGCATGTGGGAGGCTGCGGGGCCTCTGTGCAGTCTGACATGTGTCAGAGGCTGGTAGAGGACACAGACAGCGTGGGTGAGGAAGGTGGTGGGAAGTTGAGCAGCTCCAGCACTGCCACACCCACACTGCTGCGTCTTGTGAACATGCAGGATGCTGCCACCCACTTGTTGGTCCTCGGGTTGTACTTCTCTATGGAGTTGAGGCTGGAGCTGCCATCATTGCCCCCCACAGCGTAGAGCCAGCCGTCCATGGCCACCAGGTCATGTGTGCTCCTGGGGAGTTGGATAGGCAAGAGTAAGCCCGAGGGGCAAGCCAAGAGACAGACCAAATGAGTGGGGTGCAGAGGGAGGAACCATAGGGACACAGTGATGGGGAAAGGAGCCCCATATGCCCAGGAGGAACCCAAGGACCTGCTGTACTGTTGAGGTGCTGTGTGCACAACCCTTGGAGCTACACTCCTGGAATAAACCAGATGTAGTGGCAGAACCACTCACCACCCACCCCTGGCCTTATACACCTGCGGATATTCATGGGTGCCACACTCTCCCAGGCACCAGCCTTGGTGCTATATCTCTCCACTGAGTTGAGGCAGCTTGTGCCATCATTGCCCCCTGCGACATACAGGGCACCCTCCAGCACTGCTACTCCTGCTGAGCTGCGCCGGCTCAGCATGGAAGCCACAGGTGTCCATGAATTCACCTGTAGAGACAAGCGGACAGGCTGGAGGCAGACCCACCAAGGGCACCCCACCCCTGCGACAATATAGACTCTACTCTTGGCTGGGTAACTGAGGGTCGGGGTGGAATATAGAAAGACCCCTTGGATGGCAAAAGTGGCTAGAACCTGGGATTATGCCTCATTCCCCCAAGCACTTTAGAGGAGGACACTGTGATAGGGGTGCGTTATGCACCTGGGGCTCATACTTCTCCACGGTGGCCAGGTGTGATGAGCTGTCATAACCACCCACGGCGTACAGGTTCCCATCTGTGGGAAGGCAATATACCCACGAAGCTCCTGTAGGGTGTAGGAGTTTTGGGGGTGGGTGGGAAGGGGATAGGCAGGAAAGCAGGCACCACGGGAAGCAGATCCTGTCACCCACCAAGTGTGGCCACACGCACATATCGCCTCCGGGTGCTCATGGCAGCAATGGATGTCCATGTTCCTGTTAGTGGGTCATATCGTTCAGCACTGTGGACACCAGAATGATACTGATATTCAATTACAACGGTCAAGTGATCCTTTCCCAGGATTTGTCCCCTCATCTCCCCAATGCTATGGCTGAAATCCTGGGCATCACAGACTCTATGAATAGATAGCAATATGTGTTGGGTGGGTATAGGCTACTGGCTGCTTAGGCTGGAGGGAGGGCCCCTCCAGGGGGAGAATGGTGCCAAGGTCCCGCTGATGCTGTGACCTGAGGTAAGGAAGCCTTAGAGAGCCAGTAGCCTGGATTAGGCAGGGCCTCATTCTCTTAGCCAGATGTGACTTCACAGTCAAGCCAGCCTCATCTGCTGCTGCTGAGCCAACCCTGAAAGGCCACTGGGGCCCTAACCCAAACTACTACCTGTTGAGGCAGGAAGCCCCATCGTAGCCACCAGCTGCATACAGGAGCCCATGCAGGGCAGCTACACCTAGGCAGCTTCGCCTTGTGCCCATGGAGACCTCGGGCTGCCATGTGTTTGTCACAGGGTCATAGGACTCCACTGTAGCCAGGTCTGAGGTTCCATCATAGCTAGGAGAAGAGTCCGCTACTGATCAAAGATGGCCTGGCAGGCATGTGACAAACCTTTGAGCTTGCATGCCCAGCTTCTATGCTTACCCGCCCACAGCATACAGTCGGTTCCCAACAGCAGCGACTCCTACACGAGCCCGACGTGTAGACATGGAGGCCACCACATGCCAGCGGTCAGTTCGAGTGTCATATGCTTCACAGTCTCCATGGATAGCAAACAAGCTCCCACCACCTGGAAGATTGGTAACAATATAAATAAAGAGGTTCAGGAAGGCTGTGCAGAGGACCCTAGCGTGACCCAAGTACAAAGACATGAAGGTTCCAGGGGTGGGAAGAGACAGAGACTAGATCACACTAGTGGGCCCCATAACATAGGGTCTTTGAGATCTGAGTTGGGGTAGATGGCCTAGGGCAAGATAGGGAAGGAGAAGGGGTTCAGCATACCAACAGCAAAGAGCACAGGGCCAGCACCCTCACAGCGACGGGGTCTTGTGCGGCTAGTACCCAGAACACCTCTCTGCTCAGGCAGCAGGTGGAACTTAAGGGCCTCAATGAGCAGATCCTTGCAGTCAGGGTGATGCCTCACAAGGCTTTCAGCATCCACGTGGCCCAAAAGGAAGTCTCGGCTCAGCAGAGGCAGCCGCACACATTTCATCAGCTAGGGCAGGAGGTGCCACATAAGGCAAGACCCTGGGCATACTTGTCCCAGGGTTAAGACCCACTCAGGTGCCTATAGCACTTGTATGATTGGTATGATAGGTGGCTGTATCACTCCAAAGGAGTCCCTGAATGGAAGATACTAAGGAGTCAAAGAAGGAAGCTTACACCTTAGCCATCTGCATTCCCTTCTAGACAGCATGGGAGCTCCAGGACTTGGCCTCACCCTTGGTACATGCTGCCTCCGAGTGTCTACATCATGTTTGACCCAGCTCAGGACTGCACGATACACATCTTCCTCTGAGGGCACGTTCAGGCTATCACTAGAGACCAATTCCAGCACCTGGGGGTGAGAGGTCCTCAGACCTGACATCTGGGTAGGGGAGGGCCCAGAAAACCCTGAATGTGTCTGAGAGTATCAGACAGAGGGCACGTGCACGTACACACACGCACACACTTAATGCTCTTAGAGTGAAGGACCAAGCAAAGTCAAGAATCACAGATTTTGTTTCCAGTAGTGGTGCTGATGGGTAGATGGGTGAGGGGTGTCCGAGGTCCTGAGTAGTCTTAGGTACATAGAATCAGAGACTGGGAAATAATGGTCCTAGAGTGTGGTAAAGACAGGCATCTAAAACAAATGATTGGGTGAAATGAGAAGATGGAAACAGCGTTGGGACGAGATGGTGAGGGAATGGATCATAGCGTGAAACTTGCACCAGAAACTTGAAATGAGGATTGCAGAACACTGGCTGCTAGGGTCTGGGCTGGGGCAATGTATGGTGGGGGCTGGGCCCAAACTGGCATGTTACCTGCTTCAGTGGTTACCTGCTTCAGTGGCAACAGCATGAACTCCTCAGTCTTGGCCACATCCACGAAGTGCTGCAGCACGTACCTGTGTGCTGCCTTGAGCAGGTCACTGCATGAGTGTGTGTCTGCAAATCCTCGAATGCCCAGGCAGTTGGAAGGGTCGAGCTGGCTCAGGAGGAACTTGCAGCAGGCATCTCGAACACCATTCAACTGTAGAAGGCTGGCAGCTGGGAGTAGAGTCTGGGGCGTGAAGATGGGTGAGTCAGGAGGGGGCCAGAAGAGCACAGAGTAACTGGATACTGAGGAGAGGCATGGTGAGGCCAGGATACACAGATCTGGGCTGGAGATCACAGGGGACATGGGTATGGGAATGGCAAGCCTCACCTGAACGTTGCCCTCGCCCACCACAATCTCAGCCGTGTATGCAAACTGTACCAGCTGGTCTAAGGCTTGCGGGTCAATGTCATGCAGTGTCACGTGTGTCTGACGGCTCTCACTCATCTCATCTGTGAAGACAGTGGATTAGGCAGCCTGCCCTGGGGGATCTGCAGAGATCCTCCTAGGGCTGCTCAGACTATTGTATGTGGTACTTGCTTGTGAACATGGCGTGGAAGTAGGGGCTACAGGAGGCCAACACCACCTTATGAGCACGGATCTCCTTGGCTGCCACATGCAGGACGATGTCACACAGTAGGCCACGCTGCCGCATGCGGCTCATTGCCACAAAAGCATCATGGTAGTGCCGTTTCGAGTTGTGTGCCACACTGTGACCCTCTCTGCTCAACAGCTGCATCGCACCTTCCATCGGGGCTGCAGGCCGGGCCTGCCTGGGCCGAGCTCGCTCTGCCTCGGGGCTGCAGGCCGCAGGACTAGGTCAGTGTTTATACACTGTAGAGAGCCACTCACCCACCTTTGAGAACTCCTAGCACAGCTAAGACAGCTGCAGTCTCTCCCCAGTATTTCAGTCATCAGGGACCAAAAGCCCATCAAGGACCATCCTGTCACTCACTGCCACTTTCCAGGGCTCAAGTTCTCTCTCCTGTCAAGGAACCTCGCTGGAGCTAGAGCAGAGTCTTTCATAAATTTAAGCCTGCTCTCAACTGACACCTGTCCCTCTTCCTCTGCTGACTACCTCTCCTAGGGCTCCAAGCTCCTCTTCTAGTGCCCCGAGGAGAAGCAGGCATTTCCCAGGGACCCTTGTCCTCAGCACTCATTGTGAGCACTGTAGGCGCTGGAGAGAAGTTGGCCAACACTGTCCCTCTGAAGTGAATCCCCAGATCCCACTCACCAGGTTGACCTCACCCGGCTCTGGGAGCAGCCCCTTCTGCCCCATTCTGCAGATTTGTTTAATAGTGGCTGGAGAACCAAAGGGCTGAGACCCTGCACCACCTCTTGCAGGGCACCATCCCTCCCTCCATCCCTCCACCCTACTCACGCCGGCGGCTGGGGTGGCGGTGGCGCCTCAGGCCCGGGCCCCGGGCTACTGTGCTCTGGACTCTGCGTCCTGCCAGCAGGCCGCTCGCCACGGGGCTGCATAACTTCAGCCGCCAAACCCGCGACAGACAGCGCAACGCTGTTCGACTGATTCGGACCGTAAGAAGACTGCCTGGCCGCTATGTCCACTCCGGCGCTCGCTGGTCTCCGCAGCCCCTGTTTCTCGGCGCCGCCCGCCCTGCTTCACATAAGGTTGCAGGACCTGCTCCCACCCCCAATCGGATCAGCGCTGCGCTGACAACTTCCCTCCGTTTGGGAGCCTCACTCCCATGCCCGCTGTCTTCCAAGGAGCACCTAACCTGCGTTTGGCGCCTAGGTTAACTGCAAGTTCCAGTACCCCAGTACTCACCTGCTAGATCTTGCTGTGACTGACAGAGCTCCATAGCACTAGGGTCGAGCTGGACGCTTAGCCCTCGAGTCTTATCCTCAGGCCTTCTTTTCATAAGCGTGTGGAAAGGCTCAGCGCTCCTACACATACATATTTGAGCATTAGGCGGAAGGGGGCTGCTAGGGTCTGAGAGGTGCTGCATTATCTACTGACATGGATACAGCATTCTTGTCACACCCAGGCTCGCCGAGGAATTGAGTGTCCTTTGACTTAAAAAAATAATTTTTTTCATTTTGTTTGTGTATGGGTGTTTTGCCTATTTGTGTCTTATATAAATTACGTGTGTGCAGTGTTTACGGAAACCAGAAGAGAGCATCAGATCTCCTGGGACTCAAGTTACCAACAGTTGTGAACCACCCCGTGAACACTGGGAATTGGACCCCTGTCCTCTGGAAGAGCAACTAGTGTTTTTAAGTCCGAACCATCTCTATCAGCCCCTGGTCGGTCGGTCGGTCTGCCTGCCTGCCTGCCTACCATTTATCATCTATATAGCTATGTATCTATTTATCTATCTATCCATCTATCATCTATCTTTATCTGGTTTTTCGAGACAGTCTCTGTGTAGTCGTGGCTGTCCTGGAATTCGCTCTGTATAGACTGGCCTCGGACTCAGAGATTCGCCTGCGTCTGAGTGCTGAGATAAAAGGCGTGCGGTCCGGCCAGCCCCTTACTTTTTTTTTTTTTTTTTTTTAAAGATTTGTTTGGGCGTGGTGGGCAGGGCTGTTCGGATTTTCAACCTTGTTTCCCCAGTGGGAACCGTTGTTACTGTGTTTTATGGCGGGCTTTGAGCTGTGAGAGCCGGTCGGCCTGCACAGGTGAATTCTTGCGGAGCACGCTACTTAGCACACCTGCTGCGCCAAGAGGAAGAAGGCACCCTCCCGCCTGGGGACCGCCGGTACTACGGTTTGAGAACCCTAAAGCCACCAGCACGGTAGGACGGGCGGGGCTCGCGAGCGGAAGTCTGGCGGCACAGGGCATTCTGGGCCCGGAAGTGCGGCGCATGCTGTTTTGAGCATCATGGCTGTGTCTCACGCTCCCCGGAGGTGAGTTGACTAAGTGGGCGTCCGTACCCCTGGCAGGCGCTTGCTCCCAGGGCTCTTTACGTTTCTAAGTGTGGCTGGCGGACTGGCAGAGGTCTTGACCTGATATAACTTGCAGGCGACTGGCAGAGTTAACAGTTGACGAGTTCTTGGCCTCGGGCTTTGAGTCCGAATCCGAGTCGGAGCTGGAGGACATTAAGGAGGCTGCGGCGAAGGAGAAAAAAGGGCGAAGAGCCGTCTCTAACTGGGAGCAGCGGGACACGCGCACCTCATCCAGGTGAGAGCACGCCTCTCCCTCACCCTCCGGCCCTGCCGCACGGCGATTGACTTCCAGTAGTGCTTTGGTCCCACGCTGCTACACAGAACCGTGGTTTAGCCGACTTTGGGCCGATGTGCGTTGGAAGATAGTGTAGAAGCCTTTTTAAATAAAAACAAAAACAAAGCCCAAGAAAAGCACTTGGTCCTGGATAAACCAGTGGGCGTGTTGGAGGAAAAGAAACTATGAGTGGAAGGGGAAAACGAGGCTGGAGGGCGTGTTTGCCAGTGCAGATAAGGTCTCTGGGCGGGAATGCTGAGATCGGTTCGGGGCTTGATAATAAATGATGACAACTTGAGCACAATTTGAGCGAGAACTGCAAAGAAAAAGCAGGCAGCCTTTGAGTTAATTGGAGCAGAGCATGGCTGTGGCAGAACAGATCCAGGAAGGTAGCAAGTCAGAGTGACAATGAAGGGACCTGGTTCTATAAAGACTTTTGGTAAAATGGGAAGCTGCCTCAGGCTTAAGCATACAGAAGGGGTCTGTAGGGTTGTTGTGATTGGAAGAGTTGCAAGGTTGGACATGGAGAGTTTTGAGGGGAGGTGTTATTGTAGGAGAGCTAATGACAATTTACAATGAGGTGAGCATGGTAGGTGTACAGCTGGTCTGGGAGTGCCCTGATCTTATGCTGAATATGAAATGGTTGTGTTGAAACAATGTCAGAGGTGCTGTATGTGTGATGATTTACCTCTGGATAATCCTTCTTCTTGGTCATTGGTCCTACTTCGAAGGGAATATACTAATATGGCCTCCTAGAGGCAACAACCAAATTGGCTATGTGGAAGGACAAAAAGCTCCTTCCCCTGTTGGCTTTTCACTGGCCTTACTGACACCCATATTCTCAGCCTGCATAAGGGGCGTGCTTCTGAACACAAAGACCAGCTCTCTCGGCTAAAAGACAGAGACCCTGAGTTCTACAAGTTCCTGCAGGAGAATGACCAGAGCCTACTGGACTTCAGTGACTCAGACAGCTCTGTGGAGGAAGAAGAGCAATTCCATTCCCTGCCAGACACGCTGGAGGTGAAACCTGGCAGACCTGGGCATTGGGGCACCTATGATTTTTATACACTGTGCCAGCTTCGTTTTTTTGTATCTGGTACAGGAAGCAAGTGAAACAGAGGAAGATGGAGGAGAGGACAGTGACATATTGCCCAGAGGACTGCAGAGGAAGAAGAATGAGCCTGTACCTGTGACCCTTGCTATGATGGAGAGATGGAAGCAGGGCGCCATGGTGAGAAGCAGTATAAGTTAGGTGGCTGGATCTCCACAGTCAGGAGACTCTGACCTTGCCTCATTCGAGGTATCTGAGACAATAGATGAAAAGACTTTGTTTCTGGGAAGTACACAGTGAGGGTCTAAGTGCCAGGGTCCTCTAGCTATGTCTATTTATTTGTAGTGTGGAGTTCTGCCTTCTCACTCTGTCAGGGTCCTGGCCATTGTGGGGTGGGTGTAGAGTTTATTTCATTTCATTTCTGTTAACAGGATACCACAGACTGGGTAATTTGTTTTTTGTTGTTGTCT
This sequence comes from Uromys caudimaculatus, assembly GCA_028551405.1. Classification (NCBI taxonomy): domain Eukaryota; kingdom Metazoa; phylum Chordata; class Mammalia; order Rodentia; family Muridae; genus Uromys; species Uromys caudimaculatus. Next base: position 140,127,913 of record CM052702.1, read on the forward strand.
TAGTTTTTATTTATGTGTATGTGTGTTTCACCTGCATATATGTTGGTGTACCATATGCCACCGTGTGGGTGATGGGACTCAAACCTGGATCATCTGAAAGAACAGTCAGTACTCTTAACTGCCAAGCCATCTCTGTAGCCCCAGACTAGGTAATTTGTAAAGAAATTTAATTGGCTCACATTGCCGGAGGATGGCAGGTCTAAGAGTATGATGATAGTTTTTGGTAAAGGCCTTGTGTTGTGATACGTGTTCAGATATATCTCTTTGGGTTCTTAGATATCAAGCCCAGGACTTGTATATCCTAGGTAATCGCACCATCCTGAGCCCTGTGTCTGTCTTCTGTTGTTTTGTTTTTGTTTTTCTTTGAGACAGGATCTCATTAGTTGTGGCTGTCTTGGAGCTTGGAATGTAGAACTGTTTCTATTTTCTGAGTGTTGAGATTAGAAGTGTGTACCACCTCACTTGTTCCCAGTGAACCTTGTCATTTCATGTAATCTTGATTACTTTCCAAAGACTCTACTTCCAAATAAACTTAGATATTAAATTTTTACTACATAAGCGTTTTGGACCATAGTCAGACTTAGCATTATTTGTTCAATGGGGAGTCAGTGTCCTTTGAATAATTTCACACTTAACTTAGAGGTTTTGGGAATTTTTACAACAGAAGATCACTATGTAAATCACCCTGGTGGCTAGCCTTGAACTCTATGTAGAGCAGTTTGGCCTCAAAACTTGCTGTAGTCTCCTTGCCTTTGCTTTCCCAGTGCTGGCATTATAGACATCAGCTACCATGCTTAGCTTTCACATTGGTTTCTTTAGGGAAGGGAGTGAAAAGGGAAAATTCCCATAAACTTTCTGGAGCAGGTTTGTAATATAGTATTCTCTCCCCTTCTGGTACTCCTGAGACAGGCTCTGCCTATCCAAGTGGCCTATCCAAATACCTATTTTGTTGTTGGCTCATTGTCCAGTGATCTTAGCCCCACAATTGCTCTGGGCCTGAGATTGTGGGTTAGGATCACCTTTTCAGGTTCCTGGAGCCTGGTACTGTGAACTACTCTTCTAGTGATCTTGATCTTTTGCCCCTTCAGCACCGCCTTACTCCCAAGCTGTTCCATGAAGTGGTACAGGCATTCCGAGCAGCTGTAGCCACCACCCAAGGAGACCAGGAAGCTGCTGAGACTTGCAGGTTCCAGGTCACAGATAGTGCTGGTGAGCTGGGGACAGAGGACCTGGGCCAGGCTTCTTTGTGACACCTATGTTCCCTATACAGGTGAATGACACTTTTGTTCCTTGCAGTGTTCAATGCTCTGGTTACTTTCTGCATTCGAGACCTCTGTGGTTGCCTTCAGAAGCTACTGTTTGGAAAGACACCAAAGGATAGCAACAGGTAAGGGGATGGCCAGTGGTTTTGCCATTAAGGTAGAGGAGGTCACAGAAAGTCTTAAGGAAGCACAGAGAACAGCTAATAAATACAGATGAGTCACGGTGGGGCTGAGAGTAGACATAGCCATGTGTCTAGAGGTAGCAAATGCCGAAGAGCAAAACTTGAAGGAGAAGATGGTGGCAGTTGGTTGATTCATTGACAGAATGCATCCATCTAGAGGCAGCAGAGAATGAAGAGGGCAAGGAAACCAACAGGTGGAAAGGGTAGAGAATAAACCAGATGATTGGACGGAAACCCAAGTCAATGGCTAATGCACCCAGATGCTGGGGAGCAGTTGTCGTGAAGGGACAAGTGAGATTTTGGAAACAGGGTTGCCTCCTGAATTGGATACGATGCTTGAGGTGTCGCACAGGTGAGATGGTGTTGGTTTAGATACCTGGAAGGTTAGACAGTGGGGTATCTTTAATGGGCTCTGTTTTTTTTGTCCTTGATATAGTTCAGTAGATCTTGGTAAACATCTACTATGTACTAAATACTCAGACACCAAGGGATAAGTGTAAAACTCACAGGGAATTAGTTGCTGTTGCCAGGTGTTCAGCTATTTGGCAGTTAAGGGTCTGGAGTTTAGGTAAATTTAGGTAAAATTGAGTATATAAGCGCATTTTTTTATGATATGTGGCATGTACAGGTCTAAGACACACAGCCTGCAACAGCAAGGGGTGACTGGTTAGGCCCCATAGGTCTTGAATGCTGGCTACGAGTTTGGGTAGATGGAGCTACAGAGACTCAGAAGAGAAATATATCTGAGAAAGTCCTAGGGAAGATACTTTGGGAATTTAGAGTTCTGTTGTTCTGAACTCTGGCCAAGTTGGTGGCCTGTGCAAGGGACAGGTGTTGGTTTCCTGCAGGTGTCAGTCTGGGCTATGCCACCAGCTGTAAGGAGCCGCTTGGCTTTTGTGTATAGGGGATTGGGTTATATGATATTGTGCTTGGCAGATTTGTGTCTGAATTTCAGGAATGGGGTGTGTATATTCCCTGCAGGATGCTGCTGCCATCTAGTAGCCCACTGTGGGGAAAGCTCCGTGTGGATGTCAAGACATACCTGAGTGCAGTTGTACAGGTACTGTTCTGGTGGGTAAAAGATCCCAGGAGACCTGGTCATGTCTGGTAGTCTGGTGCTCTCTTACACCCCAGACTTGAATGACTTTGGGCCTTGTTATTCTCCTCTTCTTCTTTAGCTGGTAGCCTGTCTGGCTGAAGCCACGGTGTCTGCAGCTGTCCTGCAGCATATCAGCAGCTTGGTTCCTTACTACCTGACTTTCCCTAAGCAGTGCCGAATGTTGCTCAAGGTATGTTAGTCTGTCCTTCTGTGTTGGTGTAGCTAGGAGTGCACATGGCTACCTTTTTTGTCCTACTCCTGGCTAGGACAGAGGCAGCATTTGTGCCTATACTTGTTCCGCTCCTGCCATGTCTTCCACCCCACCATGGGTCCCAGTCTCAGATAGCCCTCAGTCCTTTCAGGGCAGCATTGCTTAGTAATGTGAGAATAGGCTCCACTGGGGCATGCCGGCTAGCCATGGAGGGTTCTAGGCCAGGAAAGGCAGTGATGTATCTTTTTCTCAGAGGATGGTAGTTCTATGGAGCACGGGTGAAGAATCTCTGCGGGTCCTGGCCTTCCTGGTACTCATCAGAGTCTGCCGGCACAAGAAGGAATCCTTCCTTGGTCCCATTCTGAAGGTAGTATGAGTCTTCTATTTGTTCATTAAGGTCTGTAATGGGAATCAGCACAGGCGCCTGGCACACAGCCTTTTTGGTTGATGGTCCTTACTGGGACTTGACACCAAACTCTGATCACAGTTTTCTTACCAAGAAAGTAGGGTGGTGATGGAAACAGGAATCCATGGTCTTCTGGGTATTGGTGATAGTGGTGGGAGGGGACTCTTTTCCTCTTGGGATGAGAATGTTATATCTAGAAAATAGGAATGTGTCTGAGGTCACAACCAAGATCAGACCCTGCTGTCCAGTTCCAAACCTGGAATGCTATCACCACTGTACAGACTCAGCATGAAGCAGAGCGTCTCCTCTACTTCCTTCCTGGGCCTTCAGTCCTGTGCTTGCCTGTTCCTCATCTTACCCTTCTCTTACCATACACCTTCCTCTCTTCTGCATATCTTAGATTATTTGCCTTGAGGCTGGTGGGTACAAGTGTGTAGGCTGAGAAACATCAGAGTCCTTGAGTGCTGGGAACCATTCAAGAGTTGAGTCTGCAGCTGAGTTTGGGACAGCAGTTCTAATGGAAAGTCCTAGGTGTTGGCAGGTGGCTTGGAACTGAACAGTGGTTGCTCAGGTGGCTCTTAACTTTGGTTTGTCTGTCAGCAAATGTACATCATGTATGTGAGAAACTGCAAGTTCACCTCTCCCAGTACCCTCCCCCTCATAAGCTTCATGCAACGGACACTGACTGAACTGCTTGCCTTGGACCCCAGCGTCTCCTATCAGCATGCTTTCCTCTACATCCGACAGCTTGCAGTCCACCTGCGTAATGCTATGACCACAGGCAAGAAGGTACTTGGTCAGACTCTTCTAAGACAGTAGCCCCACTCAGGGCCTTAGGGCATGCTGGAAGCCACTTTTTAATGGGAGAGACTGCTCAACACTCTGGAGGGAGGCTTTGGGTGATTCCAACAGGGAAGAATGGGCCTTAGATGTGGACTTCACTCTCACCAGGAGACCTACCAGTCTGTGTACAACTGGCAGTATGTACACTGCCTCTACCTATGGTGTCGCGTCCTGAGTACCCTTGGTTCCAGTGAGATCCTGCAGCCCCTACTCTACCCTCTTTCACAGATCATCATTGGCTGTATCAAGTGAGTTCAAGGACAAGGCTGTGTTAGATTATCTTGGGGGTTGGGGGCAGCAAGTTCCTTGGGATACTTGGCAGTGCTCTTGGTATAGGGAAGAAGTTTCTTATCTGCTAGCTTCTATGAACTACATTGTACAAAGAATCTTCTCCGGTGGCCACGCCTTAAGTATTAGCTTTTGTGTCTGTGGTTTCTGAGGAAGGGCCTGAGAAGATGAACTGGATATAGATTTCAGGCAGCTAGGCTCTGCAGTCAGCCTCTACTTAGATAAATAGGTTAGCTGTCCACAATGTAACACCTCTGTGTTCTGAGGCCTACTTGGGCCCTTGTGCAGTTGGAGGGCATTCAGATCTAGTTCTAAGTGCTTTTGATTTGCTGTGAATGTGCCATATACCTCTCTGGCTAGGAGGGGGCCTCTCTGTCCTCTTGAGCTTTCTCCTGACACTGAAGACTGGGCTAGGAAGGGAAAGAGTCAGGTGGTACAAGAAAACAAAGCAGTTAGTGGAGAGGAAATGAGGCAGGAGTGACTGAGACTAGGCTAAAGCTGGATGGGTGTCTTTCAGTCCTGCAGCTGAGCAGTGGGGCAGTACCCAAGGCCAAGCATTTTGGTTGTCCTTGTTGATTTTGTTGACTATTTAAATTATTATTCCCCATGGGTGCTATGAGTATTCAGCCTGTAGGAGTGACTAGGACCTCCTGTATTTGTAGTTTGGTTTATGAATGGGGAGGAGTTAGAGGCACTGGACAGTTAATGTTGATGTTTGGGCCTGGCTACCTGACTAGGCTCTGCTCCTTCTTTCTCCAGGTTGTTGCCCACTGCCCGCTTTTATCCGTTGCGCATGCATTGTATACGTGCCCTGACCCTGCTGTCCCAGACCATCGGCACCTTCATCCCCGTTCTGCCCTTCATTCTCGAGGTGACTGTGCTAGGCGCAACTTGGGGACTTAGAAATGTCTTTTGGAAACCACACCTCCTTCTCTGTGTCTGCTAGTGGTAACTTCTAACAATGGCCCTGTGGTCCCTGTCTTTGCAGTCCTTGCAGATCTGCATTTAGTCTCTCCAAGTCTCACACTTACTATGACACCTTTCTTGTTTTCCTAGATAGACCTTATTCTGACCTCTACCTTGGTTCACTGTACCTGCCCTTGGACTCTTCACATCAGGTCCAGATTCCCTGAGAAAGTGAACCATAAGGGTTGAAACCAAGCCCTCTGCTGACAGAGTGTCCCTGCCCTTTCTTTAATTTATGGGTAGGATAAAGGGGGTTACTGATATCAGTTCTATATATTAGTTAACATCCTTTGCTCAGATAGAGAAAGAACATTCTCTACCCCCAATTTATTATTAATCGTTGTAGCTGGTTCAGCTTCCAGCAACATGTTGATACATAAGTTCTCTTGTCAGGCTTTCCTATAGAACTCTCCCTCTCTGTGCTTCTGTATGTACCTTATGCCTCCTTGGTTTACCTGTTCTGTGTGTGGGGTCTCCTAGTAGTTGAGGAGGTATCCTTGGACCAAAAGGTTAGGCTAGGCTCCTATTTCCCTCTCTTAGGAAGGCCAAAGTGTATAGCCTGCAAAGTCTGTGGGGTATGGAAAACACAGTCTCTCCCCTGAGACTTGTCTCTTTCTTCTCTGTATTTCTTTGTTGCTGGTTGTATCCACTGTACCTGGGATGCATGAGGCCCAGATTCTTACAACCACTATCAAGTTAAGTGTATACAAGAGTCCTTATGGTTATCTGTCAAGGGACTCAGGGCTCTGGAAGATGAATAGGGTCTGGAGGCATCTGTGGTGTTTGAGCTGTCTAGTTGTACAGCCTGGTCTTGCGGGATCTCTTTGGGTTGGGCTGACACTCTGTGGGTAGATTTTCCAGCAGGTGGACTTCAATAGACGGCCAGGCCGCATGAGCTCCAAGCCCATCAACTTCTCTGTGATCTTGAAGCTGTCCAGCACCAACCTGCAGGAGAAGGCATACCGGGTGAGACTGACCTTCTGGGAAAGGCCTGGGGTTATGTTTTAGTTGGCTCACAAGGACTTCAGGATCATTTGTGGTTTCTTTTGAGACCAGAACTCTGTTATGTAGCCTTGCTGTCCTGGAACTTGCTATATAGATCAGGCTGGCCTTAAACTTACAGAGATCCACCTCTCAAATGCTGAGATTGAGGTTTCTGTAGTCACAGAACAATGACGCCTTAATCTCTGTCCCTGTGAAGCTGGGTGTGGTTTGGGAGAGGCTGTGAGTACTGTTTTATAGCCCGGGTCTTGGAGATTGAGCAGAGTTGGGGTGAAATATAAGATCATGGGCTACTGGGCTTCATCATCTGATGAAGTTGGGCCTCCTCCTCAGGATGGCCTGCTGGAACAGCTGTATGACCTTATTCTGGAATACCTGCACAGCCAGGCCCATAGCATCGCTTTCCCAGAGTTGGTGCTGCCTACTGTTCTACAGGTATGTGCTCAACACCTGACTTCTCTTCCCTGGCCAGACCTTGGCATCCTCTTTGTGGCTAACTTGGACAATCTTTTAGTAGGTTTGTCTTCCCCTTATGTTCTAGTCCTAGAAGACCAGTAGCAACACCATGTTTATGCAGCTACCTGGCTGCCAGATCCATTGGTGCCAGTGCAGGGAGAGAGTGATCATTTGCCTTGGTAGCCTGAGGAGCTTTTCTCTAGGGCTGTGGAATTAATTTGTAAAGGATTATCAGCCACTGACAACGTTGGGCCAGGTCTGGGTAACTTAATCAAGATCTCAAGAATTTACAGACCCTTCCCCAGGCTGGCTGGAGCCTTCCATAGACTATGGAAGTCTAAAGCCTGGGTTGGTGTGATGCCCATTTTGCTTTCCTAGGTGGTCCTGGTAGTAAAATGCAGTTCTCCCTCTTTTCGGCTCTCTCTGTTCCCCTTCTGAGAATCTGTTTGCTCTCAGCTCAGCTGTTTCCCATCTTAGGCACTTCTTGTAGGAGGGAGCTAGTGCTGTCCCTTTCTGGTACTGGTAGGGGATTAGCTCCATTACTCACAGGCTTGTTGGGGTTGGAGTGTTGCTCATACATGAGCTATACCTGGGTATGTATGAAGGTAGAGGTTACATGTATAGCTGTGCCCGTGTGCTCCATTACTGTTGGTGGCACAATGTGGCATTGGCCTCCCCCTATGTTCTCTTGGCTGATGATGTCAGGTAGTCAGGACACCTTTAGTTTTAGACTCAACATTTGAGGTGTATGGATGTGTAGATCTAGAGTAGGGGTTAGCAGATGTGTTTCAGTTAAAATCAAGATAGCAAAAAAAGAAAAAAAATTGAGGTTTTATGGCTTCTCAGAGCTCTTCAGCTGCTTACCTCTCAGGCTGCTGCAGTAGCACTCAGACAAGCACATGAGTAAAGCACATGAGCAAGGTCTTATGCCTGTGAGACCTAATTAAGAGATTGATAGCAGGTCCTTGTGTCTCCTTGTGATTGTCACATGGCTTTTCACTGCTTGGACCCCCTTGGGGGTATGGAATGGAACTGTCACTGGAACTGTACCCTAACCCTTCCTTTCTGCAGCTGAAATCTTTTCTCCGGGAGTGCAAAGTGGCTAACTACTGCCGGCAGGTGCGCCAGCTGCTGGAGAAAGTGCAAGAGAATGCAGAACATATCCGAAGCCTTCGACAGAGAGTGACCTTCAGTGTGTCTGACCAGCAGGCAGTGGTGGGTTGGGACTTGGTGTCTGCACTGGAATGGTGTTGCCTGAGGGTCACCAATTAGGGTGTGGTAGATATTTAAGGGTTTTCCGGGATGATCATGTTCCTGAATTTACCTAATCCTTAGGATGCTTGGGAGAAGCAGGTCCGTGAAGAGGGGACCCCTCTCACCAGATACTACAGCCACTGGAAGAAGCTGAGGGACCGTGAGATCCAGCTGGAGATCAGTGGCAAAGAGCGGGTAAGGCTGGGGTCTGTGAAGATGGCCTAGCAGAAAGCGGCCGAGCAGGTTATTTGTGAAGGGGTTTGGGCTGAGGGAGTGAAGTTGGAAAAGCAGGAGGGAAAAAAAAGAAAGGTGAGTTTGAGTGAAGCCTGTGAACTGCTGTTCACCTGCAGGGCAGCTGGTCCCATGTATTGCTGTAGATGGTACCTGAGGTGGGGTGGACTAAGCTCAGGTCTACCCAGTTCTCTTGGCCTCTCCCTACCCTCATTTGTTGTTCTGTTTTTGGTCCTTGAAGCTAGAAGACCTGAACTTCCCAGAGATCAAAAGGCGGAAAGTGGAAGTCAGGAAGGATGAAGACAGGAAAGAATTAAAAGACCTGTTTGAGTTGGACAGTTCTGAGGGAGAGGACAGCACAGACTTCTTCGAGAGAGGTGAGGCCTGAGGTGGGAGTAATTAAGAGCTGTGTGTGTCTGGGGCATTCATGTCTGGCTAGTGGGCAGACCTGTTTTATTATTGTTAATTTTTATGTCTGTGTGTTTTGCCTTCATGTATGTCTGTATCACAGATACCGAGACTGTAGTTAGAGACAGTTGTGAGTCTCCATGTGGGCACTGGGAGTCAAACCCAGGTCCTTAAACCACTGAGCCATCTCTCTAGCCTCTAGATCTGTTTCTTATACTACTCATTGGCCCCTTATGTTTGAGCTGGGGACTCAGCATTGGTAATTGTCACCATGCTTGGGGCATCCATGTAGGTGGCAGAAAGGGCTAGCGGCCCCTTGCCACTGCTGAGACCTGGAGCCCTGTTGGATGTCCAGAGCCAACCCTCCTATGTAGCTACTCATATTGCCTTGCACCTGTGTGTGTGTGTGTGTGTGTGTGTGTGTGTGTGTGTGTGTGTGTGTGTGTGTGTGACGGTTCTTCATTTACAGGAGTTCCTGGGCCCCTGGAAGCTCACCGAGGAATGAAAGAAGATCAGGAGGAAGAAGATACAGAAAAAGGTGCCAGCAATTCGGAGGGTAAGTGGTTTCTATTATGAAATAGACTGGCCCTGGAGTCTGTCTAGAGGCGAGGCCATGGGAAGACAGCTCTAAGCCAGGCTTATGCCCCTCCCTGGGGTACCAGGCCAGCTGCTCTGTACTCTCTAGCAACCAGCTATAGCACACCGATAAATTTAATTAGTGCTGTAATTAATTAGTGATGAGTAAGTAACTTCTAAGGCTGGCTTTTTCATGATATATCAGAATTTATGTAGCCTCTTCTTTCTCTGAAGATGGAGACACAGACACAGGAGTGGATCTAAATGAACTGTGGCAGCTGGCTCAGGGACCACAGGATGAGTTGGAGGATCTTCAGCTTTCAGAAGAGGACTGAGGGCCTCCTGCCAGCTCCTGGAGGCCTTGAGGACAACAACTATGCAGCAAGAGAACAGTTGACAGTAAACAGGGTTTTATTGTTACAGCACAACAGAACAAGTGTGCTAAGAGCCAATTTGACCCTGAAAGGGAACTGTTTCTGCAGAGCCTTCTGCTGCCCCAAGCAGGAGGCTGACCCTGATCTGCAGAGTTGTCTCAGTTCAGAGTGGGGAGGGTGGCTCCATGGCCTCTCCACTTTGTCTGTCTTTGGTTTGTCTGCAGACCTCTGCAGTTACCCCTAGAAGGTAAATCCATTGCTTTCTTCTTAAGCCATATGTTTTCCTTTTAAAAATACTCTTGGCATTTTTGCATCTAAAAAGGGGAAGTACTGGGGGGGGTGCAATTTCACTGGGTATTAGGAAGTATGATGGTTGCCTGCTCGATCTTTAGAGAAGCTGGGAAGGATCTGGGGCCCCTGGGAGCAGAGCTATGGTCCCTGACCCATTCTCCTGCTTGGGTGAGGCTTGGCATGTGGGCAGGTGGGTCCCTTCATATGGGGAGGTGGTGGTTGCTGGGGACAGAGGTTGCTGTCCTGGGCTGAGCTCAGGTGCTTGCAGGCTTGGTGGCTGTAGCGGCAGGGCAACAGGGAAGCTGGCCATGTAGAAGACACGGCCTAGGCGCTTGGCCACCTACAAAGAGATGAAGCTGGGTGAATACCTGTTAGGTAAAGGGGCATAGGAAAATAACTTCAGGTATAAAGAGGGTATACCCTCTCTATATTGATAAAAGCACTACACATACTTACTTGTGCCCTGATCTTGAGGGCAGGCCCTAGCTTCAGTCCCATGGTGTTCAGAAGGTGCTCTTCTGTCAATAGAGGCAAAGTTTCTCCATCTATTCCTTGTTCTCTGAATACCTGGGGACAAGTTAGGCCCATAGAATAGAGTTGTATGTCTTGCATGGAAAAATAACTTGGCAAAAGAAAGTCCTTTTTTGTGGGATGTAGAGACTGGGACATTGCCCAGAACTGGGCCTCTTGGCCTAGCCCTAGGGACCTGCCACTCCCCTCACCCTGGCATACTCGCCACAGCCAGAAAGGCCCCCCACGAAGTTGCAGACATCATCTACAGTCCACTTGTTGACATCCTCAGGTGCTGTGGTCTCCTCATCAGTGAAGAGCCCCCCCATGGTACCTGGAGATAGAAAGGATGTCACTAGAGCTTGGGCTTTTCCATTTCTTTGCCTCCTTCCCCATTGGCTGACCTTTCTCTTAATTGGTCAAAGTCCTTGGCTCAGTGACAAGGATTTTTCTCCCCATGGAACCCCCTATCAGTGGGTGGCTAGGGTTGCCCACCTGTGTGGAAGTAGGGGCTGACTGCCCCACAGGGGAATCCCGGGGGCAGTGTGCAGCCTGATAGAAGCCCCTTTCCTTCTGCTCTGGTCCCTCCTGCTGGGACTTGGCTGGGAGTAGAGGCCCTTCCCCTGGCAGCTGCTATCTCAGAGTCCTCTCCATCTGAGTCCTTGGATGGTTCCTCAGAGACATCTTGAGCCCAGAGGCCAGCTCCTGTCGTCTCCTTAGGTTCGCTGGGCTGGGCTGAGGCAGCACCAAGACTCCCCTTTTGGGACCGGCTTCGGGCAGACTCCTTGGCTGGGATAGGGGGTCCTGGGCCTGGGGGTCCTTGGGGTGGCAGGGCCAGTAGTGGTGCTGAGCTGTGTTTCAAAACCAGCATGGAACCACGTCGCTGGAGCTCCTCAGGACCCTCAGGGATATGCAAGGCCACCTCTGGCGCCAGTAGCTGTGGCCGGTGAGTACTGCCCAGTTCTTTCTGCCTAAGCAATTCAGACATCTCCAGCCTGGACCAAAAGGACAGACGGTGGGAGTCAGCCTGGGCATGCTTAAAACTACTCCCACTGGTCTTCCAGGTGCTTACCGAGCCAAGTTCTGCTTCCGTAGAAGCTCCTGCTGCCGAGCTAACATCTCAGCCTGGGCAGAGGGTAGGAAGCTGTAACCTGGGATAGAAAAAAGGCTGTTGAAGCTGGATGCGCTGCACTACTTTTATCTGTCTGCCTAAAGAGAGCCTTATAGGGATACAAACGTCTTACATACCCGACTTTCTCACCTGGAGTCTGACACAGAGCTGTGGGCATCCCCAGAAAAGGAGGCCGGAGATGGGAGCCCATTGTGATGTGGGGGGCATTCTGGGGCGACAGCAAAGGGGGTGGCTGTGACAGCTCCCTGTGGACAGAATAGTGAGCACATGCCTAGTTCCATCTGTGTACACCCCCTTTCCTGTGATCGCCTCTGGGTGCACCCCTGTTGACCCCTTTAATTGCCGACCCCTCGGGTGGTTGTTGATTTGCTGGTTATGGCTTTGGCTTGTACACACACACACACACACACACACACACACACACACACACACCCCAAACAGGCAACTCCAATTAATCTCCCTGTCAGCACAGAGGCAATGACCCTGTGGGCCACACTGCATAGGTAATTACTGGGGTGGGGGATACCTCTTATCCTGAGCAGTGAGGGGAGGGGCACAGGATAGGGCAATTAGCTACAATTCGTAGATGTGGCAGATGCTGCAGTCTGTGTCAGGTTGGGGTGAGATAGGATGTGTTTGGGAAACCCGGGGCCCCTGCCCAATGCTTTCCTTGGCTTAACTAGTCTGCTGTGGAGAGTTTGTACTGTGAACAACCCTGATGTCTCTATGGAATTATAGCAGGGTGGGTGTGGAGGGGGTGAATCCTCTGGCTGGTGGGAATTCCAGATGGTAAGTGGCTTATTCCTTGCCTTCCTCAACATACCACCACCACCTGTGAGGAGAGAGTCTGCTCTCTCAGGGCACCTCTACTAGGCTGGGATAGTAGAGCGCTCAACAAGAAAATTGTAATGACCGTTGGCATTCCTGCATGTTTTGCCCCCAAAAATATTTCCTTGGGTCTTTGCTTGTATCCATATATGTGATGGAGGACTCAGGGGAAAGAAAGGATTTGCCTTCTCAAATAACAAGCACAGAATATGGGGCTTTGCTGAAATACCATCTTAGTACCTTTCAGAGAAGGATGTGGTAGCAGCTGGAACTGTTCCCTCCCGGTGCTGAACTAGGCCTTGCTTCCGTCGATGGCCCACTGAAGATGAGGGCAGGTGTACTTCCAAGCTGCTGGGACCCCTCAGTGTTGCAGTTGCCACTTCCTGCCGTACCCTTAGCAGATCTGGGAAGGGAGGTGATAGCAGTGACCCAGATAAGCTCCCCTAGGATTTCCCCTTTTTATCTTGGTGAGCAGGGCATTGACCCAGTGAAGGTAAGAACGGAATGGGAGGAGGAGACGCTCACATGTCCTGAGCCTGGTTTTGTGTCACAGGCTGGAGGAGGATCAGCAGGGAAGGCAGTTTGCAATAGGACCTACAGGGTGCAGTCAGGCAAGTGAACTTGGAAAGGAATATGAATAAGTAACCAAAATGGGCTGAGAATGAAGGGCTCCAACATAGAGAGTATTGGTGCTAATGTGATTTGAACCTTCACAAGGTCAGAGGTGTAAGGGGTGAATGAGACAAGAGTCCATGGATTTGGAGGGTACCTCAAACAGAAGTCTGCCCAGGTAACTCCTTTCTATATAGGAGGCAAGAACAGGAAGAACTTGTCACCCCCACAAAGCAAATTCATAGCATACATGGTTATAGCAGATACCATTAACTAGCAGTAACACACAGTCACCATTCAGCATGGTTGTGATATGTGCCTTCATTGCATTTAAGAAGAGAGGAAGCTCCTAGCCCCTTTAGTCCCCCTAGCTCAAGCTCCACTTCTCTACCACTTTGCTGCTGCCTGTTTATAAATTAAGTAACTGAAAAGGGGAGGTGGGTCTAGGTAGGGCTTGAAGCCAAACCTAGTAAGCCTAATAAGCCCAGTCCACCCCAGTCATGCTCCATGCAATGGTGATTGACAACCAGCTTGCTTAGACAGTCTCCTGCACAAGCCAGCAGAGCTGGGGAAGCAATTAAAAAGAAAGATTTTTAAATTATTAACATTTAGTGAATTATTCAGGTGCCTGAGCTGCCCTGGGGGACAGTGCCTTCTGCAAGAGTCAAATCCCATCCCCTTCCCTGAGCCCCTGGCCACTTCTGCCAGAAAACACAAGATTTCCCCAGTGCTGTAGCTGCACAGGGTGTCTCACAATTCAGGCTTGGCTTCCCTCAAGCAACCTTGGGCACTAGTAGCCACATCCTGACTGTGACACAGGTTCCTATTTCTGCCATGCCCTCCTCCCCACATAACAAAAACCTGTAAAGTCTGACACAATATCAACATTTATGGTATTGCAACTGACTGCTCTGGGAGTGAGGAGAACCTAGCATAGGCCGGAGTCAACATCTCTTCAACAAAGAACAGGTGAACAAATTCTGTCCCACCCTCACCTGGGTTCTCCTCAGAACAGAAGAGGACTGAGAACGGTGGAGGCAGTTAGGTTGTATCACTATCTGGAAGCCCTTCTATGTATCCAATACTGGTCTTGGTGTTGACCTCCAAACATCCAGATCCTTTTCTTGGGGTAAGCTTAGTACACAGGATGGAAAGGTAACAGAGAGTTGGCACATTTGAAGTTGGAGTGCTGGGGGTGAGGGTGGCACATACCATGGCTGGGGATACCCAAGTGGTAGAGACGTTGAGTTTCCTCAAAGGGACCAGCCTCACTCAGGGCTGACATAAGCTGATGGTAGTGGTCCTCAGGGGCCATTGTAGACTCCAGCTCTGGAAGCAGCAAAGTCTCTGTTGGACAGAGCACATGGTGAGGGCCAAGGGGGAAAGTCAAGGTCTCCTACGGTTTCCACCCAAGGTCTGGGGAACCCTTCAGGACACAGGAACTCTTTGCTCCTTCCCCTTTCCTGTGACCTGCCTCCCTTTCCTGAGTCGGGCTTTCACCTTGGGGGGCCTTGCTTCGGGCCTTCTTCTCTGAAGAACAGTCACTGCTAATGTAGGGGCAGCTCAGCCTCTTGCCCAACAGGTCACCTGTAGAGGATAGAGTAAACCCCATCCAGTGCCTCATGGCTTAGAGAGAAGGCCATCTCTGCCTTAGCTCAGTTTGGAACCCCAACCACCACTATGTTCTCCCTGGCAGTTAAAGACTGCCTCATCTGGTGTCCCAGGCTAGAGAACACTATGACAGATAGATGCAGAGCATAGTAAAGACACAAAGCAATCCTGATGCTGGCCCTGGGCATGTAAATAGAAATAATAGGAACTCCACATCAGTGTTTCACCAGTCTCCTGTAAGTTCATATGCTTCCCCAGCCTCTCCTTGGGGGAACTGAGTGGCCTGCCTTTGCCTCCGAGGATAAGGTTGGCCACTGTGCAGGTGTTGGGGAAGTAAGTACAGAAAGCATACTTCAAATCCCAACCTACTTCATTCTGGGTTTTCACAGCCCTGCCACCAGAAGCTCAGGTTCTTCCCCAAGTAACTTTTCTGCTACACTTGTGACTCAGAAAGGAAGTCTTTGTCTCTCCTTGGTGGTATTTGTCCACCTCCATATCCAGGTTCTGACTCTTATGGGACTCCTAAGCAACTCACCTCATAGTACACAGCCTTTGTGCTATGCTTTTGTGAGGCCAGGCCCAGCCTCTGCTTACAATATCCCCAGAGATCATACCCCCACATGCCAAACCTCAGGCATTAATTGACCCAATTCCAGACTGGCCTAGACACTGCTGCCCAGCTTCCTCTTGAGCTCCTGCCCTGAGGCTAGGGTCTTTGCTGAACAGCCCATGCCATTATGGCTTCAAGCTAAGGTTCTGTCTCTGCCCTCCTTATCCTCACCAGCTAGGGGAGTGTGGAGGAACAATTCCATGGGTGATTCAAAATCTCTATAATGCCAGTAAGGGCTGCTTCTACATGTGTGCCCACCTTCCCCTAAAGTTGGTGGTATCAGCACCAGAACTGAATTCCATTTTTAAAAATTCCTTAAACTGTCATTTTTATCAGGTTGGAGAAGTATGGCAGCAAAAACGCTGATCAATCTCCACATTATGGCTGACAGAATGGTGCTAATAACTTATTGATCTCAGCTACCTCACTGCTTTAGCAGCCCATCTCAGCCTCTGCCCCAGAGAAAGAGACAGCACCTACTGTCTGGACAAGGGTTCCACCCATAATATCTCAAGGCATATGGATCCAGCAGACAAATGATGGGTATCTGGCTTCACTTGGGGTCACCAACAGTGTATCAGAGACCAGTGTGCAGAAGGAGCAGCAGCTGATCTAGACAGGGAGGAGGGTCCCTTAGTTCTGTGTGGCCTGGTCTCACTCATTTTGTACCTGTTGTTCTTGTCCCAACCCACAGATCCCCTTAAGGATTAGGCAAGGGCTCTTTTCACAGCAGTCTGTTCCCACTTTAAAAGTGGCTACCCCCAACATAGAGTGAGAGTGAGGGGGAGAGAGAGAGAGAGAGAGAGAGAGAGAGAGAGAGAGAGAGAGAGTGTGAGAGTGTCTTTCTGGTGTCTTTCTGGAGTTCGGTTAACAGTCTGGTGGAGATGATCATGGAACAGAGGCACCTCAATCTTGTGGCAGACTTAATGAAGCCACATTGACTCCCAGCACACCAGGGTGCTGCTAACATCAGGCAGTCACTTCAACTGCCTGATGTGTAATAGGAATATGCACAAAATCATAAAACCTGCTGCAAGCCCTATAGTTCTCTCTGGTTCAGGGAGCAGTTGTACAGTGGAGGAATGAACACCTACAAGGACTGCAAGAAAGCCCCTAGAAAGTAGGGACAAGACCTTAAAAGAATGCATATGTGAAACCTGAGCACAAAACACACTCACATAATTATGTGTAGTATGAACCTCTGCATGCAGTGCAAAAGGAGGAGTAGCCAGACAGATGACTAAACATCACAGAGAAACGCGTGTGTGTGTGTGTGTGTGTGTGTGTGTGTGTGTGTGTGTGTGTGTGCGCATGTGCGCGCACACGCGCTCGCGGGGGCACGCACAATACACTGACACCACAACAAGTATAGCTCCATAGCTCTGGGAGGAAGTATATGCGCGCGCGCGCGCACACACACACACACACACACACACACACACACACACACACACACACACACCCAAGGAGGTCTCTCCATGAGCAGATACAGGGGGAGGGCCTGTGAGCTCAGAATATCTCAGTCATTGCAGACTCCCTTGGCTCTACCCAATCAATGGGGCAATTAGATTTTATCAGCTGCTTGCTCAGCTGCTTCCATCAAGACTGGGCCTCCATCAGGTCCTCAGCTGTTCCAGAAGCAGTCCCCTACCAGCCCACAAAGCCTTTCAAGCACATGGGGCTTTGATAAAGATGTCCACTTTGATGAACCACACCCACCCAGCCTTTCTAAACACTGTAGCCACTACCAGAAACATCCATTCTAGGACAGAAAGACCCCTCAAGGTCCCTGAAACTCAGGTTTGCCCTCACTGAAGCCTGCTTTTCCTTGAGTGCCATGATCTCTCCAGGTTGCCTCTCTCTGAACTCTTGTGGCTTCCTCGGTAGTCCTGGGAGTCCTAATGTATACACTTTGCTCACTTTGCTCAGATTCAGGACCCCAGGGAGGCAGAACATGCTTCTGCTACACGAGCCATTCTGCAGTGGACAGTTCTGAGTTTAGGAGAGGCTTACATGATATCATCCCTTTGAGGAAAGGGTGGTGGATCTCAACCACTCTAAACCACTCCAGCAAAAGCCATAACGGAGCAGCCTTTGTTGCAGCCCTGTCTGCCTGGCTGGCTGGGATTAACACAATTACCATCACATGTAGCCCCAGGGGAAAGCCAGCCTCCTCTCTCCCCCTTCCTCTGCTGGCCTCTGGCTGCCAGCCAAAGTGCTCAGGGCCCAGAGCTGCTGATCAGAGACTTGGGGAGGACAGTAGTCTGTCTTTAGTCAGGATAGCTATGGCCCCATAGCCCCACTTTACCCTTGATATCTCTTGGATTCCTCACCTCCAGGTCCAAGGCCAATCTCCACGTTGCCTCTCTGGAAGTCACAGTGTCTTGGATGCTCAGGCATAACGAGGCAGCGGCTTCGATGTACACTGGATATAAGGGTGGGCGGGTTGTTGTCCTGGCTGCAGCAGAGCAAGACAGGCCAGGCCATGAGCTGCCTCATGGATTGAGAGTCTGGCACATAGTCAGCATGAGGGACAGTATGCACTGAGTATGCAAAGCTAGGTGCACAGCTCTGACCAGTGACAGAGCACATGTGCATGCCTACTAAACAGACCAAAGGGAAGCCAGGACCTGGCACTTAGACCCAATTGCAGTTCTAAGGCAGCCCCTCCAGCTATTCTTTTTTGCAGAGAAAAGTATGCCCTGCCCTGCCTTTGAGGGCAGCCTGCAGAGAAGGTAAGCTGTCAAACATACTGCCAGCTCTGGCAGCAAGAACATGGCAAATATTTCCTAGTTCTTATTTCTTTTTTTTCTTTTCTTTCTTTTTCTTTTTTCTTTTTTCTTTTTGGTTTTTCGAGACAGGGTTTCTCTGTGTAGCCCTGGCTGTCCTGGAACTCACTCTGTAGACCAGGCTGGCCTCGAACTCAGAAATCCACCTGCCTATGCCTCCCAAGTGCTGGGATTAAAGGCGTGCACCACCACTGCCGGACTAATTCTTAGTTCTTTAAAATAAGGACTCTGAAGTTCTGACCAGAGTTCTTTTGTTGACAAGACTGATGCTCATTAGCAAAGTGCTAGCAGGCCTGGGTGACATACCATCCATGGGTGGGTTCAAGACTTCTAGTCAGGCCCTTTTGGCTTGGTATAACAGCATTTAACTCCTTTTTTCTGTGTTTCTCCTTCTTGCTGAGTCAGCTGAATCCTCATCCACAAAGCCCCATAGAGGAGAGGATGTGTAAGTGGGGATACCTTACCCTGAAGTTCTGTAAGCACACCCACATCAGTAGCGAAGGGAGAAACAGGAAGCCAAAGCCAGGGCAGGAACAGTGGTGCCCAGTATTCAGCACATGCCCTCCGTGGCCTACCTGTGACAGAGCAGCCTTAGATTCTGGCAGAGCGTCTACGAAGTGACCTGGGAATCAACTCTAAACCTCATTAAATAGCTTCCAGCCCCTGCCCAGGGTGACTGGAGCTGGGCTAATCCAGGGCTGGCACCTAAGCAGATAAGTTTCATCAGCAGACACTCCAGAGGGGCCCAGCCTAGAGGCCCAGATGTGGTGTTCTCCCCACCCCAGCACTCCAGGCCCAGAGGGCAGGTGGGGGTATAAGTACTTTATAGGATTAATCGGCATGAGACTCATCCCATGCATCCTCATCAGTGTCGTGGGGGTGACAGAGAGAAATGCTATCTCAGCATGAGGGAGTTGTGGGCTCGCTAGGCACAGGCTGCAGTAGCTTCAGAGTGGCTCTGATGGGGATCTCCTTTTGGTTAGGAGGTGAACCAGTTTCTCTAGGGAGAGGGGCAGAAAGTCTGTTCTCTGTGAACACAGCCTGGCCCACAGAAAGAAAGTGAGGTCTCCTACGTGGACCTGTATCTGGAAAAGCCTGGTGACAACAGAGTCATTAGGCACTGGATAACGATCCCATGTGATACCTGGTCAGAACAGGACTTGAACCTGGGACATCCATCTCTCATTCTGCCTTGCTGGTTGGTTCTATGTGCCCAATGGTGACCCAGTCCTGAAAACCTGTTCCTATAGCTTAGTCATTCAATGAAAAAAATTATGCTGGTTCTATATAGATCTGAAAAAAAATCCACGTATACATGTCTGAAGATGCATTGATTATGCCCTTAGCATCATGACATTGGGTTCTTGAAGCTCTGCATCCCACTGCACCCTACCACATGTTACATGGACCAAGCCCTAACTATCTTAGGAGGTTGAGGCATGGATGAAGAGATGGATGGTCATGGAAGAGCCAAAATGCTACTGGGGGAGGATCATGAGGCCAGAAAGAGAAAAAGATTGGTTTAGCATGCCTTCTGAGGTCTCCACCCTGTTCCTTTGGTGTTATCATGAAATCCAGACTTGTTCCCTTCCCTGTCAGTTTAGGAACTCTGAGGTGCCAGAGGCTATGTCGTCCAAGGCTTCACAGACAGAAGGGGAAGAAATTAGGGCTCTCTGCTTGATCCAAGCAGGCAGGCAGTTTCACTGCAGGGTTTGTCAGAGGACCAAAGACAGACGGGCAGGTGGATCAGTGGAAACAAGTGAACAGACAGGTGGATCAGACACTCAGAGAGAGACAGATTCATAGACAGGAGAAAGGGTAGGCAGGCCAACAAGGCAGAACAAAGAGCCAGGTGGAGGTAACACAAAGCAGCTAGCTGGTCTTGGCCACCTGCAGACCTTCCTTTCTAGACACTAGATCCACCAGTAAGTAAGCTGAAGGCTGTCAGTATCCCTTGGCCTGCTAGTTTCTTCCCCTTATTTTGGTATAATCTTGGCTCTTGGGACTAAGGGCTTCTTGAGGGGTACCAGGCTGCAGCTGACGCTGTGACAAACCTGTGTGGGCACATCCTCACTAAAGCCTGGTGAATGTGGGGAGGGCCACAGGAGACAAGAACTGCTCATGAGGAGAAGCACAGCCTCCGGCTTCCCTACTGCCCTTGCTAACCAATTTATCATGTAGCCTGTAAAGTAAAAGGTTCATGAAATGTCATCAGTGTTCACAATGGTTCATTAAAAATGATGTTGAGCTGGCGAATCCAAAATGATGTGGAAATAAGAAAGATGTTTTTATGGTAATTCAACCCCAGGATGCAGGTGTTGTCAATCACACAAATAATAACACATCTGACAATAAGCCAAGACAGACACCTCGAATATGGCTCTGACCACAGGAAGCTAGCCCCTTCCTGATAGACTTTCCCTGCTGTATTCCCCTGGAGACCCTGGGATAAGACCAGACCCCACTATGCAGAAGCTGCAGCTGAGCATGCTTACAGACTTCTCCCTCAAGAACTGGGAGACTGACTGGATCTCCCCAACGCTCCAGCTTCTTTACCTGGTGACTTCATTTTCATTTCTTTGTTACAGCCTGCATTTGCAGCCTCCACCATGCTTCCATATCATGAATCCATGCAGTCCCAAGAAAACACATGACCTGATAGGCAGGGGATCCTCCAAAAGGATCTTTTCAAAACACATTTCCTTGGTGGAGAGCTTTCTGTGCCTTCTTTCTTGAGGACAAACCCCAATATGCCCAGCATTCAAGGCCCAGATCTTTAGCCTCCACCTGGCCAGACCTGTGGCTTGTATCTTCTCCCTCCCTCCCTCCCTCCCTCCCTCCCTCCCTCCCTCCCTCCCTCCCTCCCTTCCTCCCTCTCTTTCTTCCTTCTTTCCTTTGTTTTGCTTTGTTTTTTGAGACAGGGTCTCTCTGTGTAATCCTGGCTGTCCTTGAACTCACTCTGTAGACCAGGCTGTCTTCAAACTTAGTGTTCCACCTGCCTCTGCCTCCTGAGTGTGCCACCACTGCCTCTCCCTTCATTCTAACACAGATTTGCATACAGCCTTTGCCCCCAGTGAATTCTCATACATCCTTCAAGATACCACTCACACATCACCATTCTTATTTCCTGGCCCATCCCTGGGAGGGATATCTGAGAATATTACAGCCTCAGTCTTTGAGCAGATGGATACAAATGGACAGTCCCATCAGGGAGAGTGTAGGTAGGATCCTACTATCCACCTTCCAGGTTGTGCAAAAAGACATAGAAAACCTAGTGGATACGCAGGTCACATTGGTTCATTTTAGCTAAGATAATGAATAAGAAAGGGGTCCATAGGCAGAGGAGGGAGAAAAGGCAGGCAGTGTAGAACTAATAAGCAGGCCCAAGGGGAAGCAAAGCAATAAAACTCCCTGTTGCCTGTGATGTGTGAATAGACATCTCACAAACTTGGACTCCTACCTGCAGGATGTTTCTCTGAAGGAAATATTTACATCCCAGTGGGTGTGGACTCTAAAAGGGGGAAAACAGAGGCTCATCAGGGCTCCAGAAATACACCTGGACAGAAGAGTATACATGAATCTGGTTCTAGCAGGTGGACCAGTGGTTAGGGCAGTGCTCCATGCCAAGTTAAATGTGCTGCAGCTCCCACTGGCCAGGCTAGAGTCAGCTTCTGATTTTACCAGAAATGAATGAGGACAACAGTCCTGACCTCACTTCACTCTGGGCACCCAAAGTAGCCTTGCTACAGGCTTCCTCTACATTGTGCTTATGGTAGTGAATCTAGTTGTTAGAACTGCTTCACCCAATGTGTGACCACAACAAGGAGAAACTTCACAGCAGCCACCTGAGGCCAACTTGGAGCATCTACACCTCTAGGCCCTACTGCCACCAACCCTAACCCTAAAAGTGACCTCTGCACAGACATAAAGTACCTGGATGACATGTCAAGGAAGGTTTCTGCCTGTACTTGCCCCTCAGAGTGTTTGCAGACCCTTGACTTTGATGCCCCACCCCCTCTACAGTAGCCTCTGTACCTTCTCTTCATGATATGGATATGTGGATCATCCTCCTGCTTCAGGCTCAGCTGTTGCCCACAGACTGGGCCACTTCCATCACTATCACCGTCACTGGCTGAGAAACTGGGTGTTCTTTCTTTCTTTAGGGCATGTGTAGGGGGCAAAGTGACTGTTCTCTTGTCAGCCAGTCGTCCACGGTTCTGAGAAGGTGGGAAGAGGAAGTTAGGTTAGGCCAGGCCCTCAGCCTCTAAGACCTGGGCCAAGGTGCAGAAGTCCCATTGCTGAAGACCAGCTCACAAGGATGGTGACAAGGATGGTGACAAGGATGTGGGATCCACATGCTCCCATCCAATTCTCTGTAGCTTCAACCTGAGTGATGGCTCACCATACATGGTAAACCCCACCTTTCACATTCTAGAGGATGCCTCTCAACCCAGTCCCTTCATGGGTTCTGGAATCTGCTGGGATCTGTATGCAACCTGGGGCAGGGTCCTAGTTCTCTTCTCTCTGTCTATTGTCAATGTTGACAAACAAAACCATCAATGAGCAGTCATTTTCCTCCCCCACCCCCAGCCCGTTTCTGAGATATTGGGCATGCTAGGCAAGTGCTCTGCCTTCCAGCTAAAACCAACCTTCCTTTTCCCATTTTGTTAGTGCTATACAGAGCCCACCTTAGGGACAATCTGAAGCCTATGCCTGGGACTTAGAGGAATTGGTGTCTTCCTGAACTGCTGGTCCCTTGCAAACTGCAGTCCTAGTGTTTATAGGACACCTGAAGAGGAGCCCAGACCGTTTGTCCCATTTATCCCGATTGGCACAGATTTTCATAAGACATTTTTTTTCCCCTTGCATCCATGGTCTAAGTGTGTAGAGCTGTGGGTTCTTGTGCTGGGCCTCTGTACATAGGCATGTACTCAGGTCAGTTACATGTACCAGTAAACACATGTTGAGCACTGTACAGAGCAGCATAATCATGTGCTCCAGCTTCAGGCCCAGGGCTTTCTCTATTCTTCCTGTATCTTAAAGCCTTTCTGTTCTCAGGAGAAAGAAGGAAATTACTGGTTATTTTTTAGTATGTGGGAAGGCTTTTTCTTATTTAATAACAGGCCACTGGCTCTGAGTGGCACAAGCCTTAAGAATACCCAATTCTGCCTGGTGGTAGTGGTACATGCTTTTAATCCCAGCACTTGGGAGGCAGAAGCAGGCAGATTTCTGAGTTCAAGGCCAGCCTGGTCTACAGCCAGGACTACACAGAAAAACCCTGACTCAAAAAACCAAACCAAACCAAACCAAAAACCCACCACCAACACCAACACCAACAAAAAAGTATCCAATTCCATCTCCTTTTCCAGTCTCCAAGATCTCCTCTGACATCCTTACCCCTTGCCATTTCCAGGAGAGGTCCTCATCACACTCATGAGCTCAGGGAGTCTTAACCTTCCTTTAGAGGAAGGAGAAAGGAAATTCTGTTCCTAAGACATCCAGTACTCATTTGGGCTACTACCCTTAGTCATATCCTCCAATACAGAGGTGCCTCTTCAGACACCAAATGGTTATCATTTCCTGATAAATGGTTTGTCTGGCTAAACAGTGTCCCACTTTGGACTCTGGGAGACACAGTCTCTGCCTCATCTTCACTCAGGAATCTTCTAGGGCCTGCACTAGGACACTTTCCAAAGTGGGTGATATGGACCCTGTTGTACAAAAGTTAGTGGTGTGAATCCTTATGGCCTGAAGATCTGTCTGGTTTTTGTCCTGCACTGTCCTAGGAATAACAAAGCAAAGGTAAGGCTGCAGTGGGGAAGCCATTCCATAATGGCTGTGCTTCATCCTACAGACACTATAAGCATCAGGCTTGTGTCCCAGGCATCTGTTATCCCACAGGCTTGGGGAATCATTTCTATGAACTCTTGCTTGTCTCTCAATAAGAAAAAGAAACATTTCTTTCTGCTTTCCATACGATGGGAAGAAAGGGACTCAGGGACCATGAGATTGTCACTTGAAAAGGAGCCAGAGACAGTTGGCTATTGCCAGCCTCAGCCCCATGGTACACACAGCTGGGCACAGGAACCTACCTACCTGCCCCCTCCATACTCTAAGGGTATGAGGGGTAGGTCTTGGGTGGTACTTTGGGGATGACCCATAAAAAATGGTACCAAGAATCCTGATATTACCCAAGGACATAGCTTCCCTTTATATACTGGAAATGTTTGCCAACCCTACTACTTAACAGAGCCGAAACCTTGGCTCCTTAAGATCTGGTCCCTTTTTATACAGTGCCACTGTTCAGGGACTCTGATTTGTGTGCACACTGTATTCAACTACTGGGATATCTGTGATACTGATCAGATAGGAGTTGTCTCCCACTCATGGTAGGGATCAGGGGCCCTAGATAAGCAGTAGACCCATTCCTCTCAGAACTGCAGATTTCCCACTTGCAGTGAGGGAGGGGCCTGGCTATGTATTTCCCAGTCTTAGGTGGTCACTCAATGGGCATTGGTTTGTAAGCAGCATGGTTCCTCTCACCCAAATAGAAAACAGCCCTATAAGCCTAGTGAGGACCCCTCTCTTGCACCAGCTATCTGTAGGGTACAGCAGTGGAGAGATTTGGTCCCAGCAACCAATGATGTCTGTATTCAACCTACATGTTGTGTGAACCTAGTATGTGTGATAGCCTGAGGCTGTTGGCCTATATTAGATCTGGTGGGGTAGGCATGTTGATCCTTTCACCTGCTCCACAAGCATGCCCCTCAGGGCCCATGAGGAACCCATGAAGATACCCCCCCACTAGCCCAAATGAAACAAACTTGAGGTGGTCAATTGGGTCCTATCAGGGCATCTCTGTCTTGCTCTGATCCTGCAGAGGGGATGCTGGGTAAAGCCAGGTACAGCTTTCAGCACAAAGACCCCTATTGCCCTCCCCCAGATTCTTTAACTTAGTCCCTTTCTTGAGGTAACCTCTTTTTCAAATGAATCCCTCAAACCCTTCTTTCATGAGGGCATGCATGCTTGATCCCTAATCTCTCTTGTTCTTCAAAACAAAACGTTGCCTACCTTTGGCGGGAATCTCTAACCTGTCCCTCAACTTCAGCTCACTAGATACCTATACAACAAAGATTCTGCCCTGACCAGGCTGTTCTCTCAGGTCTCTCAGACATTTAGGCCCATGCTGGGCAGGATTCCAACTCAGCACCCCAGAGACACAGGTTGCTCACACTCAAGCCTGGAACTACTCCAAATCACAGTCAAAGCAAGTCAGTACTGTCATGCCTCAGAATGAGCACAACCCCAAAAATCAGCATCACTCCCAGATGTGCCAGATGATTTGGTAAACTCCAGATCTGGGCCAAGAGAGTCCTAAAAGCCTAAGTTGAATGACATGATCCAGGAACAAGGCTATGGATCATTCCTATGATCTAAGTAGAAACAGTTCCTAGGGTAGAGGTAGAAGAACTGGAGACAGGTAACTCAGTGTTAAGAATACTTGCTGCTCTTGCAGAGGCCGGAGTTTTGTTTCTAAGCATCTATATGGTTCCTCAATACTGTATGTAATTCTAGTTCCAAGGCCTCTGACGCCCTCTTCTGGTTTCATAGGCATCAGGCATGCATGTGCTGTACACACACATACACATGTCAAACAGATGTACACATAAAATATAAATACATCTTTAAACACACACACACACACACACACACACACACACACACACACACACACACACACACACACACTCATCCTGTATCCAAACCTGGGAGGGGTTTCTGCACCTGGGATCCCTTCCCTTTCCAAGGAACAGTCTGGGAGAGTGCAAAGTAACCCACTGCCCTATTTACTTTTCTCAGGTTCCTCTAGCATGTCTGTATGGTTGAAGTTAGGAGTCTCAATCCCAGACAACATAGTCACCAATTTTGAAGCAGAAACCCAGCCCCTCTGCCCAACAAGCTCCAGCTTATCCCATATCTCACCACGGGCGAAGATATTCTACAGCCTGGACAATCGCAGATCGGGGGGTGCACTTGCAGGATCCCCTTGGACATAAGCGTCTTCAGGCTTTTCCCTGACAGGAGACAGAGCAGGACACGTGAGGAAGAGGCCAGGTGCAGGTCAGTTGCAAGGCCAGACCTCCCTCCTACCCCCAAGGCACATTAAATCAGTCTCTCACATCCACCATTGTTCAACCTCTCACACGGATTCTGTTCCACCCTTGAGGCGAGGCGGCTGCTTGGGAAATGTGGAGGCTCTGAAACTCAAATTCTGAGCGAGTGTCCCCGCCTGACCAAGGGAGTAACCCCCCCACCCCTCCAGTGCTCCAACCTCTCCAAGCTGGTCCCAAGGGAACCCAGCTTAGTAGAGGCTAGGTGTGTTGAGCCCCAGATGAGGTAAGAGCTATGGAGGGAATCTGGCCTGCTTCTCCATTCCCTTCCTCGCAGAAAGAGGCAGGCCTCATGGGGGGCGTGACCCCCTAAACCGAATGCAATCTGGTTCCTAACTTTTCGACTCCAGCCCCAGCACTTACTGCATCTAGCTCAGGAGCCTCCACATCGCACCTTTGGACCCACAGTCCAACAGGCTGTGGCTGGCAGTACCGCCAATGTAGTTAGGTTCCACTGTCCCCCACCTGCCCACACAGCCTCTAATAGCGCGCACTCCACTAGCGCACCCTTGTCTCAAGTGCGCCCCACCAGTCCTGCCAGGAACCGCTGGCTCAGCGCCAGTAGAGAAGAGGCGTCCTTCCCACTGCCTCTCCCGAATTCCGGTAAACTTCCCCTGCCTTAAGGCCTCGCGGACCTTCCGAGCTAGGAATCTGCAGGTTCATGGATAACCCGGACCCCCAGCGCGCTGTCGCTTGGGCTGAAGGGATTGCAGAGGCTGAGACCTCTGTTGTGTTAAGTCGCCCGTGCGTGGGTGTGTGGACAGGTGGGGGGGGGGGTGGTGGTGAAGAAGGGTATCCCCCGCGCTAGCCCTGTAACTGCAGCGCCTCCTGTGGGCTAACGCTAGGTGTCCCAGGTGTCAGAATGAGGAACCTGGGCAACCCAGGGACCTCGGCCGCTCGAGCCCCCACCGCGGCCGCACCTTTGTGGCGGATGCTGCGCTTCCAGTCCTTGGCCGTCTCGCGGCCGCTGACGAATTGGAACTCGTTGGGTGTGAGCCACTCGCCCCTGTGGCGGATGGACGGGCCCTTGCTGCCCTGGCAGAGTTTGCGTACGTAGAGCAGAGCGCGATTGTCACCGCACTCCACCTCGATACACGGCTCACCATTGTCTATCAGCGGCTGGAAATCCGGTGCCGCAGCCGCGGTGGCTGAGAAGTACTGGAAGGCCAGCGGGTCTCTGGGCAAGTAGAGATGTGGCGCGGCCTCATGCAGGTTTAGGTAAGCGCGTGGAGGGCAGAGTGAAGGAGCCAACAGAGCCTCGTAGCCGGAGGCTGAGGCGGGCAGCGAAGCGGCGGAGGGCAGGGCTGCTGCAGCGGGCAGTGGCGCCAAGTAGGCGGGCAGTGGTGGCAGCGGCAGTGCGGCCAGGGTCGGGTGGAAGGTAGCCAGGGCCAGGGCCAGGTCCTCGCGGCCCGGGAGCTCTTTTTTCACTGCTGGCATGGCACTCAGATGGAAGTTTTCTGTTGGTTGCTCAATTTATTTTGGTTGGAGTTGGGTCTTGGTCAGGGAAGCCCTGGATAGAGCCTGACTACGCACTCAATCGGCCCGCTACTGTGCTTCAGTGCTCGCAACTGATGCAGCCGCCTTGCTGGACGGTTGTCTAGCTGGTGAGCTTGGCTTCTACCGCCTGAGGCATGGTGCTCTTGGAACTGCCTAAGAACCTGGGCCGCAGCTCCCGGGTCCTAGGTTTCTGCAGAGCGTCTGAAGTCCAACTGCACTCGCGCTCAGGGTCAATCCTTGCCTCAGAGCTGTGCCGAGCCGGGCAGTGAGAAGTTGCAGACTCCAGTCTTGCTCATAGTCCAGCCCAGCGTTCTAAGCCTCAGCCCCGCCTTTCCCCGCCCCACAGCTGCCCCGGCGCACACCCGCGTTGACTGTAGGACTTGGAAGACTCGCCGCCGCCGCTGCCGCCGCCGCTGCCGCCGCCGCCGCCGTCGCCGCCGCCGCCACAACTTGGCCCATTTTAACCGCCCTGGCGCGGCGGTCGGGCGCGGGCTCCGGTGGGGGGTGCGTGAAGGCCGACTGGACCCTGATAGCTTGGAGATCGCGGGACAGGGATGAAGCCCCTAGCTTTCCCCCAGTGGGGTGGAGAAAAGGAGACCCTAGGGTGTGGGTGCTGAGTGCAAGACCCTAACTATGAGCCTAAAGAAAAGTGGGGTAGCTTGAAGGATAGGTGAATGGTCTTTCGCTGAAATGGAGCTGGCATGATCCTATTTTTCCTCGAGTGTGAACCCTCCCCTCAGACTGTCTCTATGCCTCTGCAGGGTCTATGTTTGGATTGTGGAGGGTATGAGTTTGTTTATAAGAACAGCAGTACTCTGTCTTTTTTTTTTCACTATCCATTTCTTACGGAGTTGGTTCACTTGATCACATATTGCAGATTGTTTTCCTCACTTTGCATCTGGTTGATACACATCTGTTTAGACTTTGATGCCTACCTCCAGGGCATGGAATGGGAGGAGGAGGCCTTAATAAAATCAGGGTGGTAGTAGCTGGTGGTGGCAGTTGGTTCAACAAGTGTGCACACCAACACATTTTTATCCCCAAGAGCCCCAAATCCAGGAAAGAGGGACCCCACATTTGTGTTCACCTTGGTTTCTTGAAGGAAGCAGATTAGCTGCATGATTGGTTCCTGACCTCTTCTTTCCCATATTTGTATAGACTCAAGATAAACATGAAGAGAAACTGAGAGATCTTGTGACTTTGATATTAGCTTATAAGAGGGACATATCTGTTGATGTGTCATATTGGATGCATAGAGAGTGGTCCCTGGTTTTTCCCTGCCTCCTGAAAAGTGCCTGGCATCCTCTGACTTTGTTCTGGGAGACTGAGCTGGGCAACTTATCTCTACAAACATCTCTTTCAAGGTAGGGTCTGGAAGAGAGAAAACAGTGCCTCCTGCCACTTCCCCCAGTGACCAGCACCCACTGATATGAAGCTGGTTACTGTGGTAATTCTACTTTCCTCACCAACAATGGGCCTGCTTCATCCATCAGCCATTCCCAAGTTGACTTGGAGAGTGAGGTCTGCACATGCTCTGTTCATATAAGGAATGTGCTTGGAGTCTAGGCATCCCTTGCACTCTTCCTAATGTTACTTTTCATGTCTGATCTGTTGATGTCTCAGTAGGTAGATGGAAGAAGGTGGCCACTCCTTTCTTCACCAAATTTGACTCCATTATCCTGCCTGGATCCTGGACACTAGCATGTCCCTGACATCAAGTGTGACAGACAATAAGCCTTCCTCTTCTCTCTCTCTCTATGGCCTATGTCTTGTCTAAGGTATGTCTTCAATGTCTAATGCATATAGGTGCTGCCTGTGATCCTTTGCTTTTGAGAGTCCATCACATTAATGAGTAGTTGTGGCACACATGGAGAGACTGTCAGGACTCCCGGCTAAGGCCAGGTGTGTTCACTGTCTGGACATAACCCCCAATCTTGCTGCCAAAGACATTTCCCCAGCTTAGAGCTTCTCATGTTAATCTGTACCTGTGTGCAGAAGTTTTGGCTTTGAGACCTTCTGTGTATTTGGAAAGCACAGACTTAGATCTGAAAAAGCCACTGCTTGGGTGTGTGTGTGTGTGTGTGTGTGTGTGTGTGTGTGTGTAGAGGGCTGCCCAAAACACTCAGCCTAACCTCATGCCAGTCTTGTCACACCTGGAGCACTAGTACTTTTCTTTTCCTGAAAAGAAAGACCCTGGCTTAGGTTCAAGACTGGAAGACCCTTCCCTTTGTCCACTGTGCCATTCCAGGACTTGACAAGAACATCCCTTTCAACCTACTTCTTTTCCTGGTATGGAGATCACTGTCCATGTATCAGGCTTCTTTTTGAGGACTTTATACTTGCTATACCTGTATCCTAGTCTGGAATACCTGGGACACACCTTCCTCTGTACTCCTCAGAATGGAACAGAGGCTAGAAGGAAATAGTTTGGGTATTAGAATCATCCAGGCAGCCTACACCTACACTACAACCCCTCCTCCACCCAAGAGGTCCCACCCACTGCCTTTGGCATGGCCTGGTCGCTGCTCCCGGGCCCCCTGTTTGGGGCCCTCTGCTTCAGGCTGAGGCTGGAGTGCCACTGTAGGAGGGGGAGGAGAGTCATAAATAACCCTGGTGGCTGTGACCTGAGATATATAGGAGGGGCTTGTTCTGGTCATAGACCCCTCTGTCCCAAGAAGGCTTGCCTGTCAATTTAAGATTGCCCCACTCTCAGAGCCCCTTTACTCATCTTCCCACCAATTATCTGTTTACCAAGCCCAGATGTGGTACAGTCCCTTGAAAGAGGGAACTAGAGGTTTAGCTGTAAGAAGAGAAATATCTGAGACTATGGATGTGATCAGAGGAGTTACTGTGAATAAAATCTTAGTTCATCACCCAGGCTTTCTGCCTGCTTCTGGTAATGGGGATGCATACCATGCAGGTCTGGACCCTCCCAGAGTATACAGACAGGCAAGTTCAGAGCTATAGGTTCACAGATGTATGTCTCAGTGGACACAGAGCTATGAGGAAGCACACCTGTTCACACACATGTTTAACCACCAGCAAATATATGCATATTCAAAGCACACAGTAAACACAGGTGGGTCTCAACCTGCATCTCCATGGTGACTTCTAAAGTTCCTGGACTTGAGTGTGCATAGGCATCCCCTCGAATGTCTACACAAAGCAATCAGTTTCATCACATGTATACCAAATCATGTACACACAGTACCAGACCTGTAGTCACTAGTACCAGAGAAACTTTGTTCCACATGTTTTTCTGCCAAGACAGCATGTTTGGTCTATGCATCTAGTTGAGTGTGCTGTTGGATTTCCTAGGAAGGGTTAACCTTCAAGGTTAGAGGTTAGTGGTAAATTAGCTGATGCTTCCTTAGACATTTTTGCAAAGGGTCAGACTCTCCAGGAATGTGTCCACTTCTGGTCCTGGTCAGTTACAGAGGAGCTGCCCTGCTGGGATATGCCTCGCCTGGGGTTTGCTACGAGCTGGGTATATAGGCCATGTTATGTCTCTCAGGAGAAAGGAGATGTTTCTGAGGCTGGGCTGTCTACTGATATTAACCTTTTTTCACCCAAAGCAATAAAGGTGAGCCTAAGCTCAGACTGGCACCACACATGTGGGCGTGTGGGAAGCATTGCCTTGCCAGATGCACTCTAGCAGGCATACAGACCCAAACCATTGTAATTATGCATTGACATTCACTGTCATGTCCATGCATGCTGACACATGCAGTGACCCCCAACTCAATTCCTAGATCTTGATCTAGGATCCTTGACACGGATCTTCTGTCTTCACTTGATCTGCATGCTCAGTGCCTCCTCTTGAGCAAGGCAGAGATACCTGTTTCTGGCTACCATAGAGATGGGGTAGCGCCTGCCTTATGGAAGCTTTCCCAGTGTTGTGGTAGCCCCATTGCCTACCTATTTTCTTCTTCAGACACTTGTCCTGGTGGGATATTACATACCTTCATGTCTCCAGAATATTATTAAGAGTTTGGTTATAAGGTACTCTCTTCATCAAAGAGACATTCTTGGGAGAAAATTTTGGCATAGTCAGGGTTGACATCCTTGCTATTAGTAGACACTACCTAGGTTTGTAGTCCAGGGGTGTGGTGTATGGGGTATGTATAGTGCTCTTTTCTGTGTGCCCTGATAAGGCATGCAAGAATATGGCTGGGAGAAAACCAGATTGGCCTACAATCCTGTATCCCAAGTTCTAGGTGCTTGACTGAGGTCTCTCGGTGCCAAAAAGTTTCATATAACATTGGCTTCCCTGTGTACAGTAAATTTGTGTGGCAGTTTTGCTTTCTGGGGCTCTAGAAAGCAGAACTCAGGACAAAGGAAAGCCAATGGAACCTTAAAATAGATAAAAACCAGCTAGAGTTGCCTGGAAACAACACTGACTGAGTAATGTCCACTGAGCAGGAAGAAGCTGATGGCCACCTACAGGAAGGCAGTGCCAACTCAAGAGAGCCTGATAGAATGATCAAGGTGCAACATCCCAAGAGCAGCAGAATAACAAAGATCTTCCTGTGTGCCCTTGCCCCAGTGTGGCATATGTCTTGGGGCAGTCACATGATATAGAACAGCATTTGACAGACAGGAAAGGAGTCAGGACATGTAACATGGGCATGACATAGAGCACACTACCTTATAACAATAATTTGCGTGATTGTGGTACCATCTAGGGCTACTGGTGGGCTCCCATTGCCAATGGGCCCCCTTATCTGATGAGTGTTTTTGCAGTGCACTGATGTCTTGGTATCCTGTGAGGGATACCTGGGTGTCAGGACCAAGTCACCTGGGTTCATCTCTTTTTCCGTGTTGTGCCAAGAGGTCACAATAGGCTATCCCTTGATACTGCTGGATAAGAATGGAAAGAAAGTCTATGCTATGTAACTCTGGAGTCATGTACTACAGCCTTTTTGTAGCCCCAGAAATGAGTACATGGAGGCCTTGCATAAAATGTACACAAAAGCCTGTGGTCTGGTTTCCTCCAGCTTGCAATGGGAGGAAAGGCATACATGTTCACAGTACACACTCAGATGTCTGCATGTACATGGGTTTTAAATGAAGACTATTGCCCATGGGGCCCAGTATGGCTGCTTTCTTTGGAATTAAGGTTTCTCTGGTGCTGAGGTGAAGTCTTTGGGTAGTGGTTGTCTAGTAGCCCAGTCTGGTGTTACCTATGTCCCTTTTATTCTGAGCACCATTTATCCTCCTACAATGCAGGAAGTCTCCAGAGCAGAGATTCCACTCCACACCCGAGCCCCTGTTGCAGCAGTAAGGTTAAGTCTAATAAAATACCCACCTTGAAGGAGACAGCTTTATCTTTTTGATCGGAAGTCTGCCAGCTCAATTTATGATGGAATATAAGATCTCCAAATCTAAATTTATACACCATAGTATACCACGAGGTCAGTGAGGTTGAAAGTGAACTTGTGAGAGGATCACTGAAGGCTCTGTTTGTAATGCTGCACAGGAATTCTCATATCTTGACCCCTGCTCAAATGGACTGCTTGCCCAATAGGAAGACAGTGTGAAGGGCAGGTGAGACTCTGTTGCAGAGGTGTATACAGAAAAGGATAAACAGGAAGAGAGCTGTGACTGTCACAGGGTTACAGCCAGAGCTGCCCTAGGCCATCTCTGTTTAGGATGATAACCATTCATGTTGAAGATGAGGATGGCAGTGGTGCTGAGGTGGTCTCACTTTGGGGTGGGAAGCCCATCCTTCTGGTCTCACACCTCCACACTGCAGGTATCTCTGGCTTAGATCAGGCTTGAACATGGTTCAGATTCTTGGGGGTGATCTTCAAATGGGGTTTTTTTTGGGTTCAGATTAGCTCCCTTAGCCTTGTTATTCCTTCTACCACTATGAGAGTGTTGTAGAGAGATGGACCTGTCATCGCCTGGGCGCTTAGCCACTGGTGGCTACCCTGACTTCAGGATTTATACAAATAAATGAAATAAAGAGTGCTGGCAGCCCTGATCTGATTACAGTCATTCATTTTCTGGTCGTTAATAATTTGTGCAGCAAAGGATTGAGGCTGCTCCAGTGACGGGGAGGTTGTGGCTCAGCCATCCCTTGGCGCCAGCAGT
Organism: Uromys caudimaculatus; assembly: GCA_028551405.1. Taxonomy (NCBI): domain Eukaryota; kingdom Metazoa; phylum Chordata; class Mammalia; order Rodentia; family Muridae; genus Uromys; species Uromys caudimaculatus. The sequence goes on from CM052702.1 coordinate 140,161,618, forward strand.
GGGAGCTGGAAACATAAATTATTAGTTTCTTATCGCTTGGGCTGCCATAGCTCATGCTGCCATGGTCTGACAGGTGTTGTGAGAGGTCCTACTCAGAGTGTTCTTTGAGAGGCTGCTTGTCTTGGAATCTGTGGGTGGTTGGGACCCTTTGTCACTCCAGCCAACATCCTAGTGCCTCAGGCTGTAACCCCAGAGTTGGAGGCTGTGGCTACTATGAGGGATAGGGCTTTGTTTCTGGTTCCCTGGGCCTCTAACCCTTGCTAAGTGAAAACAAACCCTTCATTTGTGAAGCCCAATGCCCAGGCACACACCTGCTCAGTAAAAGACAGGGTTCTTTTGTCACCATGTGCTCATTACAGAAGCTCACAGACTGGTCCCTGTCCAAGTTGTCCAGCTACTTGGCTTCACACTGGGTGGGGCTCAGAGCATCTATACTTGAATTTCCATACCTGCAGGGAATGTCTGTTTGTCTTCCTGGACCAGCTCCTGGTCTGGAGGTATTAAGTAAAGAGTGCCCACCCTGGGACTGATGCTATTTGGATGCAGGTTCAAGCCAGGCAGCAGGAGCTTTCTGTGGTTCCGGTACTTTTCAAGAGTTCTGTTCCTATGCTTTTTGTTTTATTCTGACATGCAGGGGCTGAGGTGGATGTGGTCTTCAGTTGAACTCAAAGGAGAGCTCTAGCCATAAAGCTTGACAAATGTGGCAGATAAGGATCCCAGACTGTCTGGGTCTTTAGACTATGGAAGGAGAGCCTCAAACAAGGTTGAAAAGCCAGGAGTTGGTATGGAGGGAAGGAAGGGTGGTAATAGCCTCTGGTTCCCACTAGGGAAGATTGTTAGACCTAAACCCCTCTGTCTCAGCCTTAGATTCCTGATGCTGGGAGTCACCCAAGCATTTGTAAGGATAGTGATATCTGGTGGCCAATATTGTATGGAACAGAGGCTTAGCGTTAACACTCCTAGGGCTCTTTGTCCACTACTGTCTGGCTGTGTGAGATATACCAGGGTGTGCAGACAGCCCAGCACATACCCTCTGGGCCACATGAATTCCCATTCCTCACAGCACTGCTCCAAAATGTTCTTGCTTGCCACATCCCATCAACACTTCACCAAGTACCTTAACCTCGGAATGCAGTGGCTTCAACTATTGTATCTTGTATGTCTTGGGTCATTTCCCATTGACTGATTTTCCTTCTTTTGATTTGTATTTGCCTGCTGCCTCATCTACCTGATGAGTTTTGATTGGAAAACAGGAACTGTGGGTTTTGTTTAGTGTGTACTATTTTTTTAAAAATAAATTTCACTTTGCTCTGGATATTAAAAAGGCACTTGGAAGCCATTCGGTCCTGTTGTGTTTTGCTCTGAAGCCTTGCTGGGAGGCCAGAAGAACATTTCATCTAGGTCGAACTCTGTCCCACATCACTGTGTTAAAGGCCCTGCTTTGTCCCCTTTGTGTGCTAAAGTTCTACAGATTGGCTGTGGAAGCTGTATAGACCCTGACAGAACTCTCTTTTATCCTTATGTTTGATTCTCTCTGGGCCTTTTAGTATTGCTATCTCTGATCTGGGCTTGCTGATGGTGAAAGGGCTCCTAGCTCTGCTCTTTCCCCTTGAGAGACCTTCTGAACTATTCTGGGTTCTTCTTTTGGTACTATAATCTGGATATTCTTGAGTCAGGACTCAACATTTATATTACTCCTTGGGCTCCTTGTTCTTCCTGACTGGTATTTCTGGTGCCACTGCACACCAGAAATATAGCTTGGCACAAAAGAGTTTCTTGGAAGTCTTTCCCGAATGTACCTGGGTTGTACTACATGGATAGTCCCTGTGATTCCTGTAATGTGTGGTGCAGCAGATCACTGGCTCATCAGATGCCTAGTTATCTCTTGGTTAGACAAGTCTTACCTGAGTTTCACCCAAGGAATGTGTCAGAGGGACTCCACTGTCACTTACAGGACCTACAGTCCCTCAGCTTGGCATTATTTCCTATCTATAGAATCTCAGGTTGACCCTGATGTCCACGGAAGCTGGTGAGTTTCTTGTAGAACCAGGAGGAGCATGTTGTGGATGAGTCTACTTTATTACTGAAAGCAACAGACTCCTGTTGGCCCTGGACCAGGATCCTATCCTTGAAGAGGACTCATTACCCTATTGTGAGAAGATAATCTTAGAAATGTCCCTGGAGGGAATGAAGCCTGCTGATGTTAGAATCTATTTTTTCTCTGAAAGTAGGGTCTCTGTAGGCTACAGGGAAGCATCTGAGGCTGAATATACATACATGTGTGTTACATAAAGCATATAGCTATCTGCACATGGCACTTGGTTGGTCTCTGGAAATAGTTTGAAACACTGCCAGTGACAATGAAGATTGCTTCTGGTATCTTCATTGGGGGATTTGGGGTTTCTATGGAGTCCCTTTGATAAAGAAGTACTCTGTTTTACAGTCTGAAATAAGGTAGGATCTCCAGGTGCATTCTGGCTTTCGCTCCCAGTTGTTTAGATTGACAAGCAGAGGAGTCAGGAATGGGGCATCTAAGAGCAGGATGGTAGGGGCAGAGGCAGGCAGAAAGCATGAGCATGAGATGATCCTGGGTCTTGAGCTCTACATTATTTCTTCAGTTTGATAGGCAGCTTGCACCCAAAGCCATCAGTGGGCAGCATCTTTTGAATGACTCTGTGTGTCTGTGTGTCTGTGTGTGCGCGCGCGCGCGCGCGCTCACATGCATTCATTTGCCCTGGGAGTTAGACTTAGGTCTTTGCACATGTTAAACAAATGTTCTACTATTGAGCTACATTTTTAACTCTGATAAGACTATTTCTAATAGATTCTCTGGGGGGGGGGTGGCCTTGTTAAAATTGTCACCTATTTGGATTGAGATGCAGCAGCTCAGGGGTAAAGTGCTTGCCTAATATGTGTGAAGTCCTGGGCTTCATTCAAAGCACTATAAAAAAAATAAAGAGGAGGGGTAAGAAAGAATGGAACAGAAGCCACACATCCTTAATCCAGCCATCAGCAGATTCCTGAGAACCCCCTAGCTGCCTTCTTGGGCTCCTGGCCTTCCAGTCATTGTCTTCAAATGTTGAAGCAAACAGAACAGAAAAACTGTGTATTTGCATACAGGAATTCCCTCTGAGATGTTGCTGCTTGTCAAAGAAATTTCCTGCTCCTGGAAGGGCCCTGCCTTCCCTACCTACTGGTTGATCAGTGCATTAACACAAAACCAATTCACCTGTATTTCTCTCACCTATGCCTGGAGATCCTGAATGGGGAACTCCCACTTATATTCTGTGTGGTAGCCTTGAGATTGATTTCATTTATCATTGACTGAGTATGAGTAATTTTATCATGAAACACAGTTCAGGGTGATAGATGAGGGAACTGAGGCAGATGATTGCCTGGCTACCTCCTGCCTAAAGAGGGATGCTCAAAGGGGGACCCCCCGCCTTGCATAGATAGAACAAGAGAGAGAGGATGGTTAGTCCCTGCCACCCTCAGCCAGCAGCTTGGGTAGTTGTCTCCATGGGTCCAGCTAGCCATGCCCCTGTTGCTGTGAGTATTTCCACTGCTCCAAGGAGCCCGCATTCAGAGTGCTTGAATAAGTTGGCCTTGTGAGGAGCTGGTGATAATTTGATTCCATCTCTAGGTTTATGTAGGCACATTGAGAACCATGAGCAGCTTTACTAAGGAAGAGTTTGACTGCCACATTCTCGATGAAGGCTTTACTGCTAAGGACATTCTGGACCGAAAAATCAATGAAGTTTCTTCCTTTGACAATAAGGATGCTTTCTATGTTGTGGACCTCGGAGACATTCTAAAGAAGCATCTGAGGTGGCTAAAAGCTCTTCCCCGTGTTACTCCCTTTTACGCAGTCAAGTGTAACTACAGCAGAGCCATAGTGAGCACCCTAGCTGCCATTGGAACAGGATTTGACTGTGCAAGCAAGACTGAAATACAGTTGGTGCAGGGGCTTGGGGTGCCTCCAGAGAGGACTATCTATGCAAATCCTTGTAAACAAGTGTCTCAAATCAAGTATGCTGCCAGTAACGGAGTCCAGGTGATGACTTTTGACAGTGAAATTGAATTGGTGAAAGTTGCCAGAGCACATCCAAAGGCAAAGTTGGTTTTGCGGATTGCCACTGATGATTCCAAAGCAGTTTGCCGCCTCAGTGTTAAGTTTGGTGCCACACTCAAAACTAGCAGGCTTCTCTTGGAACGGGCAAAAGAGCTAAATATTGATGTCATTGGTGCGAGCTTCCATGTGGGCAGTGGATGTACTGGCCCTGAGACCTTCGTGCAGGCAGTGCCAGATGCCCACTGTGTATTTGACATGGGAACAGAAGTTGGTTTCACCATGTATTTGCTTGATATTGGTGGTGACTTTCCTGGATCTGAAGATACAAAGCTTAAATTTGAAGAGATCCCCAGTGTAATCAACCCAGCTCTGGACAAATACTTCCCATCTGACTCTGGAGTGAGAATCATAGCTGAGCCAGGCAGATACTATGTCTCGTCAGCTTTTACACTCACAGTCAATATCATTGACAAAAAAAGCCGTGTGGAAGGAGCAGACCGGCTCTGACGATGAAGATGAATCAAATGAGCAAACCTTCATGTGTTATGTGAATGATGGAGTGTATGGATCGTTTAACTGCATTCTTTATGATCATGTGCATGTGAAGGTCCTGCTGCAGAAGAGACTCAAGCCAGATAAGTATTACTCATCCAGCATCTCGGGACCAACATGTGATGGCCTTGATCAGATCGTTGAGCGCTGTAACCTGCCTGGAATGCATGTGGGTGATTGGATGCTGTCTGAGAATATGGGTGCATACACCATAGCTGCTGCTTCTACTTCCAATGGGTTCCAGAGGTCAAACATCTACTATGTAATGTCACGGCCAATGTGCCAACTCATGAAGCAGAGCCAGAGCCATGGCTTCCTGCCGGAAGTGGAGGAACAGGATGTTGGCACTCTGCCCATATCTTGTGCCCAGGAGAGCGGGATGGATCCTGCAGCCTGTGCTTCTGCTAGTATCAATGTGTAGATGCCATTCTTGTAGCTCTTACCTGCAAGTTTAGCTTGAATTAAGGCATTTGGGGGGAACATTTAACTTAATTACTGCTAGTTTAGAATGTCTTTGTAAGAGTAGGGTTGGCACCAATGCAGTATGGAAGGCTAGGAGATGGGGGTCACACTTACTGTGTTCCTATGGAAACTTTGAATATTTGTTTTATATGGATTTTTATTCACTTTTCAGACATGATACTAACGAGTGCCCCTCAGCTGCTGAGCGAGGATTTGTAGCTTGTACATTGGCAGAATGGGCCAAAAGCTTATGTTGTAACCCATTTTGAAAATAAAGTATCTTGAAATGATTGGGCATCGAGGAATGTTTGCAAGTATCCCTTAAAGAAGGCACAAACTTCTGCACAGGCTGCTGTATCATAGCAGTGATTCTAGCCCAGCACAGTGGAGAGGAGAGGTGGATGGCACAAGACTACGCCCTCTCTCTCTGTACATCATCAGTCTGCTTAGCCCATCCCAAGTGTGTACAGTTGGCTATGAACTTGGTGCCCATGCCCAGAGTCTGTTGGTAAGGAATGTCATCTGCTTTGTGACCTGTTAGCCTGGCCACTACCTAGGGAGGGCATCTGAGGCTCTTTGAACCTTGCCTGCAGAAACCCCGACTATTCCCTCAATCCCTGACTTCACCTGCATCACCACCTAGTATCATACATGCAGCATTTGGCCAACAACTTCCTGTAATAAATTCAACAACAGCAGAGATACAGAGAGAGAGAGAGAGAGAGAGAGAGAGAGAGAGAGAGAGAGAGAGAGAGAGAGAGGTAGTTGGCAAGGCTTTGGAAGTGGATGAGACAGAAGACATAGACCCAGCCTTCTTGCCCGGGTCCCAGAGGTCGCAGAGGTCCCAGAAGCAGAGCACTGACATGGCTGCCTCACAAATATGCCCAGGGCCAAGGTCCAGAGGAAGAGGATGAGGGACAAACAAGTATGTTTTTTATGCCCAGATAGAAAAGCATGAGGATGTTTTCACGTGTGTCTCTTTTCTTCAGCTTCTGCACAACTTGGTGTGATAATGTCCATTTCACGGTCTCATCCACTCTACTCAGCCATATCTGCCTTAACCTTTGGGTGTGGGTGTGCTGGTTCCATTTATTCCAGTAGGGAACTTACCTATGGCCAGTGGGCGTGGGGGTAGTCTGTCCATCTTCCCCTAAGACTCAAGCCACGGCTAACAACAAGGGATTCAGCAGGCTTGAGGCCACATAATAATAAAGGAGCAAACGTCTAATCTGTTTCTGGCCTGTGAATTTCCTGAGGTCTGGATGATTAAGGGATCCTGTCTACACATAGTAAAAAAGCCCGTTTCTCAGGTGTTCCATCCTACCAAAGTAAAGCTTATTAATGCCAGCTCCAAGCAGCCAGGAAGGTGATCTCTGGGCTAGTCATAGGGTCAGACAGATTCAGCCCTGCAGGAGTGATTCTGCTGTTTTTTGTGTGGCTGGTGATTTCAGTGGAACTGATAGCCAACAATACTGTCATCTTGGTTGATGAACCTCAGAGAAAAGACTGGGGGTGGTGCAAGGGGAGCTGGTACAGGAGTGGAGCTGTCCCCAAGCAGCTGGGCAGTTTCCCGGTGATGTGGCGCCAAGCCCATCCAGGAAGTCTGGATCACTGCCTGCTCACAGCACCCCTAGGCCTGCCCGAGTGAGTTGCTCTCCAAGGCTCCCACACAGCCACAGTTGTTTAACCCTTTCACCTCTGGTTGCAGAGAGGTTGTTTGAGTGGGGATCAGGAAGATAAACTGTACAGGAGCGACACCTGGAGAAGCTGCAGATACATTGATCCTTTTCACTGAGGACACTCAGTCTCCTGTGTACCCCTATAGGCCGACCATCCCCTTGCCTCTTCTGGCGGAAGAATTAAAGGATTAACAGATAACTGTTGGTTACTACTTGAATAATTAATGGGCTGGGCACTCAAGATAACTAAAGAACTGGGTATCTTTGCATGACTAAAAAAGCCAATGGTGATCTCAGGATACAGAGGTTTCAGAGGCAAGGAGTTATTTAGACTTTTGCAAAGTGAGCAGCTGCATATTGCCTCTGGCTTAAGGGTCTTTGTACTGCAAGAACAATGTAGAGGACTTGTTTAGGGTAAGAATCAGGATAAGGATCAGGAACTTGTGGACAGGGAAAGGGTCAAGAAATATGGTTAGGGGCTAGAAGTAAGAGTACCCTTAGGGGTACCCGACAAGCTTGGGGTCCTCATCACTGTAAGGGTTAGGATAAGGGTGGAGGTCAGGGACTTTGTGGGGACCCAAAGCAGGAACAGGATCAGGATCACACTAGGGAGTAGAGGCAGAGAATTAGGAAAAGGAAGTTGGTGTAAGGGTCAGGATGAGTACAAAATCACGTTTAGGGAAATAAAGCTAGGAAGAAAGGGAAAGGAAAAGGAGGTACAGATAGGGCTAGGGCAAGAGCCAGGGCCAGTGGTAAGGCCAGGGACAGGGACAGGAATAGGGGGAGGGGGAGGGGGAGGGAGAGGATAGGGGTTGGGGTTAGGGTGAGGGTGAGGGTGAGGGTGAGGGTAGGGGTTGGAGTGAGGGAGAGGGTGAGGGTGAGGGTGAGGGTGAGGGTGAGAGTAAGGGTAGGGGTTGGGGTGAGGGTGAGGG